>CM039133.1:40662345-41111330 GCA_022036555.1 Microstegium vimineum
CACTCCCTTCTCTCCCACCCGAGCTGTCTTTCTCGGTGCCTCCCTCTCTCACTCAGGTTCTCTCTCCCTCATCCTCACCCTCACATCCTCACGTGAGCCCACGGCTGTAACACCCCTGGCGTTTAAAGCTTAATTAAAAATTTGATCATGTCATCATATGCATTAAGCATCATTCACTTGTTTGAGAACCTTGCTATGCATTGAACTAAAATGAGTTTACTTGTTTGTGTTTAGCTCAATTGTGTGAATGCTTTCCATGTTTTCAAATTCAAAAGTTCAAATTCTATTCAAAACCCTAATTTCCAAAGAGGGTGGATCAAACCCTAAACATGGTTTTCAAAATCTAAAAAGATTTTGCATATGGTTGTTAAAGAAAAGTTGTAGAGCTCTGTTTCAATCGCAAAAGTAGTGTTTTGAGTTTTTCAAGTTTTATTCAAAATTCTTGAGTAATTGAAAAGGGGGTAATTCTTTTAAAAGAGGTTCTTAAATTTCAAAAATGCATTTTCATATCTAGGCCGAATTTGAAAAGTGCATATTGACAAAGTTGTAGATCATGAAATTTTGAGCAACTTTGGTATTCAAAGTTTTTCATGAAAACCCTTGGAAGCTTGAGCATTTTGCAAATCAGTACCAAGGTCAGTTCAGTCAATCACCAAACACCTGCATGGCGGTTGAGTTCACCCCCGCCGACACCTGGCTGGCCAGCTGCCGAGCTCACCGTGTGACTTCTGTCCGCAACGCGTGTCCCATCGCGTGCGTGGCATCACCACGGCTCCGTTGCCGTCTTCAAAATGTGACGTCGTGCCCTCGTGCCTCCTCTTTCACGGCCGCGCCGACATCCGCTCTGCTCCGCCGCGAGTGCACTTCGCGTCGACGAGCTCGCGCGAGCTCTCCAGGCACTACCAAGCCACCAATCCTGCCGCATTGTCTTCGCCTTGACCTCGCGCACCTTCTACGTGAGCTGGTTGAAGCAGCCGAGTCGCCGTTTGCCCAGCACGACCTCGTCTTCTCGTCTCCGGCGAGAGCGCTGCCGCTCTGGTTCACTGTCGTCTGGGCTATGCAGGAGCCTCATTGTTCATTCATCTCTTGTTTTGTACTCCTTGTTCATCGTTGATCACGCTGCTTTTCTTCGTTTTGCAAATGGTGGACCGTAGCTCCGGGAACGCCGTCGCTGCCACTCGGTTCACCGGTTCCGCCAGCACTGTCTTCGTCGCCAGCTCGTTCTTCTTCATCTCTGACCACGTTAGTGAGTGCTTCATAACTGGGGTGAGCTCCTCGAACTCTCCGCTTGTTTGTTCTTGAATCGAGCCATTGAGCTTTGTCCACGACGCGCCGTCGCGGTTCATGGTCGTCGCGGCGGTGCGCTTGTCGGTAGGTCGTTTTAGTTGATCGTTTTCTTGTCTGAGTCTTGCGCTAGCTTCGCCTAGCTGTCGTGAGTCCAGCCGTGGTGTTGGTTGATCGAGCGCGTGCGTGTTTTGGCCGGCGTACGTCGCGCAGATCTCCGCCGTCCGCCATGGCCGTCGGCAAGGTCGTTGCGCTAGGTTTTCGTTTTGTTTTTCTTGCGCTCCGCGTTACTTGAGTGTCGCTGAGTCCTCTGGTGTGCTTGGTTGAGCCGGTTATGGTCTGTACTCGCTGGCTCATGCGCAGCCGAGCGCGGGTTGCCGCCATTGCCGCTGGTGAGAGGTTTGCGAGGAATAGTTTTGGCTCTATCGTACCTCGTTGGGTTCGGGGTGAAGTGTAGAGTCTAGCGCATGAGTCGATTGTTCGGTTTGGTCACCAATGGTGACGCGCCGCCGTGTTTCTTGGTCGCTGGCGCCGCTGCTCTGTTTTGGGGTCGCTGACATGCGGGACCCAACTGTCAGCGATAGAATCAAAGGGGTTTTCTATTTTTCCTGTTTTGCACAGTAATGCTTTTTGTTATATTCATATATTTATTTCTTTGCATGTATAAATTCTGGAAACATTTGTGTATACTGTATGTGATGTGTAGTATTTAAGAAAAATATAAAATACCCATGTTCAGTACATTTTTAATCCTGTAAAAATGCTCAAAGTAATTAAAAAATGGTTTTTCCATGATTTTTTATGCTCTGTATGTTGCTCCAAAAATAATGAAAATTTTTGTGTAACCTTTATACACTTATACCTTGCTGTATGAAAAGTTTGGGAATTTTTGGATGAACTTTTACACATGGCTATTTTAATTAATTAATAATAAATTAAATAGAAACCCTAATCCCTTTAGGATTTGTGTGATTTTGAATTGTTTGATGCAAATGGTCATTGCCAGTGGCAAACACAGAATGGACATGTATGTTGATGTGTTGTTTGCTCTATTAAACTAGCTAAACAAAGTTAATCATGGTTTAATTAAATGGTTTTATGCTCTAGTTTTGTTTTCCTTCATGAAGGGAAGTTGTACTCAAGCTTGTTAATTGTTTTGTTCATCTCTTAAGTACATGCTTGAATGTTGTTAAGCATCATGTCTATTATTCCAAGCATCATCTTAGCATATTATTGTATCGTGTAGATACCTCTTTGGTTGGGTTGGATAATCCCTCTAGTGAAGGGACTTTCTCTCTTATTGAATCTGAGCCAGAATTTGTGTATCCCTCCAACCAAGGCAAGCCCCGGTGCATTCAAACCCTACCTTATATTTAAAAGCTTTTATTTAAATACAATTATAGTTTATATTATTGCATTGTCTACTTTATTAAATTCCTACTTGATTCATAGCCTTATCCTTGCATTATTGTACCTTCTACCTTGATACTCGTTTAAAGATGCAACTCTTTGCTAAAATGCTTAGTATGCTTAGAACTTTTATAGTAGGTGATTTACGGTCACTTACACATAGCGTATTTCTTCGGCAAATGGTTATGATCTTTTGAGAAAGGGATGTTGTTGGAAGTAATAATCGGGACCAGACGGACACGGTGTTTGGGAGCCACCAGTGGTGATTGGTGAGCGGATTCTTTCCGCCTATGTCATTAGGAACCGTCCGTTGATCTTGGCATTGAGCGAGACTTTGGAGTACCGATTACATACTTTTGGAGGCCGGACTCTGGCTAATCCAGTCTTCAGGACGGTTAACCCGCACTGGGAGTGGAGAGATGGCGAGAGTAGTGTGTACCCTCCAAGTTCGAGGAACTGGATGGAGGCGTACTGTGCTCTCGGGTGGCGGGACCCCGTTCTTGAATGGAGGATCCAGGGAAAGGTAGTCATATGTGTGCTTTAGTGTTGTATATGTCGTGTAATTGGGAATCCCAGATGGGTTTAATCGATTCGAATCGTCGTGCTCCTCGGATATGGAGAATCGACTCATTCTTTTTCAACGTAGTTAATGAAACTTAAACTGGATACTTGATGTTTTCCTTTTATGGATGGCTTATTACCTCGTTATCGATCATAACTTTAGGTCAGTACTTGAGTAATTCTATAAATGAAATAAATAAATTTCAATTGTCTCTATAAATGCCCATTTATGCAAAATATTTGATTCTTGCAAACCACACTTTGAATCCTATGACTTGCATACCTTTTGTCCACCAAATATTTTCTTCTGTCAGATAAGTCTTGTTGAGTACTCCCGTACTCAGGGTTTGTTAACCCCTGTTGTAGATGAGGGTCATAACCCGGTCTGTGTAGCTTCGTGTTGCATGGCCATTATTACTGTGGATGAAGATGAGGAATGAACTGCCTTTGCTTGACTCTTGGGCAAGAGCATCTTGGTTGTTTTGTTTATACTTTATCACCAGCTTGATGTAATAATACCGTATGACACTATGTTATGTTTCAAAAACCTATGGTTTGTAATATGACTTCAAATTTCCGCTACTTTGATGTACATTAAACTATTGTATTACTTATGCAATGTTTGTGATGAGGATGATCCTATTCGGAAAGAGGTGGATGACCCGCTGCAGAGTGGCGAAACCTGACGGATTGATTAAGATTTGGATCATTTGTCTTAGATTAAGTCGGATGGACTTTAATCCTGGCAAGTGGGCCCTGTCTTAAGAGGTTCTGTCACAATGGCGACGCAGGACCACGAGGCCATGGCGGCGTCTCGGTGGCGCAGACCACAACATCCATGGTGGCGCGAGATCACGCCATCCTCCCTAGCGGCGCGTGGCCACGACGGAGCGACAAGGACACTTTCTACCACGCGGTGAAAGGTCTAGATATGGCTAGACGGGGGGGGGGGTGAATAGCCTAATTAAAATTTCTACAACAACACTTAGACAAACTTGTTAGAATAAAACACGGCGACAAGCAAGTTTGCGCTAGCACTATGGTTAGGCAAGCCACCTACCAATTCTAGTTACTAGCAAGATAACCTATGTCACACACAAAATCTAGAGAACTAGAGCTACACATCTAAGCTACACAAGCTAAGCTAGAGGCTCTACTTTGCAAGAATGTAAGGAATAGAAATGCAAAGCTAGAGTTAGAAAGGTTATACCGGCGAGAGAAGAGTAGCAAAGAGATAACCAATCGATCACAAGATGAATACTCTCAGTAGAGACAATATGACACAAGATTTTTTACCGAGGTTCACTTGTTTGCCAACAAGCTAGTCCTCGTTGTAGCAATACACCCACTTGGAGGTTCACGCGCAAATTGGCATCACACGCCAAACCCATCACCGGGTGACACACAACAAACACAAGATGGGGATCCACAAGCTACGCGCAATTCACTAGCGATACCTTTTGCGAACTTCCACGGGGTAGGTTCAAGACCCCTCACAATCTACCGATCGGAGCCGGAGACAATCACCTTCCTCCGCTCAACGATCCTCGTCGCACCAAGCGTCTAGGAGATGGCAATCTCCAAGAATAACAAGAGCTCCGCGATGACGACGAACACCAAGTGCCACTAGTATGCAATCAAAGAGCAATGCACTTGGGTTCACTCAATCTCTCATGAATATGTCAAATATGCTTAGAGGCATGAGTGGTGGAGCTTCTCAAGCAAGCACAAGTGTATGAGTGAAGTGAGAGTGCAAGAGATGCCCCCTTGGGCCGGCCATACAACTATATATAGCCTCCACTTCACAACTAGCCGTTTTCCCACTGAAACTGGCTCTCTGCGCCACCTCCGGACGCAGTTTACACAGGGGGTCCGGACCATCATCTGCGTCCGGACCCCTTCACCACCGAGCTCCAATAGCTCTGAGCCAGGCTCCGGTCGCTGACTCCGGACGCGCGCCAAGCACTTTCCGGACTATCACATGTGCGTCCGGTCGAGCCCCCTTTCAAACAGCTTCTTTCCCGCGCGCGTCACAGCCAGCCACGCGTCTTCGGACGCAACTGTAGCACGCATCCGAACTCAACTCAACGAGCGTCTGGAAATAAATTCCAGCGCACCGGAGAGCAACCCGAGAGCTTCAGCCACTCCGGACGCATGTCCGACTCCCAGTCCGGACTAACTCCAGCGTCCGGATCACTTCACATAGAACGCAACAGAGAGCACAAGGACTCCGGACGCGCGTCCGGTGCCCAGCGTCCGGACCTCACACTGTGTCCCGATGCGTCTCCTCTGCTGAGCCGACCTAGGGTATGCCTCCAGACCCATTGGCGATGGTCCGGACAGCCCCATACCCTAGCGTTCGGACCTCCTCTTCTGTTCGAAAACGCTTCTCCAACTTCTCCAAGCTTCCAAGAGCCAACACTAAGTGATCCAAACACTTGTGCACGTGTGTTAGCTTTTAGTTCACAATTATCTTGGAAAAAGTTGGTTGTTTCACTAGTTCAATTGATTTTAACGCAATGCAATGAACCTAGTGGCACATGATAACCGTAATCATTCGCAAGAGCTCCCTCCTTGATAGTATGGCTATCTATCCTAAATGTGATCTCGCCCTCTATGGTGACTTGATCACTAAATCGAAAATGGATTCCTATTTCACCTTTGTCTTGAATCCTTTTCCTTTGCACCACCACCATGCTAGAGCTTGTGACATCCACACTTGATCCACCTTGCTCCATCACATGGCATGTACCAACCTATCTCATGATTCACACTTAGAGATCACGGTTAGTACTTAGGTAGGTTTCATCAATTACTCAAAACCAAACACATGGGGAACTCTCAATCTCCCCCTTTTTGGTAATTGATGACAACCTTTCCATAAAGATATGAAATATAATCATTTTGAACTTGAGTTGCTTGTCCAAGCATTTTAATCAAAGATTCAAGATTTTGACAAGTCACACAAATTCGGTTTGGTAGTTATTAGCTCCCCCTACATATGTGCTTCTAGAGTTTGGTTCACGTTTAGCACATATGCATGGATAGACAATGTGGGAGAGTAAATAATTACCAAATGATGCTATGGTTTAAGAGTAGACCTTTGAAGCGTGATACCATCGGAGTACGGAATTTGAATCACCCTTAGCACCATGATTAGCTCGACACCACTTGAAAATATAACCACTTGAAGAACACATGTGAGTCTAAGCTAATTAACCTATGCATGCTAGTTGCTCAATCATCATTCAATTTGTATCACTAGCAATCACCACACAAGCATGAATATTTGAATTTAAGTACTTGTGCAACAATACATATGAGGATGCAAGCATTCAAATGCAACAACTTGTTCATGAGCTTGCTCCCCCTACTTGTGTGTTCTCTTTCAAAATTGATTTTTCATTTTCTCCCCTTTATCTTTTGATTATCCCCCTTTGGTCAATTTTATATCTTTCCACAATTTCTCCCCCTTTGTCATCCAATTGACACAAAAAGGTGGGACCGATTATAGATATTCAAGTTTTAGTTCCCCCTTAGTGTGAGATAGGGTGAAAGATCTTCAATTTTGGTTTGAACTAAGCTACTTGCCCAAGATATTTAATTCGGTTTAAAACATAGACAAGCTTGTTCACACATGCTAAGATGGTTATCTTTCCTATGTTGAATTAAACACTTAAGCTCATAGACATAGATCAAACACTAGGATTGTAAGCCCATCAACATGTCATATGCTACCACTAGATTATATCAAGTCATAGAAGCTATAGTGGCACCATATAAGCATCAAATTCAATTTGGTTTTCATGAATAAGCCTAGAATCATGAGTGATGTCTATATGCTCTACACAAGTCCTAGCAAAGTATGCATGAATGCTTTCAATCAACTTGTACCTTGCTTTGTTGGAGTAGAGGCATGTCATATAAGTGGGATGCATCAACTCATGTTGGAGAAGTCAAGTATGTTCAACTCATTCCTTAGCTTGCAAAACCTTTTCTCATATAGTGGCTTGGTAAAGATGTCGGCCAATTGATCTTCGGTACCAACACTAGTGATAGAAATGTCCCCTTTCAATTGATGATCTCTAATGAAATGGTGGCAGACATCAATATGATTTGTTCTTGAGTGTTGAACCGGATTGTTGGTGAGCTTGATTGCACTTTCATTGTCACATAGCAAAGGCACTTTCTTGAATTTGACTCCAAAATCATTAAAAGTAGCTTTCATCCAAAGTATTTGTGCACAACAACTCCCCGCACTAATGTATTCGGCTTCATTGGTAGAAAGTGCTACACTATTTTGCTTCTTTGATGACCATGAGACAAGTGATCTTCCAAGCAATTGACAAGTGCCCGATGTGCTCTTCCTTTCTATCTTGCAACCCGCATAATCCGAGTCGGAGTATCCAATTAACTCAAAGTTTGATCCTTTAGGATACCACAACCCAACATTTGGTGTATGCTTCAAATATCTCAATATCCACTTTGTGGCCTTCAAATGGCTCTCTCTTGGAGAAGCTTGAAACCTTGCACACATGCATACACTAAACATGACATCCGGTCTTGATGCGGTCACATAGAGCAAGCTACCAATCATTGATCTATATAGCTTTTGATATACCATGTTGCCACTAGCATCACCGTCCAAATTTCCATTTGTTCCCATGGGTGTACTAATAGACTTTGCTTCATCTAGATTGAACTTCTTGAGCATGTCCTTGATATACTTGCCTTGACTCACAAATGTTCCATTCTTCATTTGCTTGACTTGAAGACCAAGGAAGTAACTAAGTTCACCAAGCATAGGCATCTCAAACTCTTTGGCCATCATGTTGCCAAACTCTTCACAAAAATCTTGATTGGTTGATCCAAAGATAATATCATCCACATAGATTTGCAACACAAACAAGTCCTTGCCAATCTTCTTGGTGAAGAGGGTAGTGTCAACCTTTCCCATAATGAATCCCTTAGAGAGGAGGAAATCTCTCAACCTCTCATACCATGCTCTAGGAGCTTGCTTCAAGCCATATAATGCCTTCTTTAGCTTGTACACATGATTTGGTTTCTTGTTATCTTCAAATCCGGGTGGTTGCTCAACATATACCAATTCATTGATGTACCCATTGAGAAATGCACTCTTCACATCCATTTGATAGAGCTTGATGTTGTGAGCACAAGCATAAGCTAATAGAATCCTTATTGCTTCTAGCCTTGCCACCGGTGCATATGTTTCTCCAAAGTTAAGACCCTCTACTTGAGTGTACCCTTGTGCAACTAGTCTTGCTTTGTTCCTCACCACTATGCCATCTTGATCTTGTTTGTTGCGAAAGACCCATCTTGTGCCAATTACATTGTGGTTCTTTGGTCTCTCAACTAGTTCCCAAACTTGATTTCTAGTGAAGTTGTTGAGTTCTTCATGCATAGCATTCACCCAATCAATATCTTGCAAAGCCTCTTCAATCTTGGTTGGCTCAATAGATGACATAAAGGAGTAATGCTCACAAAATGAAGCCAATCTTGATCTTGTTTGTACACCACTTGTAATATCTCAAATAATATGATCCAAATGATGATCCTTAGCAATAGATGTAGGTTGGAGTATTGGAAGTTGATTGCTTGTACTTGGTTGATCATTGGATTGAGATGATGAACTAGCCTCTTGTTGATCTTGAGTTGGAGAGGATGAACTAGCTAGATTGTCATTGGATTGCTTATTGGATGGAGCATGCACTTGATAGGCATTGTCTTGCTCTTCATCCACTTGTCTCAGCCTAATGTCCCCAATATCCATGTTCTTCATTGCATTGGCCAATGGTTCACCTCTCACATCATCATGATTATCATTTTCATCTTGAGAGCCTTGTGTTTCATCAAACTCCACATCATGTACCTCCTCAACTATGCCATGAGTAAGATTCCATACTCTATATGCTTTGCTTGTAGTTGAGTAACCAAGTAGGAAGCCTTCATCACATTTCTTATCAAATTTGCTCAATCTTGCACCTTTCTTCAAGATATAGCACTTGAAACCAAACACTCTAAAGTATGCAATATTTGGCTTTCTTCCATTCAATAGCTCATAAGCCGCCGGAGCAGGGTACTTGTAGTACTGCTCCTCAGTCCATCCAGGCTGCTCATCCTCTGGTGGAGTCGCCAGAGCAGGTGCTGGTGCTGGTGAGAGAAGTGGTGCAGGAGTCGGTGAAGGTAGAGGCAACGGTGTAGCAGCTGGTGTAGGAGCTGGTGAAGCAACCGGTGTAGAAGCTGGGGGTGGAGCTGGTGCTGCAAGGTTGACGTCCATCCACTCCTGCTCGTCCTCCGTGTTGACGTCCTCCACCAACACGTGCTCCTCCTCTAGGTCCTCCTCAGTCTCAGTCACCATCTCATCATCTGAGATGTCCACCACTGGCTGAGAGGTCTGGGAAGTGAACTGAGCCAAGTAGCTGCTGGTGCTCAGACGGCGGACCTCGTGACAGGCGGCATCTACAGAATTTTTATTTAAACTCAATTAGAACAACATTTTAAATAATAGAATAAAGAGATAGAAGCATATAAATTTTGTAAATAACAAGAGCAAGATGGAAAGTAGTAAAATATAGAAGCAAAGGATCCTAAAACGACCATTGCTACCTAGGCTTGCGTCCTACAGTCAACTCAAGCTTTGATATCAATTTGTCACACCCAAATTTCAAGGACGAAATAGGATGCATAACATTATGTGTGCCCAGGAATAATCCACACATAAGTTCACAAATTACAGAGTACCATCACAGAGTTTAATACATATCGTACATATACCCATTACAAGAATAAATGAAACAAGTAAGATAAACTAGCTCTTGTGACTCCAATCCACAGGGAAAGGTCAACTGGTTGACCAAGCCTAGAAGTCTTCGGGAAACTCCTCATAGCCTCCAGCTTCTGTTACCCATCCGGGATTTTTATCCAAAATAGAAAAGAAAACAAGCGTGAGTACACTCGTACTCAGCAGTATAGCATGGGGTTATGAAGCTCAAGCGGCTGACACAGGCTTACTGCATTTAGCACTTTTAGTTGGTCAAAGTTTTATTAACAAGTATCATCAGGTTATGCTTAAGCCCCAAATGATCCCACTTATTCCACTGCCAAAATTTAAAGAATCATAACCATCATCATAAAAGAGGTGACAACAGGAACATAAGTGTTGATCAAGTTAATTAATTAATCCATCGGTTTTCCGGGCCACTCGTGACCGTGAGCACGGCTGATATATCAGTTTTAACACTCTGCAGAGGTTGTGCAACTTTACCCGTGAGTCGTGATGCCCCGATTGCCCGGGTTAATTACTCCCATAACACTGCCAAGGTGAGTGGGCGGGGTTCACTATGAAACCTTTCATAGTATCTCGTCTAACAAGATTAGGGCCGCTAGGATTGGCAAGGGGCGATAGAGCTCCCCTTCCGAGTAGCATAACGACCCGCAGCCTACGCTCAAACTCGGACAGAGGCCGCACTATAACCAGCTCGGCAAGAGCCTAATGCGCCCTTTCGGGTAACCGCTAACGAGCTAGAAAAGAGCCTACTACTAAGTTAAAGCCAGAGCCATGTAGCTCCCACGGAAGCACTGTCAGTCCCAGCTTTTGCCAACAGTGGGTTATTAAAAAGGGTTATGTTCCAATTGCCATAACAGGATCACCAATTCATTCAAAGCTTTAACATTTGGCAGGGATCAAGTATTCATTTATGTAAAGCACTAGCCATCTATCCATATGCATAACCCATAGGAATCAAGGTAAAGGGTTTCAACTCTAGGGAATTAAACTACGGGTATCAAATTAACACATGCACATGAAATGATAATTATAGTGAATAGGATAACAAGGAAAGTCCCATGCTATACTTGCCTTGGTTCTCAAAGTCCTGCTGATCAAAACTCTCCTGATCAAAGTACTCTTGATCACCAACAAACTCCTCACTGCCTGAACTCGATCAAGACATTGCAACAACACGCATTCCAATTGCATACATACAAAGCAAACAAGACTAACATTAGAACAGTACACCAATAACAATAAGCAGAGTTAAAAGGTTTATAAAAAGATACTACGCATTGCTACGATCATTTCAACACGAATTTCACGAAAATCGGATTTAAAACGCAAAAGATATGAATTTAACTGGTTCTCTAGGAGCATTTTTAGTATTTGAATTGTCATTGAAATTAAATAATTCAAACATGAACAACAGATGTTTTAACATGTAGAGAATTTCATTACGAACCTAACGCAACTCGAATCGTCCAAATCGGAGTTAAAATAAAGACTTTATAAACAAATGAAGGCAGTGGCAAAACTGTAAATATCAGATTTCCATTTTTAGAATAAACCGAGAAGGAATACGTTTTCTGAACCGAGAAAACGTAAACCCGGAAATGCGCCAGCGCTGAGACGCGGGGTCGGCAGAGCTGCCACGCGGCGGCCCGGGACTGGACGGGTCCACGGACACAGCCGTGCACCGCGCAAGTGTTACGGTCCACCGGTCCACCGTGGACTGGGGTGCATACCCCTTCGGGGGATCTAATCCTGACTGCAGATCGGGAAATGGACGGCTCAGAGCAGATCCAAGGGAGAGAGAGGGGGAACGACGGCCGGAGTAGAGATTGGCGCGGCGGCGCCATGGGTACAGAGCGCCGCGCTCGCCGGAGTTCCACCGGAAAAGCTCGTCCGGTGCCTAAATCGAACGCTGATTGCATGGGAAGAGAGAAGGGGACGAGGCGAAGCCCGTGGTGTGCTCGGTTGGGCGCGGGGAAACAGACAGCGACGGCGCCAGGGATCCCGGCGGCTCTGGCTCGCCGGCGAACACGGGGAGGACTCTTCCGACTGCCGCGGGTTCAACCAATTGCACAGAAACAATCTACACGCTCGTGCGAGTGCGAGGGTGGGTTCGGTTGAGGCCGTGTGTCACCGGAACAGAGCCATCCGCGGCGGCGCCAAGATCGGACTTGATCTCTGTACGCGGCCGAGTCAATACAGCGCGCTAGAACCCGAATTGAGGGCCTAGGGACGTGCGGCGTGTCAGTGCGGTGCTAGTGAGGCGCTCGGACGCGTTGGAAAGCGGTCGGTGTGTGCTACCCACGGTGGCGCCATGGCCGGCGGCACGGGTCACACGCGGCCAGTGCCACAGAGGCCATGAATCGCCGAGTTACAAGCTCAGGGAGGGAGAGGAGGTGAAGGCGAAGCTCACCGAGGCTTCAATTAGGACGGAGATGGCTCGGGGTGACTTGACGGCGAGGAGTAGCGGTCGGCGTGCGACGGCGTTCCGAGGGCTCCGCGTCCACGGCATCGACGTTCTGCTGCCCAAAACGGAGCACAGAGAGAGAGATAAGGCTTCTGAGATTCGCGAAGAGATTGCAGGCGCGGAACGGGACTCACCGAGGTGAATTATGCTCCGGTGTGGCCTCTTCCGCGACGATGGCGACGGCGGCGGCGTTCAGAGGGATTTGTGAGCTCAGAGGGGAAAGGGGGAAAGGACGCACGACATTCCGCTTTATAGCGAGAGAGGGAGCGTGCAGTTGCTGGCGGATTCAAGGGCGAGATGCGGGGAGTGGGAGCGGGGCAGACGTCGTGCGGCGATTGCCGTCCGCGGCGCGTCCGCGCGCGTCCGACTTCCGCGGGAGGTGGAAGACGGCTGCCGAGTGGGCCAAGCCGCAGAGAGAGAAGAGAGGGTAAGGGATGGGGAGGGTTGCCGTGTTCCACGCGTCCACGTGCGTTCTCGAGCGAGCAGAGCAGAGCGCGTGTCGCGGCGGTTGCGGAGCTCCGCATCGTGCGAGGCAGAGAGGGGAGGAGAAGAAAGATCTGACGTGCGGGCCCGGCCGATCAGAGAGAGAAGGGAGAGAAGAGAGAGGGGGATCGGCGCCGACATGTGGACCCTGCGGTGTCAGTGAGAGGGGGAGGGAGGTGGAGCTCGGGCTGGGCCGGCAGAGAGGAAGGAAAGGGAGTGGGCCTCAGATGGCTAGCTAGGCCGGCAGAAGAAAGAAAGAGAGAGAGATCAAGCCCATTTCCTTTTCCTTTTCTTTTTATTTCTCTTTTCCAAATTCATTTCAAAAACAAATTTGAAACCATTTGCAAAGTGAGTTTTTGTAAATTCAAACAAGCAAAGAAAATATGCAACTGCATGAATGCATCAACATGTTTCTAAACTAGAATAAGTTTTATTTGCAAGAATTTTAATATTCCACTAAATGAAATGCTCACTTAAATCCATAATTAAATCATTTTATATTATTTGAAATTCAAACCAAAATTTTGGGTGTTACATAAGCCCCCAAATTAAACTGCAAGATCATATAAAAAAAGAACGAATAACATAACATCATGATAAAGTGATTCATAAAAGAGAAACAACAAGTAAATAAAGTTTCTGTGAGTTTTCCGGGCCGCTCGTGTCCGTGAGCACGGCTGATATATCAGTTTTTAACACTCTGCAGAGGTTGTACATCTTTACCCACAAGTCGTGATTTGCCCTTTCACCCGAGGTAGCGAACCTCTTAATCCACTTCGAAGGAAGGTCGGCAGGGTTCACTATGAAGTCTTTCAAAGGGGCTCGCTGACAAACAACAGACACTACGGATCCACGGGCAAGGGGTATACGGGGACCCCTCGATGGTACACACGCGCAGCGGTAGCCACTCCGGCCATACCCCGCAACCGCTCGTCAATGGCAACTTTCGTGAACTGCCACATGCGAGAGAGTTACCCTCATACTGAACTAAAGCCAGAGCCATGTAGCCCTCATGGTTGTACTGTATGTCCCAGCTTTTGCTGACAGATAGGGTCCTAAATCCATGTTACTAAAAAGTCAAGTTTTACTTTATCATTTCATATAGTCGTTAATCAATATACAAGATCATGCTTAGTTAAATGGAGCACTAGAAATAACTACCCAGATGCAAGTAACCCATAGGATTCCAAGGTTCAAGGTAACAATTCTAGGTAATCCATATGGCAATAAGATTAGACACAGGCATATGATTTTATTCAAAAACATCATGATTAGGACATCAAGGAAGATCCCATATAATACTTGCCTTAAAACAGATCCTTTCTTCAAAGATCAACATCTTCAAAGATTAACTTCTTCAAAAGATCTTCTGAAACACCAACTTCTTGATCTCCAACGTAACACTCACCGATTGGACAAAATCACAAACACCACTCAAACACCTGACCAAACATAGCATACATACATATTTATTTAGAACAATACACCACTCAATAAAAAAGATTTAAAAAGAAATCTACGCGTCTCTACGATCACACAGACGCGAAGAACACGCTAAACGGTGCTACGATGATCAAGCTACGACTAACGGGGATTTTGCTTTTTTTTAAAACAAGAACTAAGAGCTTTATTAGTTTTAGCTATGAAAAATGATGGATAAGGTATTTCAAAGAAACACCCAAGTTAGATTAAGTCAAAGTTATATTTGGATCTTGAAATAAAAGTAGAACTAATCATATTTTATATATAAAACAAGTTGCATAGTTATTAATCAAGTTTAGGAGTTAACCATAAAATTATAGAGCTATTAACATGGTATTAAATATCACTAATAAAAAGGTTACGTTGATATGAAGCCAATGCAACATGAACGGGACGAAACGGATCTAAAACGGAGAAGATACGATTTAAACAAGATTTAGAGATTAACTTAGAATTTAAAAGGCATTGAATAAATATTTATTTTCAAAGTTTGTAAAACAAATTGATTATGATTTTATAATGTAGATAAAAACTCTACGGATCTAACGCAATTTGAATGGATGAAAACGGAGTTAAAACGAATATTTTATAAACAGTTGAAAACTGATGGTAGAACTGAAATTTATTTTTGAAACAAAACAATTACCGCGTGGAAAAACGTTTTCCAAGGAAAAAAGCGCAAGGCCAGCAGGCGCTTAAGGTCTGCCCGGTTGCGGTTGGAGCAGGGCCAGCAGGCGCTTAAGGTCTGCCCGGTTACTATTTTTCCAGAAAGCAAAATTTGGGGTGTTACATGTCTTCTCAAGCATCTTGTGGCAATAGAGTCGGTTGCTATAATAGCAAGCTGTGTTGATAGCTTCGGCCCAAAAAGAATCACTCACATTGTATTCACTAAGCATGGATCTTGCCATATCAATGAGTGTCCTATTCTTCCTCTCAACAAGCCCATTTGATTGAGGTGTATACTTGGCCGAGAATTGATGTTTGATTCCATATTCATCACAAAGCTCATCAACTCTTGTATTCTTGAACTCACTACCATTGTCACTTCTCACTTTCTTGATAGTTGTTTCAAATTCATTTTGGCATCTCTTGATAAAGATCTTAAATGTATGAAAAGTGTCACTCTTGTCACTCAAGAAGAATACCCATGTATATCTAGTGAAGTCATCAACTATCACAAAACCATATTTGTTTCCTCCAATACTTGTGTATGCAGTTGGTCCAAACAAGTCCATGTGCAAGAGCTCAAATGGTTTGCAAGTACTCATCATACTCTTGCTAGAGTGAGTGTTTCCAACTTGTTTGCTGGCTTGATAAGAGCTACATAGATTATCTTTCTCAAAGACCACATCTTTCAAGCCTCTAACTAGATCATGCTTGACTAGTTTGTTCAATTGCCTCATTCCAACATGACCAAGCCTTCTATGCCATAACCAACCCATGCTAGTTTTGGATAGCAAGCAAGTTGACAATTGAGTTTCTTTGGCATTGAAATCAACTAAGTATAGATTCTCATATCTAAATCCTTTGAATATCAAGTTAGAGCCATCTATACTTATGATCTCTACATCATCAATTCCAAAGATGCATTTGAAACCAAGATCACAAAGTTGAGCTACGGATAGCAAGTTGAAGTTCAAGCTCTCTACTAGCAACACATTGGATATGCTCATGTCATTGGATATTGCAATCTTACCAAGCCCTTTGACCTTGCCTTTGCCATTGTCACCAAAAGTGGTAGAATCAACCCCATTGTAATCATTTGGCTTGATAGAGTTGAACATTCTTGAATCTCCGGTCATATGTTGAGTGCACCCACTATCAAGCACTCAATGCTTCCCTCCGGCTTTATAGTTGACCTACAAAAAGATACAATTCTTCTTAGGTACCCATTGTTGTTTGGGTCCTCCAAAGTTAGTGACTAAGGACTTAGGTACCCAAATAGCTTTCTTCTTTGAGCTCTCATTGGGTGTACCCATGTACTTAGCTATCACACCTTTCTTGCCCTTGGTAAGCACATAACTAGAATCAAAGCGAATATATGCACTTGTAAATTTTATCTTGCTTAGATTTAGTTTGCAATGTTGCTCATCATGCCCTACTTGCTTGCAACTAGAGCAAAACCGACGATTACTCTTCACAAAGCGAGGCTTTGGAGTTGCAAAGGCCGTCTTGCCTTTCTTGGGGGTATAGCCAATTCCCTCTTTGCAAAGGGAGAACCTTTGGCTACCCAATCACTTAATCAAGCAGGCGTCTCCACCATAGGCATTGCCTAATGCTAGAGTGAGCTTACCAACCTCCTTCTTAAGGTTCTCATTCTCAACCATTAGTGAAGCATCACAAGTGACAACATCACTAGTAGAAGATATAGAGTTAGAAGTGCTACAAGAAGGGTTAGTTGGGGTGATGATGATGGGTTCATGGAAGGATTCATTGATTATGTCACAGGTTATTCCAATGTTACTTGTTTGAATATGCTCTTTCTCCTTTTGCTCAACAAGAGATTAGTGAGCTTCTTCAAGCTTAGAGTGAGCTTTGCCAAGCTTCTCATGGGCATCCTCTAGCCTCTCATGAGTAATATTGAGCTCATCAAAGGATTGCTTGAGAGCTTGAAGCTCTTTCCGCAATGCTTTGCACTCCTTTCTCTTGATGTCAAAATGAGTCTTAGCATCTTCCAACATTTCAATTAATTCATCTTTATTGGGTTCATCATCATCATCATCATCACTAGATTCACTCTCATCATCGGATTGTACCTTAGTGGACTTAGCCATGAAGCATGTAGATGGAGTGTCAAAGAGAGAGATCTTATTCTTCATAGAAATACTTGCAAGAGCCTTCTTCTTGCTTGATCTCTTCTCATCATCACTTGAGTCATCATCATCACTTGAAGAATCACTATCCCAAGTGACAACATATGAGCCTCCTTTCTTGTTCTTTTTGAGAGTCATCTTGCTCTCTTTCTTCTCTTTCTTCTTGCCCTTCTTCTCATCTTCATTGTCACTATGAAGAGGACAATTCGCAATGAGATGATCCTTGCTATTGCACTTGAAGCATCTTCTATCCTTCTCATTGAACTTGTGAGAGTTCTTCTTTCTTATAGCTCTATAGCCCTTCTTCTTCATGAACTTGCCAAATTTCTTGACAAATAGAGCCATCTTCTCTTCATCATCATCACTATCACTTGAGCACTCATCATAGCTTCATTCTTCATGCTTTGCTTTGCCCTTTGATGATGATGTGGCTTTGAATGCCACACTCTTTTTCTTGTCATATTTCTTCTCCTTGTTCTCTCTTATCTTGTCCTTGTCCTCTCTAAAGGTGTCATCAGTAATCACCTCACCAAGAACTTGGTTTGGTGTCATTATATCTAATCCACTTCTCACCGATAGAGTGACTAGCATCTCAAATCTTGAAGGAAGTTTCCTCAAAATTTTGAAGGAGAAATCCTTGTCTTCCACTTTCTTACCAAGTGACTTGAGGTCATTAACAAGCACCTCAAGCCTATTGAACATCTCTAGCACATTCTCATCGTCCTTCATCTTGAAGCTAGCAAACTTCTCTTTCAAGATATAGGCCTTTGCTCCCTTCATGGATTGAGTCCCTTCATAAGACTCTTCTAGCTTCTTCCATGCCTCATGAGCACTCTCCAAGTTCTTGATTTGTTCAAACACTTCTTTGGAGATTGCCTCATGGATAGCACTCAAGGCAATGTCATTATTGTGGAGCTTTTCTTCTTCGGCCGGGGTGGGTGCCTCTTTATTTACCACCTCAAACTTCTTGTCGACCACCAACCATATCTTCCGGTTGATTGATTTTAGATAGGTGGTCATCAAGGCCTTCCAATAGCTA
This sequence comes from Microstegium vimineum, assembly GCA_022036555.1. NCBI lineage: Eukaryota > Viridiplantae > Streptophyta > Magnoliopsida > Poales > Poaceae > Microstegium > Microstegium vimineum. The sequence goes on from CM039133.1 coordinate 40,680,690, forward strand.
TAATTGGTGCCATCAAACTTCGGCGCCCTCTTGGTGTTGTTGATTTGAGCCATTTTAACACCGTGGGATGTTAAGCCTTTCAGTACGGTATACTAGCTCTGATACCACTTGAAAGGTCTAGATATGGCTAGAGGGGGGTTAATAGCCTAATTAAAATTTCTACAACAACAGTTAGGCAAACTTGTTAGAATAAAACACGGCGACAAGCAAGTTTGCGCTAGCACTATGGTTAGGCAAGCCACCTACCAATTCTAGTTACTAGCAAGATAACCTATGTCACACACAAAAGCTAGAGAACTAGAGCTACACAACTAAGCTACACAAGCTAAGCTAGAGGCTCTACTTTGCAAGAATGTAAGGAATAGAAATGCAAAGCTAGAGTTAGAAAGGTTATACCGGCGAGAAGAGTAGTAAAGAGATAACCAATCGATCACAAGATGAATATTCTCGGTAGAGACAATATGACACAAGATTTTTTACCGAGGTTCACTTGTTTGCCAACAAGCTAGTCCTCGTTGTAGCGATACACCCACTTGGAGGTTCATGCGCTAATTGGCATCACACGCCAAACCCGTCACCGGGTGCCGCACAACCAACACAAGATGGGGATCCACAAGCTACGCACAATTCACTAGCGATACCTTTTGCGAACTCCCACAGGGTAGGTTCAAGACCCCTCACAATCTACCGATCGGAGCCGGAGACAATCACCTTCCTCTGCTCAATGATCCTTGTCGCACCAAGCCGTCTAGGAGATGGCAATCTCCAAGAATAACAAGAGCTCCGCGATGACGATGAACACCAAGTGCTACTAGTATGCAATCAAAGAGCAATGCACTTGGGTTCACTCAATCTCTCATGAATATGTCAAATATGCTTAGAGGGATGAGTGGTGGAGCTTCTCAAGCAAGCACAAGTGTATGAGTGAAGTGAGAGTGCAAGAGATGCCCCCTTGAGCCATCCATACAACTATATATAGCCTCCACTTCACAACTAGTCGTTTTCCCACTGAAACTGGCTCTCTGCACCACCTCCGGACGCAGTTTACACAGGGGGTCCATACCATTGTCTGCGTCTGGACCCCTTCACCACCGAGCTCCAACGGCTCTGACTCAGGCTCCGGTCGCTGACTCCGGACGGGTGCCAAGCACTGTCCGGACTATCACATGTGCGTCCGGTCGAGCCCCCTTTCAAACAGCTTCTTTCCCGCGCGCGCCACAGCCAACCACGCGTCTTCGGATGCAACTGTAGCACGCGTCCAGACTCAACTCAATGAGCGTCCGGAAATAAATTCCAGCGCACCCGAGAGCAACCCGAGAGCTTCAGCCACTCCGGACGCATGTCCGACTCCCAGTCCGGACAAACTCCAGCGTCTGGATCACTTCACACAGAACGCAACAGAGAGCGCAAGGACTCCGGATGCGCATCCGATGCCCTGCGTCTAGACCTCACACTGTGTCCGGATGTGTCTCCTCTGCTGAGCCGACCTAGGGTATGCCTCCGGACCCATCGGCGATGGTCCGGACAGCCCCATACCCTAGCGTCTGGACCTCCTCTTCTATCCGAAAACGCTTCTCCAACTTCTCCAAGCTTCCAAGATCCAACACTAAGTGATCCAAACACTTGTGCATGTGTGTTAGCTTTTAGTTCACAATTATCTTGGAAAAAGTTGGTTGTTTCACTAGTTCAATTGATTTTAATGCAATGCAATGAACCTGGTGGCACATGATAACCATAATCATTCGCAAGAGCTCCCTCCTTGATAGTACGGCTATCTATCCTAAATGTGATCTCACCCTCTATGGTGACTTGATCACTAAACCAAAAATGGATTCCTATTTCACCTTTGCCTTGAATCCTTTTCCTTTGCACCACCACCATGCTAGAGCTTGTGACATCCACACTTGATCCACCTTGCTCCATCACATGGCATGTACCAACCTATCTCATGATTCACACTTAGAGATCACGGTTAGTACTAAGGTAGGTTTCATCAATTACTCAAAACCAAACACATGGGGAACTCTCAGCCGGGCACGGTGCAGGTAGGGGCTTGGCGGCGCGGATTTGGCTCCTCATCTCCCTCTCTTCCATTCTTCGTGCACCTTACTCTCTCCCCTATGTAGGTTCCCCATCGCCGCACATGAGGATTGTTGGTATTTCTTAACGCAGACAGATAAATCCGCAAGCGCACGGATACCGATGTAGCTTTCACCCGGGACTATTCCAAAAGGGTATCGATTTCCACGGGGAACGTGAAGTGTACTAGAGAAGAACTAAGAACGTCCAAGGATAGATAATATATATTATTTTGGTGGTAGATAAGATAAATGAGTATAGAATGTTAATTAGGTAAATAATGGTAAAGAATGATAACTAGGTAAAGAAAAATTTTAGAGTTTTCTAAGGGGTTTATCTAATCAAAGGCCCACGATACTCTACCTACTTTGGAGCAACAATACCTTCCCGACTCTCGAATAAGACTGGGAAAAAGGTAGTCGGGAAAGGCTGCCAAAAGCTCTACGAAACACCAACCCGAATGTGGTGGACTACAAAGGCCTTACAGAGCCGGATTTGGCACAAACTCAGGTAATTGCAAGACTAGGCACTACGCCTAACATATTAATTACTACTCTAGCTCTGCAAAGACTAGAGCACTCAATACGAGCGGAGATCCTGTAAATAGAATAAAGCAAGAACTAAAATAAGATATTTAGAAATAATAAATGAACAACCTGGAGATTGCTCCGAACCAGATGCTGCAAAAGTACAATGTTGAGGACGATCCGATAGATCCGACTCCTCCTAGCTCTCTCTCCTCCCTCTCTCTCTCTCACATCTAATTACAACTAGATGAACTAGATCTAGATAACTAGAGGAACCTCTCCTTCTCTACTTATAATTGAAACCCTAGTTTTTACTCTGGAGAGGAATAATGAGATGAGATGGTCTGGAGAGGGGGGTCTACCCCTCTATTTATAGCCCGGTGGGATCAACCATAGCCCTTGGATCAAATCGACTTTGAAACACGGTCAAGATGCATCCTAGGAGGCGGTGGAGGACAGAAGCGGGTCTGGATATGTTACTGTAGTGTGCCGCCTGGTATGGGGTGGAGCCGGCCGGCACCCCATCTCGGCCTTTTGGGCCTTGCTTTCTTCAGTTGCCTTCTGGACCCTTCCTGAGTACAATGGAAACTATTTTCCTGCGGATTTATTCCGATATTTTCTCTGATTTGCTTTCCTTTATATGCTTTTCTGGAATAGTCCCTGGAAAATATAGATTTACCAAAGCTATGGGATTCTTGCATTTTAATCCCTCAAATATATAGTGGGTGATGGTTCTGGTATGTTCTAGATTGTTCCCAAGTTGAATTCCATTGCGATGTTGATATCTTTCTCATCGGGGCTCCAAATATAGGAAGTGCTAGGTCCGTTTCGATCGGCTCGACGAGCTCTTCGCAATGGTGTACTCCAAATCCTTATTTGAGGTACTTTTATATAGTAAAACTTGGATATCCTGCAAAACAAGTGAGAACACCAAAACTCGTGGAACTCGTTAGAATTAAACCCTACAACTATACTTTATAATTTATTTCTTATCTTTTCATGCAATAGTTGATGGCTATATTTAGCTGTTAATAGCCGTCAACAAGGATTCAGCCAGGCGGCCTAGATCCGACCACAGTTGGCAGACTCGGCCACTGTGGGTCCAGATCCAACCATAGCAGCGTTCGGGCGGCCTCCTCCTTGAGGATCCGGAGAGGGCAGCGATGGCGGCGGCGCGATCCGGGGCCTGTGCCACTCCTCTCCTCCCTCACCGGCGGAGGTATTCTAGCGCAGCCCTGGATGGGCTCGTCGGGCCCGTGGATGGGCTCGGCGGGCCTATCTAGGTTTTTTTCTTTTTTTTTTGTTTTTTCGAATGATTAACCGTGATGGGCAAAACAGGCCGCCGCGGGAAGACGTGATTTCCTGTGACGTTTAGGTGGCGGCGGACCGGTTTGCCCGTCACGGGAAACCAAAAACGGCCGTCGCGGAAAATACGTTTTGTAGTAGTGATCATTAGTTCATTACATAACAAGTGCTCTTGAAGGAGACCACATCTTACTATTACTAATTGGAGGCCCCAATGAAGCCTCCACATTAATCCTCACCAGAAGCGCTAAGAAAAAGGGTAAATGCTAGAAATTACCACATTAATCAGGAACATCTAGCCATCCCTCAAAAGACTCCAGCTATCCATAACCACTAGATCTATTTTGATTTTTATAAAATTATCCACTTCTGTCATTATGCATTTATTAATTCTAAATAAAGCCTCCACATTAATCCTCACCAGAAGCGCTAAGAAAAAAAATAAATGCTAGAAATTACCACATTAATCAGGAACATCTAGTCATCCCTCAAAAGACTCCAGCTATCCATAACCACTAGATCTATTTTGATTTTTATAAAATTATCCACTTCTGCCATTATGCATTTATTAGTTCTAATTGTTGTGGATAGAAAAACTACCGTAACAACTTCTATACTGTCATTTATTAATTCTAATTGTTATGGATAAAAAAACAAACGTAACGTACAACTTCTATACTGTTCGGTTGGTTAATAAATATATTATCAGTCGACGTTCAATTTATTAATTCTATTCGTCACGGAGAAAAAAAAACTACCCTAACAACTTCTGTACGTACGGATCGGTTGGTTAATAGGAAATGTTATCTGCCGACGTTTAGTTCATTAATTAATAAAATAACATGAGTAATGTATTAGTAAAAAATATCATCGGTATTAGTGCGGTACCCATCGCTTAATAATGTATTCACCAGTGTATTAACGTTGTCTAATAAAATAATACACGTAAGTGTTTTTCTCAATTATTTACACAACCTATTTCATAAATCATTATCATTATTGATAATGGCAATCATTAGATCTGTTCTATTTTCTAAAAAAACTACGAACCACTAAAAAATAATCTAAAACATCTAAATTTTGATCAAAAGCATTCACCGCTACCATTACATAAAGAGAACTTAAAGTAGGACCCTAATATTTTTTCATGAATTACCAAGTAATAATACATAAATTTGTATGCACACTAAATTATTAACAAAAATGTAAAGCGTCCTTATGCATATTTTGAGAAAAAAAAATATATAACAATCAATAGGAACAAAATTTGAAAATTCATGTGACATCCGGTGCACTTTAGAATTTTTCGCATAGTGGTCCATATGCATATTATGAGATATTATGGATAGTTTAGTGCATGTCCTCTAGATTAATCCTTTTACGTGAACCGAGGACGAAAGCGTAAGTGAGCTGGTGGGTATGTTGTATGTGTTCAACGTGTAGAGTGAATCTGAGCTATTTAGACTGAGGTGTTACACTTCATAAGATATGTGATGCAACAACGGTAACTGTAGTTAATATCGCAAGGTTTCAAACTAATTGCATATTCAAAATATACAGTTGTGCTATATAAAATAAACAATATGAATACAAATGAAAAGCATATAAACCAGTCCCTTGCCAAAAAGAGTAATTAAAAAGTATGATAATATTTTGATATAGACTACGAAGTACCTATTATGCCAAAGAGAAAATATATAATTTAATATATTTTTTATTAGTCAGATATATTACATAGTATATATATATCTTGAAAATTATTTTTTAAAATAGATATCTGTTAAAATTCTAACCCGTCTGAGAGCACGGTTGATGGACTAGTGTATCCCTAATAACATTCCGCTGGCTGTCAGGTCCATCGATGACATGAGAAGCGCGTGCTGTAGGAGCACCGAATGTACCTCGACTTGGATCAGAGAGATCCGGTAATCCGTTGCCGATTGCAAAGCTTTTGCGCATGCCACTGTTTTCGCTGATAACACATCTGGTGCTGCTGTCAGTCGACCCGCTCCGACGATGATGGGTTCACCGTGGTGGTCCCTGACAATGAAAGCCCAACCGTCTTTGTGTGTTTCGTGACAAACGCGCCATCACTATTGATTTTGTGTGTTTTGTGACAAACGAACCAATAACCATCATTTAAAAGTCAGGTCGCCCTTCTCTTTGCCCATAAGGTTGCCTACAAGGCTAAGGCTATCCGCACCGTAGTACTTTAAATCCTACTGGAGGACCAAGAAACTCTCTCTGTGCAGCGGATACGCTATTGGCTCACCCTATAGGAACGGACCCATCCCGTATTCCTGGCACATTCCCGTACGGTTTATAGGTGCACGGTGCTGGTGACTCCCCCTATCGCATGCATGTGTTCGCGGGGCCTAGGTTACGCGCTCAGCTAACTAAAAAAATATTATAACTCACAAACCAAAAACTCAAATTAAATTTCATTTACACCATTAAATTCGTTTTAATAAATCATTTAAAACAAGATATCACATGGATATATTTATATAAAATTTGCTTTTCATTTGTATTTATATTGTTTATTTTATATAGCACAACTGTATATTTTGAATATGCAATTAGTTTGAAACCTTGCGATATTAACTACAATTACTGTTGTTGCATCACATATCTTATGAAGTGTAACACCTCAGTCTAAATAGCTCAGATCCACTCTACACGTTGAACACATACACCATACCCACCAGCTCACTTACGCTTTCGTCCTCGGTTCACGTAAAAGGATTAACCTAGAGGACATGCACTAAACTATCCATAATATCTCATAATATGCATATGGACCACTATGCGAAAAATTCTAAAGTGGACCGGATGTCACATGAATTTTCAAATTTTGTTCCTATTGATTGTTATATATTTTTTGTCATCAAGTTGAAACTCTTGTGCTTATTGTATGCTTTATTAACTCTCGTTATTTACACTTTTCTTAAAATAAGAATTTTAAGTCGTAGAGTACGTTCTTAGATACCTAAAACCATAAGCAACCATTTGAATCCCGCACCAAGTCACTTAAGATAAGTCAGAGCTTAAAGTAATGATCAACTTTACTTAAGCCTTATATTGATCAACTTTTACTCTAAAGTCATTTTAAAGGGCCAAAAAATATAGGTGGCTCCCACACTTTTCATAAGGATTGATTTTTCCTTTAAAAAATTACATATGATTATAGTATTGATATAGATATGTCAACCACTTTTTTAGTTCAAATATTTTGATATACGCTCTATGATTATTTAAATATGTTTTGAATAGACGATATTGATAATATCTAAATTTAGATTTGAAAGGATACTTGGTTTTTCTAACAATGAGATAACAATTGGGTTACATAAATTATCTATCTTAACATGAGTATGTGGGTAATTAGAAGCAAATTTAGGTCTACTTTAGATCATGTTTCTTAATGTCACATGTGAGTAGTTTAAATATGGAGTCATGGGTTACTTTATGTTGTTTAATAAAACAACAAATATGAGCAATTTTTAGAAAATAGAATAGACCCAATAACTATTATTATTATAAATGGTGATTAGGTTATATCGAATTGATGGACAAATATTTCAGATATTTGTGGGAATTTTTAGGATTGTATCTTTTGTTTTCCTATCTTGTCTTATGAGGATTAATGTGGTGATTCCATTAGGAACATGTAGTTAGAATTTCTAGTAATTATCTTTTTCTCTAGCGTGATATTTATTTAGATGAAATCTAATCTTAAGATATATAAATAATTGTTGTGCATCCCCTTTCTTTAGCTTCGTCATTCATAGTTTAGCTTGCAATTTTCAATCGAGTTGTGCAATTTTGTCCACATGTTAAATAGAAACTCTAGAATTTTTTATTTTTTTATTTTTTTATTAAAGAGTTTAAGTCCTAATAGTACTGTTTTCAAAATTTAATTAACTTGAAACTTGGATTGTACTCTGACACTAAACTCTTTGAATTTGTTATATCATGGATTATTATATATGCTATTGTTATATATCACAGTGCATTTAAAATTAAACTATCAGGATTGAGATGACATAATGCTTTAATTAGAATGTATAAACTTATTAATATAACAACTTATGAAATTAATTATCATGGATTATTAATATAATTTAAAGTGCATTGTCAATAGTGTTATGTTATTCCTATGTGCTTTGTTGGTCAAACATTATTCCATATTTCAAAAGCTATTAAAACAACTATTTATCCTACTCTATATATGTTTACCTGATATACATAGTGAAGCATAATATTATGATTATTTAATTTTTATAGTTGCAGAGGTTTGTAATTTATATATATATACTATATATTAGTATTTACATGTAAATTTGTGAGATTATTTTATTTACTTTTTGTAATGGATGAGGTAGATACAAATGCAAAGGAAATACATTATATTATATCTCACAATAACATATATGGTTAGATTAAATGCAAATTTGAGTGGTTACTTTTTATTATTTACAAAGGTGGGTAATCTATAAAACTATTGTGGTATATTTTTAAAATTATCTTTCACAATGGAAGACATGGGTCATTTAGAGGGTTATTTTATATTATCTTTAATGATAATAAAGGTGGGTAATTTAGATACAATGTGACATGATTATTTTGAGTTCTAATTCATAATGGTAAAGTGCATAATTTGAATGAAAATTTTGGGGCGTTATATTGAATTGCTTTTCATAATAACAGATGTGCGTAATTTATATATAAGTTTAGGATGGTTTTTCTAAGAGTCTGTCTATTTGGTACTTGGGTGATTTGACCCATTTGATCACTCAAGCAATCTGATGACACAAATCACACAAATCTATGGGGTAACAAAATTCGTGTGATTTGTGCCATATGGTCACACGGGTGAAAGAAACGCCCAAAATCACATAGAAAACAAATAGACAAAAATCGAGTGAGAATAAGGAAAGTATCACACGAATTATAAATAACAGAAAACTAATTCAGAACACTGAAACTAACCTAACAGAGCACACATAAGCTGATTCAAATGAAACTATGATTCAGAACAAACTATGATTGGTGTAAAGGACTATGATTCACACAGAAATAGTCTCAGAGCATCTATGATTGAGAACAATGAAACTGATTCATAAGGGAGACACAAAAAAATTAACAAATTTACATATATAAACCATTGAAAATACACCAAATAAACATCTATAATTGACACTCAAACACACAATAACTGAGAGAAAAATACACCTGGAAAAAGAACTGTAAAGGACATAAAAGAAAGAAATTTATACAATTCAAAACTGTACATGAAACTGATAAACCAAAAACCTAAATTTCTGATGACAGAAACATAGTTTATACAATTCGTGTGATCTTAATCAAATGTTACGCTGAATAACATAAAAGGTGAGGAAAACCTTAACCTCAACTAACTGCATGGGATGTCCTTCAACTGACTGCATAAGATGTCATTTGAGCATAGTCCACCTAAGAAAAAAAAAGAATTTTGTCAATATAGTTTAAAAATTGACAAACATACATGCTAGAGCTCAAAGTTAAAGCAAAAACAAAAAGCTAATAACCACAGAAGGGTTATTCAGTGCTAATTAAGTGAAATAATAAAAAAACACAAATACAAAGACAAATATCCAAAATATTTCTATGAATTGCAAAAAACAGAGGCATGCTGACAATCATTCAGATGCCAAACATACCAAAATGACAAAACCAAAAAGAATTACATAAAGAAACCATTATAATTACACCTAAAGAACAACTGTAATAAACACTGAAGCAAACAATAACTAAGGCACACATACACCAGAACTACAATTATAAGGGAGACAATGACTGAATTATATAGATTTGAAAACTGTACAGGAATCTAATAGACCAAAACCTAGTAGTTGGTCACATGTAGCAATTAAACTGCAATTAGAACACACCAAAAACTAACAAAACAAAACATTTGATCATGTACAGTTTGGGAAAAGAAAAAGAAGCATCTGCAATGACAGGTAAATGAAAAAGAAACAAATTTTTGAAAAATATGAACTTAACTGAAATCTAAAGCTTAATAAGGGGAGCAAAACTTCACCTGCACTGCCTGCATAAGTAGTCCTTGAGCATAGTCCATCTAAGAAAAAATTGAGTGCTAATTGAGTGGTGGTATAGTTTAAAAATTGACAGACATACATGCTATAGCTCAAAGTTAATGCAACAACATAAGGCAAATAAGCACAGTAGGGTTATTGAGTGCTAATTAAGTGAAATAATCAAAAAAACATAAATACAAATGCAAATATCCAAATATTTCTATGAATAGCAAATAACAGAGGCATGCTGACAATCAAGCAAATGCCAAACATACCAAAAAGATAAAACCAAAAAGAATTACATAAAGAAACCATTATAATTACACCTAGAGAGCAACTATAAATTACACTTAAGCAAACAATAACTAATGCACACATACACCAGAACTTCAATTATAAGGGAGACAATGAATGAATAATATAGGTTTGAAAACTGTACAAGAATCTAATAGACCTAAACCTATTAGTTGGTCAAATGTAGCAATTAAACTGCAATTAAAACAAACTGAAAACTAACCAAACAAAACATCTGATCATGTACAAGTTCAGGAAAAGAAAAATAAGCAACTGCAGTCACAGGTAACTAAAATGTAAAGCTCAATAAGGGGAGCAAAACTTCACCTGCACTATGATTTACCAGGGCTGTGCACATTTGAGAAGGCTTGGGACGTGATAAAAGAAAATAAACAAAAAGAAAAGAAAAGGTAAAACCCTCCTTTTACCAGGGCTTGGGACCGGCTACAATGGGCACAAAAGGTACCCGCCATAGGCCATAGGCGGAGTTAAAAAGTTTGAACTTTTTTTTCTAAGGAAACACACAAAGATAGCAGACATAACATATTAACCATAAAACAAAAGAAAAAAAATAGGAAACTAACAAAACTAATTACATATTAAATATATAGGAATTACAACTAAACAACCGCTATAAGTTACATGAAATGGAACAGTAAGCCAGTAATAACAATATTACATAGAAATATCCAAACATTCATATGAAAACCATTAAAGACAAGATATAACTTAAGCAAACACAAACTAATATAATACAATAACTTAAGCATTCAGGTTCATACAACATCTAATTAAACATAATAATAGTTTTTAAAAAGAGCAGTCCACCAACACAAGTCCATGACAAAGAAACCAAACTAACTACTAGACAGTCTTTCCTTGAAAGCCAAGCTGAATCAACCAGCAAAAGGACTCTGCTGGTTGACTGGCCAAATCCTATCACAGTCAATAGTCTGATACACATCTTCAGCTTGAGGTCTAGCAGTAGCACCAAGAACACGATAAAAGGACATCTCCTCACCATCCACTAGAAAAGAACGGCTAGCCATAAGGTTAGCAACAGCTTCATCAGGAACCAGCACATACATAGTCCCATTGTTTGAATCCAGTACAAACTTGAAGACAAATAGCTGCTGATATCCTAGGTAGTACCTGACAGCACAAGCAACTAATCTGACGCTGCTCACACCTTTAGCAGCAATGAGGCGATCTTGAGCAAGAATCTCTCCAACATAACTGGAAATAGTCCTCTTTTGCATGATAAACCTTTTCCTATGCTCCATCTACAATATATTATAAGAAAAATGGACAGACAAGCAAATAAGACACAGATAAATCACAATCTATCATAAATAAGACATAGATAAATCTAAAATAAAAGAAATAATAGACAGATCTTATAAATAATGGACAGAGATAAGAGAGTAAAGGAAAAGAAAACAATAAATGAAGAAATGACAATGAAAGAAACAGAGAAGAAAAAGAGAAAGAGCGCGCAAAAGAAAGAGGGGGAATAATAGAAGACATAAGAAAGAAGAAGTAAGAAGAGAATAGGTTTGAAACTTACACTGAAGAACTTAATAAAGAAGAACAAAGAACACCAGCCGAATAGAATAGGAAGAGGATGAATAGATGACAACTCAAAGAAGAAGGGAAAGAAGAAAAGAAGAAACAATGAACAAGGAACAAGAGAAGAGGAGACAGAGAGCCAGGAGAATGCGGTACTTGAAGGAGCGAAAGGGTCAAATGAGGAGGCGCCTATAAGAAGTAACTGTCGCTGCATGCCGTAAATGACGGTCGACCAAACAGGGAGAAACCGAGAAGCCAACCGCGCCGTAAATGAAGAGAAGAGTAAACTCACAAGCCAACCAAACGTTAGAAGACTACAGAAACCGAAAAAGCCCAAAAAAAGGCCAGAACAATTAGCAAATGGGTCGAAAGTTAATAGGAACCTATGAAGCACCCACGGTAGACATAAAAAAATAAAAGGGGCAATGTAAACAGGGCCAAACATAAAAGCCCACGAAGAGACAAAAAAACAAAAAAGGAAAAAAAGACAAGCCGACATCTAAAAAAGCCCATGAAGAGTGCAAGGCAAAAACAGAGATTTCAATAAGAAAGGAAATAAATACAAGGGGGCATCTGCAAAAAAGTATACAAATCAGATCGGATCTCAAACCATACCCCCGATCCCAAAGACCAAAGGGGAGAAAAACTCAAGGCGGTCGATAAAACACCGCAAGGAAAAGACTCAGATCTATGAAGGAAAAGAATTGAATTACCAAAAGAGAAGATGTCAGGAGGAGGAGAAGAAATTGGAGATCAAAGAAAGGTAACCAATCAATCTCATCATTCATACTATGATATGGATAGGTAAATAAGAAAAAGAGGAAGAACCTTACCTACACATGATTATCTACAAAAAATTGAAAGCAAACCTGGTAGAAGAATAACATTCAAAGAAATCCTAAGAAAAACTAAGGAAACACAAGTTTAGAGTTTAATATACAAAAGTATTGTGCATGATATGGGTAGAATTAAATAGCTTCTGATTGAATGAATTTCAGATCCAGGAATACATAGAAAAACATGACAGGACAACAACAGACAAAGTAAATAATTTATTCTAAATGAAAATAAGGAGAATAACATATAAGCATATGTCTAAAAGTCTATACCATTGAAAATGACAGGTACCAAGAGCATGGCCAATTTCAAGCATGAGTACAAATGGAAAGGAAATCCAAGGAATAGAATGTGATGAAGACTTTGGATCACAAACAGATAAACTAATGAACTACCAGGTAAAAGGTTGATAATAATCTCATACAGCTTGAATAAATTTGATGAAATTACACAAATTTAAAAACAAGTGACTATTTTGCAGGGACCACTAACAGCACTACTCATGCAACAAGAATGGCCATGGTCACAGGAAGAACATATACTGACAGAGACAATACAGGTAACAAAGAAAAAACCTAGCATTCAAGAATAGCAGGAAAAGACATACATAGAATGAAATAACAATACCTAAACATTTCATGTGCAGGGAAACTGGGACCAGCAGTGGCTAGAAACATACAACACAGCAACAACAAGTGAAATACAAGAATCAACACAGGGACACCAGTTAAAAAAAGATAAGACATAATGTATATTGCAAAACATACTACATAGCTAATTATATGATAAAAATGCAGGAAAAACAAGGGCAATTACAAGAGCAAAGAGAGATTGTAGAGCAGTCAATTATAAGTCTGTCAACAGAATATGAAGTAAGTTGAATTATAGATCAAAAAAGCAATGTAAATAATCTTCATTTGGATATATAACAAGTCTAAAAATTTACAGAATGACCATAGAGACTACTTGACAAATGAAGATTATCAGGAGGATCAAATTGATGCAACAGAGATATTCAACTCAATGCAACTACAGGAGGTTTGTAATTCAAGCTACAACAAATTATAAAAACTTGCCCAAAAATATCTGAAATAAAAGTACTAACCTTGAATACCTTGATAATACAGGTTGATGACACATACTCCATTATAGAAAAGGAGATGACTGCAATATCAAGAAACCCAACATGAGAAGAAGAGGATATAAACACATGGAAAGAGTCAAATGAAGGAGCAAATCATCATCAGGATGGACAAATTGAAGAATTAGATGAGATAAATGGAAGCCAAGAGCTTACAGAAGAACAAATTGAAGAATTCATTAGGAAAGAAGAAGAAGCATCGGCAGATGGAAACAACGCAGACACTGACAGCAAGTACACACCACAGATAGGCATGAAATTCGACTCAAGAGATGATGCACACCATTTCTTCAGCTTCTATGGCTACATAGCAGGGTTTGAAGTGGTTGTTACTCATACCACAAGGACAACAAGCAAGAAAAGGAACAATGAAATATACAAACATGAAATGAGGTGTAATCGTTATGGAAAAGTTACAAAGAAGAAGACAGCAGACCAAGAAGAACAGGATGTGATTGCACATCAAGCAAAAAGAAAAGGGCCAAAAAGGAAAACTAACGTCCAAGTGAAAACAAATTGCCCTGTGGTAATGGAAGTGAAAGAACAAGAAAATGGAAAATGGGAGATAGTGAGGCTGGACTTGGACCACAATCATGAACTGAGTCCAAATAACAGGAATCAACTATTAAGTGGCAGGAAATATATGACAGATATGGAAAAGGCAATGATAAGGACTCTGAATGGAAACAACATACCAACAAGAAAGATGATAGCAATACTATCATATCTCCGAGGCAATGTAACAGGCCTCCCATATAAGACAAAGGATGTTCAGAATGAAAGAACAAAGATAAACAGGGAACTGAAAGGAAATTACATGAACAAAGTCATGCAATACTTTCTGAAGAAGGCAGCAGAAGATCAAACATTCTTCTACAAATTCCAACTGGATGAAGAAAACAAGGTGAAGAACATATACTGGAGAGAAGGAATATCACTCAAATGGTATGTAGAATACGACGACTGCCTTAGTTTCGATGCAACCTACATGACTAACAGATACAACCTTCCATTTACACCAATAGTGGGGATATCAGGACATGGCCATACACTATTATTTGGATATGCATTCATCTCTGATGAAACTATAGAATCATTCAAATGGGTGTTTGAATCAATGCTAGAATCAATGGGAGGAAAACATCCAAAGACCATGATCACAAATCAAGACAAAGCTATAAAAGCTGCCATAACAATAGTAATGTCACAAACAGTTCACAGGAACTGCATCTATCATATCAAGTCCAAGTGCTACAGCAAAAATGGAAAGTGCTTTAAAGTAAACAAAGGCTTACCAGAGATATTTGAAGATGTACTGAACAACTCAGTGATAGAAGAAGAGTTTGAACATCTATGGTAGAAAATGATTGCAGATTACAAGCTAGAACAGAATAAGTATTTCAAGAAAATGTGGGAAAATAGGAGCAGGTTCATACCAGTATACTTCAAAGAAAGCTTCTATCCATTCATTCAGAGCACTGGTAGAAGTGAGCAGACGAATGCTAGGATAAAGGATAATGTTGGAGCTACATATAGCATACTAAGTTTCATGAAAGAGTACCAAAGAATAATAGACAGAATAAGCATTATGGAGAGAACTGAGGATAATCAGAGCAAAGAGAAGAGACCTAAAGAACTGCAGACTGGATACAAGGTAGAATTACAAGCAGTTGAACGTTATAATAGGAAAATATTCCTAAAATTTCAGTACCAGCTCAAAATGATAGAGAGACTCAAGTACAAAGAGATAGAAAAGGGGAAATTCTTTGAAGTATGCCACAAAACAAACAGAATTCAAGAGATACAGATAAATAGAAGATATGTAGTCCTAACAAATCTTAACAAAGGAAAGGAAGAATTCAACTGCATTTGTGCCAAATTCAGCAAGGATGGAATACTATGCAGCCACATACTGAAAGTCATAGTAGAAGAAGAAATAGAAGACATACCTGAAAAATACTTTATTGAAAGATGGAGGAAGAAGGAATCAAAATTGATGACAATGCAACAAGATAACACACCTGAAACAAATGAATTGCTCAGATTCAATGTACCGTCAAGAAAATCTGCATTGCTTTCATCTAGAGGAGCAAAGAGTGAAGAAATGACAAGTTATCTAGATGAAGAATACGACAGATTAGAGAAAGGGATGGACATAATAGAAAAGGTATTGCAAGAAGAAGATCAAAACATAGATGAAGAACAAGAGAACATAGTTACAATGGAAGCAACATCGATCCCAAGGACTGAATATAACATACAGCTAGAAGATCCAGAAAGGATAAAGAAAAAAGGAAGACCAAAAATCCAACAAGACTGAAGACAATAATAGAAGAAATTAGAGCAAAGAAGACTGCAGCTGAAGCAAAGAAGGTTGCATCTGAAGCAAAGAAAAAGAAGAAGCCAGCAAATTCAAGTAAGAGATGAAAGCTAAACTTATAAAATGTATACATACAAATTTGGATATAAAGAAAAAACAAACAAGAAACCTAATAATGATTGAATAATATATGCATGTCTAACTTCAAAGAGCAAGAAGAAGCAGAAGAAGAGTACTGAAGAATGAAGAAGAAGAAAGATAGGACACAAAGGACTAGGAGCATGAAGGATGTCATAGAATAGGGCATTTTAAAATTTCAGTTCGGCTACATTCATGTAACATCATTTATCATGTAAGGAAATGGAGTGAAAACTAAATATGAATTCAGATTTCCTAAGACATACATGCAACTGCCAATTAGATTTAAATTTTCAAAGAGAAAGAAATTACTTATAGCATCATGAAAACATCTTATTGCATCATGAAGCAAACAAAACCAAATAAAAAAACCCCTCCTCCTTTACCAGGGCTTGGGACCTGCTACAATGGGATACCATAGGAACCCACTATAGGCGGAGTTAAAAACTTTGAAAGTTTTTTTTAACAAAAAAAATATAAATATCAAACCAAAAAACAATTATAAAGGATGAAAAAGGATAGAATAAGACATAAGAAATATATATATGAATTACACAGAATATATAAATGAATTACATATGATGAACAACTATAAGGGACATTCAAATGCACAGTAAGCAAATAATAACAACAAGAAGCATAATGAAACACATAGAATAGGACATATTAATACCATATTAGAGTTCAACTAACAACATTAAAAAAGAGTTAATATGGTAACAAATGGACTATAAACTCAATGTCCTTCAAGACTTCCTAAGGGAGATGCAACTGCCCAAAAAAACAGGAGAAACTGAAACAGATGAAGCATTGTAGAATGCAGATTTCCTAGAATAAGGTAGAAGCCAACGACAGAAGAATTTAGGCCTATGATAAAAACAATAATCAGCTAAAAAACATGCGACAACAACAGATAAACTTTAAATTTCAAAAATATACCTCAAGCTTGAAATCATAAACACGTTGTTTCATTCCAGTATTTTTGTGATGAAAGAACAGCTCATTAGCAATCTTGATTCTGATAGAAGTAATGTCATCATGACTGAACAAATTTCTTAAAATGACCCTAGGCGAAGACCAATGCTCCAAAAACATCATAGAATATATACCAGAATCACAACTAATCAAAAAAAGAATTAGAAAGTTAAAACTATAATAAAGTAAAATATGAAAAAGGAAAAAAATAACAAAATTGAAAAACTGGATACAAATACAATGAAACATATAATCACAAAAATGAATCAATAACTAAGGTAAAACAAATGACAACAGAATATGAATCACATGATCAACAAACTTACAAATAAAAGAATACTACACATGAAAACAACCTCAAATATAGACAAAATCATAAAGCTGGGGAAACAATCAGTGCTTGAAGCACCTGCCACATAGAACAAACAGGAACAAATAAACTACCACTAGACCAGTACTAGCCTCAAACAAGACAAAGGCAGCAAGTGTCACATGGCTAAAAAACTAGCTGCAACAGCAATCCAACAAAAAATGAATAATCACAAACTATATTCTGCCTAATAACATACACAATGTTATTAATAAACAAAAACTACTCAGCATGACCCTAAAAAGGCAAGATCAACTGAGGGAACACAATGAAAAATGGAAAAAATACTCAGAAAAACTTACAGGTCTTCAAAAGGCTGATCTGGAACATTAGGGAACACAACTTCATAATAATTGAAATCCATCTCTACTTGAACAAATTTATTCCAATGATACTGAAAAGAGTTTATCTAAACAAAAAATATTATCAAGAAGTAATACAAAATATCAAGAAAATAAAAATAGACAAAACAAGAAATAGTAAATAAAAGAACATACCAACCTATCTTGAATTTCTTGATGAAACTGCGAATTCTGATTATAGAGGGAATCCAGAAAAACAAAATGACGGTCCTTAATGTCAACAACAAAGACAAACCAATGCTTCTCACGAAAGATGGGGAAGAAAAGCTGTAAACAAAATAACAGAGTTAAAATGCAATACCAAAATGTAAATAAAACAAAGAAAAAAATAAAAAAGAAATTACTTAATACCATGTTTGATAGATGCAGTGGCCTAGCCTTAGCAGACCTTCGAAAAGATCTCTGTAACAACTCCTGATCAACATCATCGTAATCCAATAACAAATTATCCTAACAAAATTGAAAAAAATAAATACATGAAGTAAAAAAAAGAAGACAATATAGAAACAAATATAAAAGATTAGACAAACTTACACCAATGTTGGAGAAAAAGTAATGTCTTTTAGAAAAATCTGGATGACCATTAGGTTTCGAAAACAAGCTATAGCAAAAACAAGACACTACAAAAGAGTTAACAAATCCACCAGGCTTTAAAGATTCTCCAAGAGACCAAAAGGTGCAACGAACACCAGATAAAGACACTGCATCTTCGCTAAAAAGAGAACAAACATTAAGTAAATACAATAAAAAATTAAAAGAAATAAAGATTAGACAAAAGAGCAGGCCAAATAGAAATAACCTCTGAAACTCAGAAGAGGCCAATTTACACAAAATATTATAGTTATCAATTTCAGACTTATTGGCTTGATAGAATTTAGGCTTCCCTGTCTCATAATCTCCACGAAACAAAGGACCAGGATTAACAAAACACCTAGGACCATACAAAGGAAGCTTTCCACCAGAAGTTAAGTCCTGAGACTTATTTGCATAAGTTTGGTTCAAACGAGCATAACTAGGCAAACTTTGATGACTTGAAGTACGCAAATCTTCAGCAGGAGAAGACCTAGAGGAACCACCCAGATCCAGTTTGGAATTGTATATAGAATTAGACTTCTTAGTCAATTCTCCAACAGAATGAGAAAAAGATCTTTCGCCAACAATTCTAACTTCAGGAGACACCTAAAAAAATAAAAACAAAACAGTAAAACAATAAAAAGGAGATCAACAAAGAAAAGACAGCATAAAATTATAAAAAAAGGAAGTAGAAAAAAAACCTTAACATGATTTTTTGATGAAGTAGGGACAGAACAACTAGAACTACGAACATTCACATCACGAGCTGACTGATGAGGGGTAGGAGAGCATTGGGTGAAATCTAAAGTCTGCATGAACAATTTATCCTAAAAAAAGAAACAAATCAAAGAAAATGACCAAATATAATAAAAAAACATTAGATAAAAATACTAACACTAGAAGGACACAGATCAGACTTCTTCAAGGAACCACCACTCTGAGAAAAATAAACAAAAAAAATAAAGATTAGAACAGTTATAAAGAATACAACAATACCAAAAAAATAAAAAAGTGAAAGGATCAAGATACCCAAGAGGGGGGGTGAATTGGGCTCTTTTAAATTTCTAAGCAAGAATTAAACCTAGCAAGAGCCAATTAACCCCCTAGTGCTTTTCCCAAGTGTGTCCTAGCTACACAAGCAAGACATGGCAATGAAAGCGGTAAAGCCCTATGCAATTCTAGTCAAGCAACACAAAGGTAATGCGGAAAGTAAAGCTTGAAAGTAATTGCAATAAGTAAGGAGAAGGGAGTAAGCAAGTTGACACGACGACATTTTGCTGAGGTATCGAGGAGTCGACACTCCCTCCTAGTCCTCGTTGGAGCACCGCACACGGTATCGCTCCCCCTTAGTCCGCGCAAGGACTAAGTGCTCTCTACAGGCTGATTCTTCGTCACTCCGGCTCGGTGAATCGCCCACAACCGATCACAACGAAGCTTGGGCCATCCACAACGATCTCCACCGGATGATCACCAAGCAAACCTCCGTGAAACCGTCTCGGTGATGTCGATCACCAAGAGTAACAAGCACTAACTCTCACTTGACCAAGGCTAGTCTAGTGATTGAATGGATGCACACTTGCTATCTCTAAGCAACTAGTGAGAATCAACACATGGAATGGCAATTCACTATCTCACTAGGGCTCTTGCACTTCTTGCACTCTCACAAGGGTTGGTCAGCAATTGGAATGAGCAAGAGCGGTGCCAAGGGGCTGATGGGAAAGTATAAATACCCCCCAACCAAGTCCCTAGCCATTTGGCACAAATATCACAAGTCTGCGTCACTCCGGACGCTCAGAACAGGGTGGGGTCCGGACCAACGCACGTGCGTCCGGATCCCCTCAGATCATACCTTTTAGCACAAAACACAGGTTGTCCGGACACTCTTTCCTGTCCGGACACAGGCATTCGGACAGCGTCCGGATTGGAATTTAGCTCTCTGGAACTCTCTGCTGGAGTCCGGACGCTACCAATGGTCCGGACTCAGCACTCCGGTCAGCGTCCAGATTCAAACTTGTCACACCCAATTTTAAAGGCAAAACGGGATGCATAAACCTTATGTGTGCCCAGGGATCAGTCACACACATAAGCCGACAAATTATCAAGAAGGTACCATTACAAGTGTTTATTACATAGCGAATAAGTATCTAAATAATATCTATTACATAACAGCAGAAATAAAAGATAACTCACGCGAAGCTCCATCGCACAGGGACGTCAACTGGTTGACTCCAAACCTAGTAGTCCTCAGGATACTCCTCATAACCTTGAAAATCTGGTACCCATCCGGGATTCTTATCCAAATACGAAAAGTAAACAAGCGTAAGTACTTCTAGTACTCAACAAGCATATATGGGGTTCATGAGGCTCAAAAAGTATGACATGGTTTACTGCGGTAAACATTTTTAATTTGTAACAAACTTTACAAGTGGTGAATCAAAAGTTACGCTTAAGCCCCCAGTTTAAATTGCATGATCATATAAGCAAATGAACAAATAACATAATAGCATGGTAAAGTGATTCATAATAATAATAAACAACAAGTAAACAAAGTTTCTGTGAGTTTTCCGGGCCGCTTGTGTCCGTGAGCACGGCTGATATATCAGTTTTTAACACTCTGCAGAGGTTGTACACTTTACCCATGAGTCGTGTTACCCATATGCCCGGGTTTATAACTCCCAAAACACTACCAAGGTGAGCGGTCAGGGTACACTATGAAGTCTTTCAGAGGGGCTCGCTGACATACAACAGACATTACGGATCCATGGGCAAGGGGTATACGAGGTCTCCTCGATGGTACACACGCATATGATTTTATTCAAAAACATCATGAATAGGACATCAAGGAAAATCCCATATAATACTTGCCTTGCTCAAAAGGTTCCTGCTGCTCCTGCTCAAAGAAATCATCCTGGTCAACCACGTACTGCTCACCGTCTATATTCGATCACCACATCAACATACAATCATACCGAGACATAACATGCAAACAACAAAGGCTATAGATTAGAACAGTACACCAACCATAATAAAACAAGATTAAAAGTTTATAAAACTAATCTATGTCTCACTACGATCGCATAGATGTTTGGATCACGAAAAACGGAGCTAAAACGAAGAAGATATGCTCTAAACAAAGTTCGCAAATTAAACTTGAGATTAAAATAGATTAAGCAATTAAATATTTTTAAAGGTTGTCTAACATGATCTATGAACTAACTAACACGTAGATCACGTTGATACAATCCTAACGCAATTTGAATGAGTCAAAACGGAGTTAAAATGAGCATAATTAAAAGAAAATCAGTGGCAAAGCTGTAAATAGTTGGAACTCTTTTCGAAATAAAAAGAATTATTTTTTGGATTTAAATTGGACAGAGGACTGCGGGTTGAGACTTAAACACGTATGGGGTTTCTTTTGCAAAACGTGAAGGCCGAAGGGGTACGGGTCTCTGAGAGCCATCCGGTCCAGAACAGACGGCCGAGATTAGATCAGGGGGCAGGGCGGCGACGCGGCGGCCGGAGACAGAGCAGACGGCGGCGCCATGGCCGGAAAGCAGCGGCGTGACTCAATCTGTCGCCACGGTGCACCATTCTCGACGCGGAAAGGACAGGGAGAGAGAGGAGGAGATGGCGAAAACGACGGCGGGGTCGGTTGTTCCGATTTCGCACGAGAGCGGGGCGTCCGCGCGGTGGGGCGATCCTGTACGCCGGTGAATGCGGAGGGGGGGCACGCGGGCGAAACAGAGGGGGATAGAGAGGAATGGCGAGCTCCTGGGGCTCTCCTTACCACGATGCGAAGCTCGGGGAGCAGACGGACGGAGTGGAGGGCTCGGCAACAGAGGAACGACGGCGGCGGCTCTGCTCTAGGGTTGCGGTTGCGGCTGGTGCTCTACAGTGATCCGAGGGGGCAAGGTGGAGGCGGTGGAGCGCGGGGGATCGGCTTTTATAGCCCGGGGGCACAGCCACGAAGGAAAGGGAGCAATCGGGCAAGGATTCGCGCTCAGCAGAAGGAAAACGCCAGCGCGGTAGAAAGGAAAGGAGAGGGAGGAAGAAGGAAGGTGGAGGGTGAAACTGACATGTGGGGCCCACCTGTCAGCGCGGGGAAGGAGCTGAGCGCGTCAGCTTGCGCGGGTTGGGAGCTGGGCTGGCCTGCTCGGCCGGGGCAAGCCCACGCGGCAAAAGAGATGGGGGTCTGTGGTGCTGGGCTGAGGTTAAGGCCTTTGGGCCAGATAGGAGAAAGGAAGGGAGGGAAAAAAGAAATAATTTTTCCTTTATTTTCTTGAACTCCAAAATGTTTTCAAACACCCTTTTGAATTCAAGTTTGAATTTTGAAAAAGCCAATCAATCAAGAACACTATGCAACAGCATGTATGCAACAAAGATGTTTCTAAGTTTATGACACTTTTATTTTATGAAAGCTTAATTAGTTTTCCTATGTTTAAATGGTCACAAAAATGCATTTATCAAATTTTTAATCTATTTTTAAAAGGGTGCAAGTTTTTGGGTGTTACAAAACTGCTCTCTCGGGAGCTCTCTGCATAGGTCCGGACGCTATGGCGTGTCCGGACCCTGCACTGTTCATAGCGTCCGGACGCGCTGACAAAGCTGAGCAAACCCTAGGGTCCGGACCCAGGGACTTTCCTAGCGTCTGGAGCTCTTTCTTGAGCTGAAACAACACACTTCCAAAATGGAAGTTGCTCTACAAGGTCCAAGGACTAATTCTAAAGCTTCCTAGTGCTAGTTTTCACAAGTGTGCACCACACCTAATCACATAGCCTCTCCTAGGTCAAGCTACTAGATAGTACCCCCCTTAATAGTACGGCCAAAAGAAAAATAAAGGTGCTAAACTACTCTAAGTGTCTCTCAACTCCAAACGACACTTAGACCTAGTCTAATATTCAACCATGTCTCTAATCCTTTGAAAACCGAAACAATTCCAATAAGGGGCACGAATACCATGATAGTCCAATAAACCATCCATTACCATGACCTAACTTTCTCATTGCCACTGCAAAACACACGTTAGTCATAGTAATCTTGCATTGTCGTTAATCACCGAAACTCTAGGGGCCTAGATGCTTTCAAAAAGGAAACAAACTAACCTTCTGAGAAAAGTATCTTGAAAACCCAGGTTTAGGAGTTGGAGAAACAGAATCAGGAACATACAAATTTTCTTTTTCAAGATCAACAACTTCTAAGACTGGAGAGTTATTGAGACCAGTAGACAACAACTTCTTCAAACAACCTTTCCTCATAGATATGGAATTGGAAATATCACAAAGAGCATCCCTAGAACGAGACCTAGACTTAGAAGAACTAGCACCAACATCAGATGAACCTAAAAAAGAAGAAAAGAAATTTAGATTTATAAAAAATTAAAATACATAAAACAAGGTGAAATCACAACGAATAAAAAACTAACCCGTCTTCCTCAACTTCGACACACCAGCACCAACATTAGCATTAGAAGACTACAACAGATTAAAGAAAACAAAATAAGTAAATAAACATAGAACAAAGAAATTAAATAAAACCTAAATTAGGTACACAAACATACATCATTTATAATCTGATGAAGTTTATATTGTGAAGGATGAACTGCATCAACATCTGAAACACAAACAACAGCAATAAAATGACTTTTTTTAAAAAAAAGGACAAAGATAACCAAATAGATAATTAATATAGAAAATCTACCGATAGAATTATCACCAGACACCCTAACATTAGCTTCAGAAACAACAGGAGAACCTTGAAAACCACCATCAGGTAGACCAAAGGACTCATTTGCCTCAACAATCTCAGATAGAAGCCTAATCACTTCCAAAACTAATACCTGAGACATCTCACTAACAGAATAAACATGTTTCCAAAGCTTGATAAAGGTCAACCTCATATCATCAGACAAAGAAGCAATGGAATTAACATGAAAGTTCACAAAAACTCCACAATTCAAGCAATGCTTCTCAATAAGCTTGCAAATAGCACCCTTCAATTCAATGGGAAGCTTGCAGCGAGCATAAGTATCAAGCTTGCTACTAAATTCATCATCAACAGTCTGGTGAAGAATTCGAGGAAGCAAACTCATGTCCTAAGGAAAATAAATAAATGAATAGAGAAAAACAATACAAAACATACAGATACAATAAGCATAAGAAAGAAACCAAAGAAACAACAGGAAAAGCAAAAACAGTTAAAATTGAAAACCTTAGCATAGCAGGTCCTTGAATACTCCATAATAGGATGATAGCCAAAGCAACCTTCTTGCCTCGTGTCAAGATTTGCATATTGCTTGATCATATCTTTCTTCCAAACAGATATTCGAGGAATATTGGAAGGAACTTGATGAGAACCAAAATCAACATGATCAAGATAAAGAACCTTAAAAACACATCAAGCAAAAAATTAAAATATAATAAGGAGACAAACAGATGAAGAAAAAAAGAAAAAAAAAACTTATAGCAATGAAGTAAAGACAACCACCAAGGGTAGCTTGCTGACTGGATTTAGAATTCTTCAATTGATTGAACAACTTGATGTACTCAAGCAACCAAGAAAGGATATAACCACACCAGTCATAAGAACGAATCTTATCAAGGTCTTCAAAAATGCCAAGATATTTCTGACTAGGAACAACAGAAGAATTGGGACAAAGGAAAGTGCTCAATGCAACCACAATAAAGCACACAAACATATCATCATCCGACAAATCTCTCTTGGACAAAAGAGCATCGGCAAAGAAATTTATAGGAGGTACAGTATCCTTCCCAAATCTTGACAGCAAAGAAGACTTGCCAGCAGTATAATCACTAGGAAAAGGGAAACCACCGAAAGGAAGATCAAGAACCAAGTGAACAGCCTCCTTAGTGAGAGATATAACCTTGCCATGAACAACTATATCACCAGAGTTGAAGTTCACAAGGCGTGCAACCCAATGAACAAAAGTTCTGGGCACAGAACAGTTGTCAAACAAAAGAAGAGAGCCAAAACCATGCTTCCTAATCACATCTCTACGAGCTTCAGAAAGAGAAGATATCACATTAGAGAACATAGAAACTGAAAATCTTGAGAAACCAACTTTTGTTGTAACAGCAATCTTCTTCTTAACCTAAAAGTAGAAAAACTAGTATAACATTACAAAGAAATGATTAAATAGAAAATTTAAATACAAAGTAAAGAACAAAACATACATTGTGACTCAAAGACATCATCAACTTCTTCTTCAAAGACTGTAATCTAGCAGACTGAAATAAACAAACAAAACAATAGAATAAATACAATAGAGAAAAGGATACAAAAAAAATAGGAGACATGTGAAAAAAAAACATACTTCTCTCATGTACTGCTTGTACAAAGCTTCATTGAAAGATTGATTTCCAATAGAAAATGAATCCTATCAAAGAAAGCTATCAATGAACTGAAAGAAATGGAAACAAAAACTAATAACAGGGGAAAAAACTTACATCTGAATCACAAATTTCATCAGAAATGGAATCATCATGATCATCATGGCCAAAAGAATCAGCAGATAAAGACAAAAAATCATCATCATCAGGACCATCAGAACAATCACTACTTGCAAGATCCATGAAGGAAACCTTTCTTTTCCTAGCCATCTAAGATAAACCAATAAAACCAATCAAGTTCATGACAAGCATATAACTGAAATCAAATAGACCATAACTTACATTACTAGCACTAAATAAACAAAACAGGAACTAACTCAATAAACTAATCAAAAGAAAAATTACATGAATAAAACTAAAATGCTTCAGAACAGCTATCTTACTCAACTAAGCCATATAATCACAAAAATAGAAACAAAATCAGCCAACTAGGAAAGCTTCATAAACGCATGAGCCAATTCTATTTGCCCATTAGACAGATGAGACTCAATATGGCATCAGCAAACATAGAAACATAAGCAAAAAATGGCTCCAATAAGAGGTCAATAGCTAATTCAACCAATCTAATAGGTAAAATATTGAGGGAACAAAGGTCTGCATCTGTCATGTTCTATTGGCTAAGTAATTGCAACTACTCAATAACTTGGTACTACAAAAAAAACAATGAAGCATTTTGACAATTATAGATATGCACAGCACATCTTCAGAAGGCAAAGGTGTAAAGCTTCCACCATTTACATAGATAAACCAATAAATCATGAAGATTACCACTGTAACCTTCAACACATTCCATGAATAAAACTAAAATACTTCAGAACAACTATCTTACTCAACTAAGCCATATAATCAAGAGAAATAGAAACAATAACATATCCACTACAGGAACAACTAAACAGACGAAATCAAAATCAAACTAAACTACACAATATAATCAAAGAAATAAAAGACAAAAGCTAGATCCACATATGAAGAACAAGATCAAAATAGATCTACACAAACAATTTCACCAGAACGGCCTGGCTGCACCAAGGATCTGCAACTGGAGAAAGGAGTCCACTGAGCTACAACAAACAAGAACAAAAACATTAGAAGGGAAATAGAGATGAACAACACACCAACGAAGTCGAATCAAAAACAGTTACAGACTAACGAACCCTAACAGAGAAATGAAACAACTAACCAAAGGACGGCAATGGAAGACAAAAAAACTTCTCCGCTTCAACTTCACTACGCCTCGCCTCCACCAACAACAACAAGAATGAAACCCTAACCAAAAAAGCAAGAGAGAACAAAATCAGACAGGAAACTCGAGGATCTGCAAAAACCGAAAAGGATACGAAGCAACATACACTCAACGGAGACAAAATGGAGACGAAGAGGACTCTCAGCTTCTCCACGTCGGATTCACTTACGCATCGCCTCCGGCAAATGACAAATCAATGGAAAACAAAGCAAATCAGCTATAGAAGAACAGGATCACAAAAACCAAAAACCGAAATAAAGGAACTAACAAAACAACGGCGAATCGAAGTTGATTAGGCCTCTACGCCTCGTCTTCCCGTACGAATCTCCTCCAGCAACGACGAGACCACCGAAACCTACAACAAAAAGTAGCAAATCAGGTGAAGAAGACCCGGATCTACCAAATCCACAAGAGAAATGCGGACAAAGAACACAAACATACCCGATTGGAAGGCGGAGAGGTCGCTCCGCCTTGAGGTCGCCCGAGAAGACGATAAGACGGAGAAGAAAGCGGAGGGGAAAGTGAAATGAACAGTTCAAACAGTAAAAGAGGCGGGGCGGTGGGGTTCGGGAAAAGGCACTGACGAGTGGGCCAGAATGGACAGAAAACAGACGGAGATGGCGGGGGCAAAAGGAAAGATCCGACGGCTAGAAATTCGAGTGAGCCAAAAGAACAAATCACACAAGCAACGTATAGCTTTTGTCTTTTTCTAATTATTTTCATAGTGACAGATGTGGGTAGTCTTTTATAAATTACAAAAGATCCATTGACTATTATCGATGATGGTCATGATTAGAGTTTACAAAATCAAAGGCCAACTATTTTTAATCATTATGAGATTTTCTATAATTCATCTATTTTCTTAGGGTGGCTGTTGAGAATTAACATAGTATATTTGTTGGAGTCTCTAATTAATAATAGTAAGAATGGAAAAATATTTTTTTTATTTCTTTAATAATGACATAGGTAAATAGTTTAGATTGAAGGACGCTTTACATTTTTGTTAATAATTTAGTGTGCGTACAAATTTATGTATTATTACTTGGTAATTCATGAAAAAATATTAGGGGTCTACTTTAAGTTCTCTTTATGTAATGGTAGCGGTGAATGCTTTTGATCAAAATTTAGATGTTTTAGATTATTTTTTAGTGGTTCGTAGTTTTTTAGAAAATAGAATAGATCTAATGATTGCCATTATCAATAATGATAATGATTTATGAAATAGGTTGTGTAAATAATTGAGAAAAACACTTACGTGTATTATTTTATTAGGCAACTGGTCAATACATTATTAAGCGATGAGTACTGCACTAATACACCGATGATATTTTTTAGAGGTTTTTTCTCGTGTGCCATTAAAAAAGATGGTGTCAGTCTCCATGACACTAAAAAGTTGGTTTGGATCTTTGTACCATGACGTTTATCTCTTTTACCCAACATGTCATTCCGTCTACTTTTGCTAGGAACGGTGACTAACGGCGCTGAAAAAAGACTTAAATGCCCTCACGCTAGAGAAACGAAATAAAGTTATGTTTCCCCACATGCCACTCCCTGGCTATTGTATGCATATTTTATTTATTTATTTTATTTTATTGTGCGGCATGGCAGCTAGCGGTTTCGCTCGCGCTCGCCTGACGCCCTCTCTCGCTCTGTTGCCCACCCGCTCGCTCGCGCCAACCACCGCTGATCTCCATGCGCGCACGGGCACGCGCGTGCCAGTGCGAGATGCGAAGCGAGACGGGCCTTTTCAGCGAGACAGTGGGATGCGAAGCGATGCTTTTCAGCGGGACTTTTGCACGGGCACGACGAGTACCCCACTCACTATACACGCCACGCCGGAGGCGATCGGCGATGGCGTGACGGCGTCCTGGGCACTGGTGGCCTGGACGGTTGTTCCCGGCGCGAGACGGAGGCGGCCCGGCCGACCGGGGTGGCGCAGTCGATCGCGAAGATGCTGCGGCGACGAACACGTCGTCCAAGATCTCGGCGAAGGCCTGGAGGATGGCGTTGTGGTGGTGCGGCGCGTTGAGGGTGAGGAAGCGCCGGAGCATCTCGCGCAGGTTCTCGCCGGCTACATCCCGTTCTCCACGATCATCTGCAGCATCGACCGCCGGAAGTCGCGGAGCGGGTCGTCCGACCGCTTCACCACCCACCGCCCACTAGTAGAGAAACCACCTTTCGTCGATAATCAAAATGAGTTTTAGTCCCGGTTATTTTTGCGTCCGGGGCTAATAGATCTTTAGTCCCGGTTGGTAACACCAACCAACCGGGATAAAAAGTCTCCTTTAGTCTTGATTGGTGGAGGTCCAGAACATTTAGTCTCGGTTGGAAATATCAACCGGGACTAAAGATAGACCTTTTAGTCTCGGTTGGTGTTATGGACTAAAGGTCCCTTTAGTCCCGGTTGATGTTACGAACTGCGGCTAAAGGTCCCTCGACGCGTGGGTTCAAAAGAGAAGAGTTCCATCTATTGACAGATAAGTTGAGTAGGTGGGATGATTTAGGCGCGCGAGGCAGGTGTGGGAGGTTCAAGGTTCGATTCTTATGGGGCGCGAGTTTGATGGGTTACCAACCGGGACTAAAGGAAGGGACATTTAGTCCCGGATTTCTAGCCCCGTTGGTGGAACCGGGACTAAAGGCTCATGGGACACGAGTTTGATGGGAGGCATTAATTTTTTTACCAACCGGGACTAAAGGAAAGGACATTTAGTCCCGGATTCCTAGTCCCGTTGGTGGAACCGGGACCATTATGGACCGGGCTAAAAGCCCTTTCCGTCGAGCCCCGCGCCCGAGCCGGAGTCGCCGTCGTCCGCGTCGATGACGACGGAGCGGTCCTCTTTGGCGGCGTCCTTGGGCTCGCCCTTGGCTCTCCTCCTTTGCTCGTGTCGCAGAGCCCGCGCCGGAGGCAAGAGCTTGTCCTTCCGCGCGGTGGTGCCCCACGACGCTCCGCTCCGCTCCAGCTCGCTGAGTTCGCGCAGCAGGCCGAAGAAGCTCAGCGTGGCGACGGCGCTCTCCTTCTTCTCCGGCAGCACCCGGCAGCCGCTGTCCTTGTAGCCCAGCTCCGCCACGGCGTCTTCCCAGAGCGAGGACGACGACGCGGTCGTCAGGGTGTCCGTCGTCGTCGTCGACGTCCCTGTCGTCGTGGACGGCGATGCGGACGCGGACACCGACACGCTCTTGGCGTCCTTGCAGCCGCACCCAACAAGCGCGAACCCCGCGCCGCTGCCGTCCGCTCCGGTGGCGAGGCGGAGCACGAGCGCGGCGGCGACGGCGCCCAGGAGCTGCGCGGCCCAGTAGACTAGAGAGAGGACGAGGGAGATCCGGCCGGGGAACAGCGTGCCGAAGGTGACAGCTGCTCCGCCTCGCGTTTGCCACGGGCGTCGCCCCTTCCTGCGTCGTCTCCATCGCGCGCCGCCTCTCCAAGACCCAAGACTGCGTGCACTGCTGAGCCCGAACAAGTATGTGAGGGGTACTATGGACATTTTCCCTGCCCGGTCCCACATGTCAGAGCAGCTAAACGGTGTAAATCTAACATAATAGAGACGGAATGACGTGGAGGACAAAAGAGATAAACGTCATGGCACACAGGTTCAAGCCAACTTTTTTGTGACATGGGAGCTGACACCATCTTTTTTAATGGCACACAGAGAAAAACCTCTATTTTTTACTAATACATTACTCATGTTATTTTATTAATTAATGAACTAAACGTCGGCAGATAACATTTCCTATTAACCAACCGATCCGTACGTACAGAAGTTGTTAGGGTAGTTTTTTTTCTCCGTGACGAATAGAATTAATAAATTGAACGTCGACTGATAATATATTTATTAACCAACCGAACAGTATAGAAGTTGTACGTTACGATTGTTTTTTTTTATCCATAACAATTAGAATTAATAAATGACAGTATAGAAGTTGTTACGGTAGTTTTTCTATCCACAACAATTAGAATTAATAAATAGAAGTGGATAATTTTACAAAAATCAAAATAGATCTAGTGGTTATGGATAGCTGGAGTCTTTTGAGGGATGGCTAGATGTTCCTGATTAATGTGGTAATTTCTAGCGTTTCTGGTGAGGATTAATGTGGAGGCTTCATTGGGACCTCCAATTAGTAATATAAAAATCAAAATAGATCTAGTGGTTATGGATAGTTGGAGTCTTTTGAGGGATGGCTAGATGTTCCTGATTGATATGGTAATTTTTAGCATTTATCTTTTTTCTTAGCGCTTCTAGTGAGGATTAATGTAGAGGTTTCATTGGGGCCTCCAATTAGTAATAGTAAGATTTATTGATAGTTAGATTATTTTTATGTGATGTTCTTGTTTGTGTTTTATACATACATACTTTATTCGCTACATGTGTAAAAGTTTTGTAGTTACAATATTGTTTAAATTTCATCTAACATGTTATTTAAATTATAAATTATCCATTATAATTTAGTTCACATTAATATTGGAGATTATAGAAATGTACTTTGATGTTTAATTTCCTTTTGTTATCGGCGAATGTAGTAGTAAAATTTTATTTATCTATGTTGAATTTAACGATATCGCTTTGAGTAGAATTGAGTAAATAACCAAATAGAAATCCGAATCCAAAACATTCAATTTGTATTCGTATCCGAAAAGATGTGTATCTATATTTGAATCCGAAATAAATAAAAGATAATAAAAGATAACATCCGGATGCAGACGACAAGTCTTCATGTGCCCGCCTTGATTTGGTCCGATCGGCGCCTTGACTCTGGAATCTGGTTCAGACCATCCTCATCTCTTTCTCGTATATACAGCTTGCTTGTTGTCCTCCCGAATCCGTGGTCCATGCTTAGCATTCAGTCCCTCGGAGCCTCTGTGTTCGGCTTTCATGGCTTTCACCGCTCGTGGTCGATCAGTCTGAAACCCTCGCTGGACCTGCCATCAGCAATCATGACACGCTTAATAACTGCGCATCACTGGTCAAGAGACACCTCAACCGAAAAAACAAATCATCCATGCTCACTATACAGTACTACACAATGACAAGGACACATCTCAACCAGTCAACCTTATCATCTCACTATTATATATTGATGTGTGGTTTATATACTCACTTTAATTTGCACGCACTCCTCGCTGAACTTTGTTTAGTTTAATTGTGCAGTAAACCTTTTTCTGTATCAGCGATCGATCAGCCTGCACATCACATTGGGTGGAGAAGAAGTCAGCTCTAATCATGCCCTAAATAAAAGAAATGCCAGCTCTAAAAACTTGTCATCACGATGAACACCTGAGATTCTCATTAGCTAGCTGTCAAGACTATATAATATACTAATAGGGGGTGAAAATGATACGCATCGCATGTGCTCCGTCGATTAACCTTCCATAGAGTTTCCCTTTTGCGCATGTGCTCACAAAGGATTTACATTTAATTAGCGAATGAACGGGCGATTTGGCTTCAAACTTTCGCTGCAGGGGATGCTATACGTACGCTCTACCCATCGCCAGTTCGCCACCACACAACATTAGTTAGAAGGCTGCGCTTCTGTTCGAGGTACACCCTGTTCCATTGAAACTAGTAGTAGTGTGAATTTTTATAGTCAATTCATGAGCTACTGCTTCAATTATCGGTCTGAACTCTGAATGGCATGTAAAGTTCCGTTGCATCTTGTTCTTGTCACAGAAGGAGGCCAGGAGCACTGCTGTTTCAGATTCAACTAACCCAATGAGTCAATCTAGTTCATCAGGAGGAGAGTCAATGTCGATGTCGATGTCGGTGTCGGTGTCGATGGACGCAGAGTTGTTTGAAGCAGCCGTAACTGGTGATACCAGGCAAATGAAGCACCTGGCTTCTCAGGATCCATCGGTACTGGTTGGAACCACTCCTCAAGGCAACACCTGCCTCCACATCTCCGCCATGTACGGCCACGAGGTGCTCTGCAGGGACACTGTGGCACTGAACCCGTCACTCCTCGCTGCCGTCAACTCGGACGGCGAGACCCCTCTGCTCGCCGCCGTGGCAAGCGGCCATGTCTCTGTGGCTTCTGTTTTGCTCAGGTGCTGCCGTAACCGTGATCGGCAGCAGATGATGAGCGAGACGACGATCTTGAAGCAAGACAAACTTGGATTCAACGCGCTGCACCACGCCGTACGCGGTGGGCATAGGGAGGTTGCGTTGGAGCTGATAGAAGCAGAGCCCGCCCTGTCACATGCTGTCAACCTATACGGCGAGTCGCCCATGTTCATGGCGGTGATGAGAGATTATTCGGATGTCTTCGATGAAATCTCCAAGATTCGTGGTTATGCTTACGGGGGATCCTGTGGCCTTAATGCTCTGCATGCTGCCGTCAGAAACGGTAACTCAGGTGAGTGAGACATGTTCGCTTGGCTTATCAGCCACCGAAACGATCACCCGAACAGACCTCTCCATTAACTGTTACTAGTCCACAACTATCATCATTCCATGCCTGATGACCGTGCTTGTTACTGCCTTGATTTGCAGACATCGCTAAAAAGATCATGCAGACACATCCTGTTCTGGCCTGGGAAGAAGACAAGGATAACAACACTCCAATGCAGCTAACTGTACTTTGGGACAAGATTGACGTGGTAAGAGTATTGTTGGAACATGATCGGTCTTTAGGGTATATTGGTGTTGCCCAAGAACATAGTGTCCCTCTTCTTAATTCTGCTGCATTTAGAAGCCATGTTGGTGTTGCCCAAGAACTTCTTAAACTTTGTCCAGATGCTCCCATTTGCAACTCATCAAATCGCCGGACATGTCTGCATACAGCTGTGATGGCTGAAAATACGGAGTTTGTAGAATTTATCATGGATTCGCCACAACTCCGTAGAATCGTTAATATGCGAGATTTATACGGAGAAACTGCTCTTCATTGGGCAGTCGAAATGTGCAATCCCAAGATGGTGGCTGCTTTACTTCGTCACCCAGCCATCGATGTCACTGTGCTCAACAACAGCGGTAACCTAGCAAACTGGAAACTGTATGCTGCCACCGACGCTTACCTTCATCCACTAAATAAACAAAATATGTCAAGTTTGAGTCGTGACTCCATCGGCGTCGAGCTCGGATTGCATCCAAGCATGTCACCCCTTTCCACCAGCTTCTGGGCGTAGCGCTCCTGGGAGATGGTGATCCCTGATTGTGCCTGGAGCACCTCAATACCGAGATAGTAAGAGAGTGCACCCAGGTCACTCATCAGGAACCTACGCTTCATGTCCTCCTTGAACGCCTGGAGCTCCGCCATGTTGTTGCCCGTGATGATAAGATCGTCGACATAAATGCCAACAATCAGACGTTTCTGGGCCTTGCCGCGCGTGTAGACACCATGTTCATTCTCGCTGCGCTTGAATCCAAGGGAGAGCAGCATCGCATCCAGCTTGGTGTTCCACGCACGGGGGGCTTGACGCAAACCGTACAACGCCTTGTGGAGGCGCAGCACCTGCCCCGGACGGTGTTTCTCCACGAAGCCTGGTGGTTGGGCGACGTAGACCTCCTCCTTGAGGTCTCCGTTCAGGAACGCCGATTTCACATCCATATGATGTACCGGCCAGTTCCAGTGTGCGGCGATGGCGAGCATGAGGCGGACGGACTCGAGACGCGCCACCGGCGCGAACACCTCCTCGAAGTCCACCCCTTGGCGCTGAACATAGCCTTTCGCCACCAGTCGCGCCTTGTGACGAACAATGACACCCCGTTGATCCCGCTTCACCTTATAGACCCACTTGAGGCCAATGGTCCGGTGGCCAGTAGAGAGCTCAGTGAGACTCCATGTCCCGTTGCCGACGATGGCATCCATCTCCTCCTTCATGGCTTGCTGCCACTCCGGTGCATGTGCTGCCTCCTTGTACGAGCCTGGCTCCTCGGCTGTGACTGCATGAAGCTCATCAAAATCAAGCGGCGGTCGAGGTGCGTACCCTGGTGGAGTGTGGTCACCGATCACATTGTCGACGAGGCGATAGCGCTGAGGTTCGACGTCGTCCACGACAGCATCGAGTGCGTCATCGAACGACGGTGGCGTCGCGAACTCAATGCCATCCTGTGGAGAGTACGACCCAGCACTCCCCAATGGCGTAGCGGGTGGCGGTGAAGTCGTCGATGGCAAAGCTGGTTCAGCATGCGATGGTGAAGCCGCTGGTGGCGATGCTGAAACCGCCGCTGCGGGTGCAGGCTCCCGTTCCCCACCTCTTGCAGGTAAAGACATGTGCTCGACGATGAACGGTTCTCCCCCAGCCGCCGGGGTCGATGCAGCACCCCAGTCCCAGCTCGCGCCCTCATCAAACACGACATCGCGCGACACGTTCACACGATCAGCAGCAGGGTCATAGAGGCGATAAGCCTTGCTACCTGCCTCGTAGCCGAGAAGAACCATCGGAGTAGAGCGATCATCGAGCTTCTTCGGGTGTGGGCGCGTGTTCTTGACATGCCCGACACAGCCGAACGTACGGAAGTGGTGTAGGCTTCTTGCCGTACCACGCCTCGAACGGAGTCACGCCATCCAGCGCCTTCGTTGGGGAGCGGTTCAGGAGGTATACAGCGGTGTGCACAGCCTCCCCCCAGAACCTCCCTGGGACGCCCTTGGCCTTCATCATGTTGCGGGCCGTGGCGACCACGCTCTGGTTACAGCGCTCGACGACCCCATTTTGTTGGGGCGAGAAGGGGGCTGTCAGTTGGCACTGCACACCATGATCCGCCAGGTACTCGCCAAACTCGATGGAGGTAAATTCGCCACCACGATCTGTGCGCAACGCCTTCAGCTTTCGCCCGCTCTCTAGCTCTGCGCGGGCCTTGAACTGCTTGATGGCAGTGGCAGCTTGATCCTTGGTGGCGATCAGGGTGAGCCACATGAAGCGGCTCATATCATCGATTAGCAAAAGGAAGTACCGCTTGCCTCCTGGAGTTGTGGGCTGGATCGGCCCACAGATGTCGCCATGAACTAGTTCCAAGTGGTCGTCGGCCCGGTGAAGAGCTTGCTGCGGGAAAGACGTCCTCTTCTGCTTCCCAACCAGGCATGCGTCGCAGAGCTGGTTCACGTGGTCGACCGGAGGAAGGCCACGCACCATCGACTGTGTGGATAGCCGACGAAGCGCCTGGAAGTTGAGATGGTCGTAACGTGCATGCCACAGCCACGCCGGTTCGCTGCCGCACGCCGCCAGACACACTGGCTGGGCAATGTCGAGGTTGAGGTAGTAGAGCATGTTCGGTGTCCGGCGCACCTTGGCAAGGAGGCGGCGCTCCGGATCGTAGAGATGAAGCAAGCCGTTCTCGATGTCGACTTTTCTCCCCGCGTCCTCCAACTGCCCAATGCTGATGATGTTAGCAGTGAGACGCGGGATGTAGTACACTCCGGTGAGCGCCCGATGCTCTCCAGACTTGCAGGAGAAGAGCATCGTGCCACGCCCCTCGATGTCCACCAGGGAGCCATCCCCGAACCGGACTGACCCGCACACGGCAGTGTCCAGCTCCGCGAACATGTTCTTAGACCCTGTCATATGGTTAGTGGCGCCGGTGTCGAGGATCCATCGGTCGCCGGTCTTCTCGGTTGGCCCATCAAGCTGGGCGAAGACCTTGGCCTCCGCCAGCTCGACGCGGTGTGGATCGAACTGTTGTGGGCGGACGGTGTGCGCCGGAGTCAACTCCACCATGGTGAGCATCAGGGCCAAATCTTCATCGTCGGCCTGCGCCACGTGCGCTTCTCCCTTCTTCTTGGACCTGCATTTTTGGCCCAGTGGCCGGTTTTGCCGCACTTGTGGCACCTGTCGTCCGGCGGTGGCTTGTTGGAGCCTGAGGAAGGGGCGTCGCGGGATTCGCCACTCCCGCGTCCACGTCCACGTCCACGGCCTCGACGCTTTCCGCGCCCGCCAGACCCGGAGCTGGAACCGCCGCGATCGTGCTCATTGCGAGCCTTGCGGCGTGCCTCCCAATCTTCCTCGCACAACATCAGCCGGCCCAGCGAGTCAGTGACCTGCTTGGCCTCCGGCTGCGTGCGCTGCTCGAACAACCGTAGACGGCCGATGACCTCCTCGACCGGGGTATTGTTGAGATCGAGTATCATCTCGATCGCAACCGCCGCCTGATTGAGCTTCTCCGGCACCACCTGGAGGAGTTTCTTCACGATCTCGGCATCCGTGATGCCGTCACCGAGGGACCGAAGGTGCTCGGTGAGCGTAGTGAGCCGAACCGAAAAATCATCCACGGACTCACCAGGCTTGAAGGCGATGGCGTTGAGGTCGCTTCTCAGCTGCTGCGCGTTCGCCTCGCGCACACACGATCCGACCCACCTCATGGTCTTCACCGCTTCACAGGCCTCTTTGGTCGTTTCCTTCTTGGCCAGCGGACTCCACATCTCTTGAGGGACTCCACGCAGGATCGCCGCGAGCGCAAGTCGATCGGTGTGATCGTCGCAGTCGCCGGGGTCGATGGCCTCCTAGTACTGCGCCGCCTGGAGGTTCACCTTCATGACCAACGCCCATTCCTGGTAGTTGATGCGCGTGAGCATCGGGTACTGGACGGTGCTTGATTCGCGCTCGATCACCCGCTCGACGACGACTTCGCGGCGCCCGGCGTCCCGGGTGCGCGAAAGACTCTGGCGGCGATTACGTAGGCGTCGCGGCGAGCGCGACTGAGCGGCACCGGAACCCAGTTCGCCCTCATCGCCGGCTGAAGCCGGTGGAGGCGTCGGGGGCATGGTGGATCAACCCAGCTCTGATACCAATTGTCAGAAGATCGCCGGAGAAAGAAACTCCGGTGAACTCTCTCTCTACTCTGGTGAACTCTCTCTCTCTCACGCTATGAACTGGAAGATGAACTCTGAACAGGCAGGTTTTTGGTGTTGTCAACTGGCAGCGTTTTCGATTTAGATTGCAGTAAATAAAGGCAATACAAGACCTTAGTGGCCGAGACAATCACGGCACGTTCGTGCTCACGAAGTGCCATCCCAAGTCGCTGGGACGTGCCGTGGAAAACGCACACGACGAGTACGACGTGTGCGGCTACCTTGCGCTAACAGAAAGCTAACAGAATTCAGCTATCCTACTGTACATATCCGGCAACAGACTTATTTCATAGTCACAAGATTTTTGGGTCGATCGGGTCGAGGGACGGGGTCGAGGGATGTGGGTCGACAATCTGAAAAAATGTGGTACGAGGGGGTGTACCTCTAAGGTACGAGAACCAAACATTTGGTACGTGAATGCAAAGGTTATGGTTCGACGTCCTCGGTACAGAGTATGGAGTTGTGGGTCGTGTCCCTAATGGTTTTGGGTCGATGAACC
Organism: Microstegium vimineum; assembly: GCA_022036555.1. Lineage (NCBI taxonomy): Eukaryota > Viridiplantae > Streptophyta > Magnoliopsida > Poales > Poaceae > Microstegium > Microstegium vimineum. The sequence continues at coordinate 40,719,187 of CM039133.1, forward strand.
CGGTACGAAGTCTGAAGTCGAGGGCCGCGAACCTAAAATTACAGGTCGGTGACCCTGGTACGAAGCCTAGAGGTGAGGGTCGTGAACCAAAAAGTTCTAGGTCGATAACCCAGGATAATATATATATATATATATATACATTGATAAGAAAGCATGACACATGAATATATGCGTATATGACTTATGGAATGACTAAATTACTAGCAAACATGCCGAATGTAAATTGAAGTGAAGTACGCAATTAAAATCACAAATTATTACATGCTCCAATCCAGAAAGGCAATATGAGAAATCTGCAAATAGTTTATGACTGACTTTGACTCCATCTCACACTCTCAACACTAACTTTATTTATTAAATGAAAGAAAGACGACTGACGATCGACGGCAGCTGGCAGCCATGCTCCTCATTCTCCCCGTGCATCCACTACTCCACTTCCACTCCAACTGTTCCACACTCCTGCAAACAGTAGTCATTGATTCAGTACAGTTTTTGTGCGAAAACAGACTATAGCCTGTGAAGTTTAAAATTTTAATTATAGGACAGTAGCATACCGATCAATTATTCTTGTTTTTGTAATTCTTTGATGATGAGCCGGGCTCATCATTATTCTCCAAATCCTTCCAGCGCAATTGCTCGAGCTTCAATCTTGATTCCTCCAAGGAGGCATCATCTGGATCTGCGTCCCATTTGCTGTTAGGGCCTGCTTTGTAGCTCTCTGAAAACCTCGACTGAAGACGAATGTTGGAGTGGACATAAACCAATTTATCTGCAGTTTTTGAATTTAGCCTGTTTCTCTTCACATTCCATACATATGAATATGTACTCCAACTTCTTTCAGCAGAGGAGCTACTGATTGGCTGAGATAGAACCTTCAAAGCAACTTCTGCTAAATTTGGAGTCTCTGAGCCATAGTTAGACCACCAATCAATGGGTGACATTGTGGTTGCATCAGTCTGAACAGCTGGTAATGCATACATTTCTTTCTTCATGTGAAATGCAGTAAATTCTTCTTGCAATATCTTCCGTTCAGCATCACCATCTGCTATTTTACGAAAAGCTTCTACCACCCCTCTCATAACCTCCCTATCTTGATTTGGAGCTTTTCTGGGAATGCCTCCAGGAGCAGGTGTTCTCAAATAGTCAGTATCATAAAACTTTGGACATAGTGCAAAAGCCAGACAATGGAGTGGGATGTTCATTTTGCTCCACCGGTTAATAATTATCTCATTAACCTTAGGAAAATTTTCCTTGTGAGGATAACCTTCATTGTTCATGACATCTGTTATCTCTCCCAGCATAATGTCCATTCTCTCATATACTTCACCCATCTTGGGACCTTCTCCATCACTGTATTTTACCATTAAGAACAACGGCTTTGTGAGCACAAGTACATTCTCAACCTTTGCCCAAAACTCTTCACTGTTGATAGTTTCAACTGCTGCCTTTGCATATTGATCGCTGCTATTGGTCTTCATCCAATCCTTCCATTGCTTTGTGACCATCGTGGTAGCAAGTGCTTCTCTGCAGTCACTAAGCCTCTTCAATAAAATATAGTGGGACGCGAATCTTGTCTTTGCCACCCTTAAGAGATCAAGATTTGAATTGCTTCTGAAAATTGCTAGGTCATGTTGGTGGTTCAGAACAAATTTCACTACTGCTTTACCAGCCTTGTATGTTTTCTCCATCCAAGGAAGTGCATTGGCTACATCCTTAAACATCAGATTCGCAGTATGCACTACGCATGGTGACCAAAAAATATGTTTATGCCCCTAGTGAAAACATAATTCAAAATTATTAAAGAACGAAAGAAAAATAGTATTTAGCTTTATACAATTATAAATTATTTACATGTAAATTGTAATGAAAAGAAGATGACAAATACATACTTTCTCAATTTCACGTCCAGCTGCTTTGCAGTTTGATGCATTATCAGTCACTATTTGAAGAACATTTGACTCTCCAATTTCATCAATAGCCTTAAGCAAATACTTTGCTATGTTTTCCTCAGTTTTCTCAATTCCAGAAAAATCATCTGGATATAAGAACATTGATCCGCGGCTGTTTGATGCAATTACATTTATCAAGGACTGGTTTTTCATGTTTGTCCACCCATCTGAAACAATAGAGACACCTTGTGTGTACCTGACAGGAAGGGTGTACTCATAAGTATTAATTAAGTAGCAATATTGTGTACAGTACTACAGTACAGTATAAAATAAATATGTACCATGTATTTCTAACTGGTGCTAATTCTTGCTCCATGTTTTTCTTGCATGCATCTAGAAGAGTGGTTCTTGCCTTCTCACTTGATGGCGATTTGTATCCCTTAGGTCCTCTGTTTATGGCTACTACCATTTCAGACCACTGGGGACTTCTCAACACGTTGAATGGAATTCCATTAGCACACACGCACCGCATAATGGCCATGTCAACAGCATCCCTTTCCATTGAACTGAAAGCATCTGCCAATGGAGTATGCATCTTGATAGGTGCTACTTTAGATGAACCCCCTTTTTTCATCTATACAAAATAGTTGGTAATGAACTCAGAAGTGAGAAACTGAGAAATCAGATAATTAAACTTGAAAGCATAACTACTTTATACTGAATACTGATAGTAGATAAACGCACCTTATCATACAACTGTTTATACTTGGCGCGATCATTCTGTGGTGCTGTACAACGAGCAATTTGAGCCTTATGGCCAGGTGGAGGACCAAAAAAGTGTGCGTTAATTCTTGTCGCGGTGCTGCTGTAAGTCCTTTTGCAATGATTGCATTGCCAACTCTTTGTTCCACCAGGGTTCTTCCCTTTACCGGCAGCTAATATTGTTACTTCTTCAAAGAGAGGATTTTCTTTTTTACCACTTTGTTCTTCAGTAACTTCATCTTCACCAGAGTCAACCTGAACAAGATCAATGTCCTCGCCAGCTCTGCTACGCTCTAGTGCTTCACGGTTACTCTCAGTCTCCTTACGTTTCTTGGACTGGGATCCGAACACCATCGCGAGATCTGATCCAAGAAATTAGAAAAAAAATAAGTATAAACTAAGAAGTAACAAGGATTCACCGATTCACGAGTCACGACCACCATGGAGATTGTTACGTACTTACGTACCTCCTGCACAAAGATCGACTGTAGAGAGCTGAAAGCCTGAAATCTGCGTGCAATTATAAGCCTGAAAGCCTGAAAACTTCACCTGTAGACTTGCGTGAATCTGAGCACGTGATCGCCTGACGATATACAATTATATATATGCACTATATCGGAAGTACTTCACCTGTATTAGGAAGGACACGATTCTATGAAAACTGATTAGTATCTATCCTAATATATGACATGCACGCATTACATATGGTACGGGTAGGTTTGTCAGTCACTAGGTCCAATGTCAGAGTAAAGCACGAATAATAAAGCAAACTTTACACGTGTGTCCCACTATATTTTAAAATGACAATCAAATTCACATTTTTCAAAGAAAAATACTTGGGATCATACTTTTAGTCATATAGTTCTGGCTATATTCTCGGTGCAAGTTTCATGAGAGTTTCAGTCACGCGCTTAATGTGTATTGTTGATAAAGTTGTTAAGCCTATCATAGCACATGATACTTAGATCAGTCTCAATGGAGATTTCATAGAGTTTCATGGATATTAAATATGATGACATGTCATTGTATTTATAAAGAGAGAGTATAAGAGTTTTATGACAGTAGAGAGAGTTTCATGTTGATGAAACTCTTCAACACTGTTTCCAATATATAGAAGCATTGGCAACTGAGACATGAAACTAGCACTGAGGATGACTTACTTTAACACCGATGCTTAATGTGCCTTGATAAAGTGGTCAAGCCTATCTAAGCACTTGTTTGCAATTTGATTCCACAAAAGAACTTTATTATGGCGTCTGCAATAGTAATAGCTAGTACTAGCTATTTGATGAGTTGATGTGGAGGTAAGAGTCAAAAACAAAGACTATTTTATATCATATGACTCATATGCTCATGTTACATATTCTTGGGAAACGTGAAATAGACTAGTTATTTGCTCGTAGCTAGTGACTACTCTCTCACATATTTTTTTCTAGCAAGTACTTCCTCCATCCCAAAATAAAAGCACCTCTAGCATTTTAAGAGTCAAACTTCTTTAATTCTGTTGGAAGCATATAGAGAATATCATATACAATTGTATTTCTAAATAAGTTTGTATACGCGTATATTCCATGCTCAATCTAATAACAATTATGGAGGGAGTAATTAATGATCTCGTCAATCATACATATATTTTTAGTGTGGTGAAAATTAATTATCTCCATGAAATGAATCAACAGTTATATAAAACTTATAGAGGATGTGGGCACTACAATTCTTGTATTGCAGTGGTTAGCCTGTTGGTTTTTAAAGTTCTGTTTCTGTTTTCGATCTCTCCGTCTTGCATTTTTTTTACTTTTTTTTTTGAAGTCTGTATATAGGAACCAATTTTTTTTTTTTCCTTTTTTGAGACTGTATATACACATTAGGAAACAAATAATATAGGAATTTTTTAGGATGGAAACATGCGTATCTGCCACCAAATGCGACATTATTTTTCTATACTAAAAAATTAAAAGGCAGAGCGTAAGTACAAAACCTGTAAAGTCTCATTAGAAAACAAATAAAAATTACATTACAGAGCCACTTCCTCTGTCGGTGCAAAATCCAATCAACGGGACGGCATTCCTGTCCGCCACTCCGCCATTACTCATTAGCGATGAGTTGAAGCGGCGGGCGGCGATCCAGCGAGCGAACAAGCAGTGGCTGCGGCGGCGACAATCGATGCCGCGGTGCCGCCTCCTGCGTCCCGCGTGCCACTCCCGCCTCCGTCCCATCGTGGTCGTCGACTGAGATGCCCGCGGCCCGCGCTGCCACGGTCGAGCCGTGACCCCGGAGAGCAACGGCGAGTGGCGACAACCTGCGGGCTGCGATGCCACAGCCAGGCCAGCGGCGGCGCCGGACAGTAGCGGCGAGTCGCGACAACCTCAAGCCTTGGTCTGTAAGTTTTTCTTCATCTCATCTGCATCTCGCCGTCTTCGAACCATACGGCAATGGGGCCGCGACCCATCTAGGATTGGGACTCGTCTCTTCTCGAACCTCTGCTGCAATTGGTGCGCGACCCGCCTAGGATTGGGACTCGTCCCTTCTCGAACCTCTGCTGCAATTGGTGCGTGACCCGCCTAAAAATGGGACGTCGACCCACGTCGTCCCCGTCCCTTGTTTTGGGTCGGCGTCCCTGGTACAAGGTTCGCGGCTTCGTCCCCGAACCTGTGACTATGACTTATTTGCTAACAAAATAAGCATATGTAATATGAGAATCCTTTTCACTGGGATATTGCTTCCTACCATCCATATGAACTTCTCGAATTTGACAACTCAGCATCAACAGTCCATGGCGGTTAGCAGTGAGCAAATAACGATGATGAAATTAAAGAAACTACTCATCCTAAATGATTATTTTGACTTCAGCAATGGCGATAACTAACTTTATAGTTCTCTATTTTTTATAGCTTTTTAGTTTGCTATGGCAGTTCATTTTATGAAATAGTTTTACATGTTACCAAAAATGGCTGCATCCCTTTCATACGAAAAAATAATGAGAAGTGCAGATGAAAGTCGATACAAGTGCAAAAACAGATTGTGAAACGAGGAATGAATTCAATGCCATTAAGCATGTTGTAACAATGTTGGCTCCTTTTACTAAAAGGCCATTGTAGCATTGTAGACATGAAGGAACAGCTAGCTCTGGGAAAAGATAGCTGCACCAATGCAACCTCCTAATTGCTGGTTTTCATTTCTTTACCCCTTGAGTATTATATTAACCACTGCAAGCTCGATTTGCATGTTTCTTTGAATTTATGCAGACTGAAGTGACCATGCTTATGTCAAAAGCTGATCCTCGATACACAATATATAATCTCCACAAGCAAGTGAAGACTAAAGTGACAAACTTCTCAAGAAAGGATATCAAGGCATTGACTCAAACATACACAAGCAACAGTTCTCTAGTGGCAATCCTTATGGCCACGATTACCTTTGCTGCTGCTTTCACTTTGCCAGGAGGATATAGCACAGACGCCGGAAATGAAGGACTTCCCATCATGTCAAGAAAGCTTGCATTTCAGGTGTTCTTGATCTCTGATACCTTGGCAATGTGCTCCCCACTTCTTGTTGCCTTTGTATGCATCATAGCAAGGTGGGAGGATCTTGAGTTCTTGCTTTATTATAGGTCTTTTACAAAGAAGCTCATGTGGTTTGCGTACATGGCAACCACCATAGCATTTGCAACTGGTTTATACATAATTCTGGATCCTCGTCTCCTATGGTTGGCCATTGCAATTTGTGTTGTGTCAGTTTTATTGCCCATTCTTACTAAACTTCTTGGTGAGTGGCCTGTCTTAAAGCTCAGGCTACGGCTGGGTCATCAAACATTCAAGCCTGAGTTCCTTAATATGGTTTGACATGTCCCATCTATACTCCGATCCATGTGTGTTCATTATGCTTCAAACAGTAGGATGTATGTTATGTATTGTGGGGAATGGCTATGGTGTGTGATGATGGTAATTTGGAACGTCGCTGGAATCCCAAAATATGTAATTTGGAACGCCACTGGAATATCAAAATATGTAATTTGGACATCAGTTATACATGTGAAGCTTTAGCTTTCATGAGATTCCTTATATTATTATTTTTTGAGTTTTATTAAAATAAAAAGAACTTCGTTCTCTTGGTTTGTAATATCATCTTAGCATCAAGCATTGTTGGTATTTATTAATAAACACAGAATAATTCGCAAGGGCACGAAAAGATAATGATGTAGCACTTCATCGGGGATACCCAGTTTTATATTGAATCAAAGTATAAAAAACGTGTGTGGAGAACTAAGGTTAAACTTAATCCTTGAGTAGCAATTAAGGCCTAAGAGTACAAGAGTATAGAGAAGATAACTAGAGTCTTCTAGTTCTACCTCTGTCAACTGGCGAAATCATATAGGAAGAACACAGTCAGAGTATGATCTTGCTACCGACAGATTCCTGCTCGGCTTACCAATAGGAGGTGAACTATATAAAATTCAACAAGGCTATAAGTCACCCTCGTGACTACCACTGGTCCGGCTAATAAGGTACATCTACGAGCAACCGAGCCTAAGCACCACGCTTACACTATGAAAGCTACTCTAACCCAAGAGCGACATGGATTAAAGTACTCAAAAGAGTCACAAAGCTGAAGAACAATATAAACAATATTACTTACTTAAATGAACTTGGACACGATGGAGGAGAGGTAAATGAGCTCCGTGAAGCTGAACACCATGTACTAGAAGAGGAGCACGTATTGGGCGATCTTGGCGCTGAGCGGCCTGACGGACACGGCTGCGACCAGGTGGATGGCCCATCCCCAGCCAGCCATATACAGACTGCTGGTGCTCAGGGCGCCACCACGACCATGCCCAGGCCGGCATGGAGCCCAGCCGTTCAAAGCGACACCACCACCACTGGCTCAACAAGGAGGGTGCTCTTCCCACCTCCAGCAGAGTCGAGCCAAGCACACGCCGCGGCACCTTCTCCTAGGCAGCCTCCTGAAGGTACTCCATCTCTGGGGGAAGCTGCTCGCCGACTGTCCAAATTTACTGAGGTGGTACAGCGGAAATGGACACCGCATCTCATCAAATCCCCTCCGAAGCAGCCACCGGCAAGGAAGGTGACAATACCACGCAGGAGCCCTAGGATAGCTGAGCAACATATGGGTCACATCCCGGCAGCTAAACGGGGTGAGGTGCTTCTCATGAAGAAAATGGGTATACTACCGCCAAAGGCTCCGCCAAGTTCAGCAGCTAGAAGGACATACAAAGCTGTCTTTCGCGACAACAACCTATCAACTCAAGATGTCGACGCCTTCGACAACATGTTCCCGGCGATGTCCAATCGCGCTGGTAGAACAACAAGGATGCCGAGGGCCACGATTGCTTAAGCTGTACGCCTCGCTGTTTTGGAAGTAATTGTTCAAAATGTAGCCTCGACAAACACTAACACGCCTCTTGTAATTATACTTCTATCCTTCTAATACAAAGATATGCACGCTCGTGCGTATTCGAGAAAAACTTACTTAAATCAGAAGTCGATTACTAGAGAAATCTTAGAAGCAAGCTCCAAAAAAAATGATCCTATCAAGTACAAGTGTAGAGAGAGCACCGACAAGCCAACACCTTCTCTAATATCTCCCTTCCACTCTATCTCGCTATATATAAACATGTAAGACTAGATCCTACATGGGAGGACTAATATTCTTCTTGAATTGCTGGCTTTAGATCCTAACTAGGATTTCTAAATGAGGCTTAGGTTTTCTAAATCGGGTCTCTCTGAGAAGGGGGGTATGGGGCTCCTTTTATAGCCTCGAGCGATGAACCTAGACCTTCAGATCAAATCGACCTTAATCAAGGGTTTAGATCTAACCCTGAAATGATGGGAGGAACCTTCTAGAGGGGGGTGCCAACTGGCACCAAGGGAGGTTTGTCGGCCTAAAGGCAGTTGGCCCTCCATTTTGGTGGATCGCCCTCTAGAGTCTTTGTGACAGAACCTCTTAAGATAGGGCTCACTTGTTAGGATTAACCAACTTAATCTCCAACAGATGATCCAAATCTTAATTAGCCCATCAGGTGTCGCCACTTTGCAGCGGGTCATCCACCTCTTTCCGAACAGGATCACCTCATTATAATCATGACAGAAGTAATACTAAATTTTTATATTACATCAAAGTAGCGGAAATTTAAAGTCATATTACAAACCATAAGTTTTGAAACATAACTTAGTGTCATACGATAAAGGTACATCAAGTTGTGGATAGCGAAAGAACAGATAACCGAGTTACTCTTGCCCAAGAGTCAAGCAAAGACAAGTTATTCTTCATCTTCATCTACACTAATCACGGTCATGCAGCAAGAAGCCACACACACCGGGTTGTGATCCTCATCTGCAACAAGGGTTAACAAACCCTGAGTATGGGAGTACTCCACAAGACTTATCCGACAAAGAAAAGTATTTGGTGGACAAAACAGTATGCAAGTCATAGGATTCAAGGTGTGGTTTACAAGAATCAAGTATTTTGCATAAATGAGCATTTATAAAAAGAATTGAAATCATTTATGTTATTCATAAGATTACTCAAGTATCGACCTAGATGTATGATCGATAACAAGGTAATAACCATCCACGAAGGGATCCAACAAGTATCCAGTTAAAGTGTATTACTACGCGGTAGAGGACAGGGTCATGTTTCCATATCCGAGGAACACGACGATTCGAACCGGTTTATCCCAGCTGGGGCTTCCCTATCACACGACATATACAGCCGCTTAAAGCACGCATATGACTACCTTTCCCTGGATCCTCTCGCCAAGACCGGGGTTCCGCCACCCGAGAGCACAGTACACCTCCATCCAGTTCGCTAACTTGGAGGGTACACACTACTCTCGCCATCTCTCCACTCCCAGTGCGGGTTAACCGTTCTTCAAGCGAGAATAGCCAGAGTCCAGCTTCCCGGAGTATGTGATAAGTACTCCAAAGTCACAACCCTTGGACGTCTACAACGGACGGTTCCTAATCGACACAGGCGGAAAGAACCCGCTCACCAGATATCCATATCTGGTGGCTCTCCAACACCGTGTCCGCCCGGTCTCAGATTATTACTTCCATCAAGAGGACATAGCCATTGCCGCAGCAATCCGCTATTCTTCTTGAAAACAGAGCCATTGCCGAAGCAAACAAGTTACACCTATTCTCGCAGATGACAGGAAATCATCTGACTCTATCGGTCTAAGCATTTCTAAGCAGCATAAAGCAACAACCGTATTTTTAAAACAGTATCAAGGTACAGGAATAAATAATTCAAGGTAAGGCTATGCATCAAGTAGGAATTTGATTGAATACCGTAATGCAATAGTATAAACATAAGTGTATTTAAACAAACATTTTAAATACAAGGAAGTGTTTGAATGCACCAGGGCTTGCCTTGGTTGGAGGGATAAACGAACTCGGGCTCAGATTCAAGAGAGAAGACCTCTGCACTGGAGGTATCCAACCCAACCAACGAACAATCTACACGATAAATGACATGTTTCAGATGATGCTTGGATAGTAAACATGATGCTTAACACAAACAAGCATGCTATCGAGAGAAGACTAAAACAGATTACCCTAAAAGAACTGAGCAAACAGCATTACATCGAGCATGTCCAACTTGTGTTTGTCACTGGACAAATGACCATATTTATCAAATAATCCAAAATCACTCAAAGCCTAAAGTTATTAGGGTTTCTAAACATTTTACAACTAAGCATGGCATGTTACAGAACTAAAAACAGGAAACAGGAAAAACTCTGCTCACGACCCTCGGACGGCTGAGGCTCGACCATCAGCGGCACAGAGGCTCGAGTGGTGGCGTCGAGAACCACAAAACCCAGCGGCGAGTCGCCGTCGATGACCAAACCGAACGGCTACCCCTCGAACTTGCTTCGGCTTGCCGAGCCGAACCCAACAAGGTAGGCCACGACTCAAACAAACCTTCAAAGACACCTCCTCGAGGGTGCTGACGAGCTGCCGAGGCTCGACCGATCGCACACCATCGAGAACAGACCTCGATCGAAGAACTACCCTCGATCGCTGACGAGAGACCTCGATCGAAAGAAACAAGGCTTCGACCGACCCTCGAACTCGAGGCTAGGCCTCGATCGACACTCGATCCCGAGGCTAGGCCTCGATCACGACTCAGAAGACAACTGCGAGCAAGACGCCCATAGACACGAGGCTAAAACCTACACAGCCAACCTCGTCGACGATCATGGCGATGAACTGAGCTCGACCGCACACACATGCCGACGGACACAGGCCTCGATCAAAGGAGCTAGGCCTCGAGCAGAGACACTAGGCCTCGATCAGACCTCGATCGAAACAACCAACAACTCTAGCAAGCTAAGCGGACTCCAAACAACGCGACACGCGCACAAGGCGAACTCAGACGGAACGCAACACCCTCGACGACGGCACTGGCGGTCGACGGGGATCTGCGCGACGCGCGCCGAAGAGAACACGCACGCTCTCGAGGGCAACTACCCCTCGAGACTGACTCAGGACGGCTAGGCGAAGCTAGCACAAGACTTGGATCCCGAAAAGATCCACAACAACGGCTAGACGACGAACACACTGCCGCGACGAACAAGCACAGCGGCGGCGCTTGAGGACGGAGCTCGAAGGCTCGATACAAGGACAAACGAGTACAGCGAAGAGGTCAAGGAGCTCACCCTGGTCACGGAGCGTTAAGAAAGCGTGGCCGGAGATGAAGCAGAGACGACCGTAGATGGAGAACGTGCCGGCGGAGATGAAGAACTGCGCGGCACGAAGATGTTCCCGGAGCTATGGTCCACCATTTGCAAAACGGAGAACCAGACAAGACTCAGAGATGAACAAGGAGCAAGAAACATACGGCAAAAAGACAATGCGGCTCCTGCGCAGCCCGACCGAAGACTGACCAGAGCGGCGGCGGTTGCGTCGGAGCTGGGGAAGACAGATCCGCGCTGGACGACTGCGGGCTCGCCGACTTCAACCAACTTACCCCGAAGATGCGCAAGGTCAAGGCGAAGGCAATGACGAAAGATTGAGTGATTGGCAGTAGCTAACGAGCTCGGACGAGTTCATCAACGATGGCGGTGAAGTGCTCCGCGGAACAGAACGGAGCAGAGCGAAGCGATGTAGAGAGGAGCAGTGGCGTGGAAAGGAAAGAAGAGAGGACGGCGTCCCGCTTTTAAAGACGACAACGGGTTTCGTGAGATCGCCACGTACCCACGACAAGACGGGAGTCCATGGACAGGCGTTGCGCGGCTGGCGACACGTGTCGGCCAGGAGCGACGTCGAGAACGACCCTGCCATGCAGCTGCTCGATGAAAGGACAGAACTGACCCTGCGGCTCCTTTGCCAAAATGCACAAGCTTCCAGGGGTTTTCAAGAAAAACTTTGAACACGAAAGATGTTCAAAATTTTAAGATCTACAACTTTGCTTAAACAACCATAAGCAAAAACCTTATAGATTTTGAAAATCGTATTTAGGGCTTAATCCACCCCCTGCAGAAAAGGGTTTGGATCCAAATTTTAATTTTGAGAATTTGAAAAGTGACCTGCATACAAACAACTGATCAAACACAGACAATTAAACTCATTTTAGTTCGATGCATATCCAGGTTTCCAAACAAATGAATGATGCTTAATGCATATGATGACATGATCAAATTTTAATTAAGAGATTAACAAGATTAACAAGATTAACACCCGGGGTGTTACAGTCTTCTACAATGTCATGGAGTTGGAGTCCGCGTGGAATCCATGTTTTAATCTGACATGTAGGTCCTCTTTGATGGTTTTATAGATTAATCCCTACAAAAACACAAATTCACTAAAACCCATGGAAATTGTTAGTTTAAACCCTAATTATACATATGTATTTCATTTTAGTTCTCATAATGAAGTCAATTGGAGTTTTTACAAATTTTCAAAAAATAAAAAACATAGCTTACCTTTTCCTTCTTGTGGTACTCTCAAGTCACTCAAGATATGTGGTATTTTTTTCATTTCTCACCAAAGCATAGATGACTGTTGCCAACATATTTTCTATAAGACTTATGTGGAGCTTAATGTTTGGCAAGAAGATAGTATACTTACCTTACATATGTTGCTCAGTTAAAAATGGATCCATGGAGAGAGATGTCATACTCCTAGATCAAGATGTGCATGTGTATATGGAATATTTGGTGGCTATCCTAATTCTACTATGCTCTTTCTGAAGATACCTTTCTTGCATTTGATATTGAGGTGCTTTGCAAGATCATGGGCAATCCTTGTTTTCTTTTTCTTTCATGACATGCATTCAAGTAGCCTTTCTTCTCTCACTCACTTTTTCAATTTCTTGAACACTTGTGTCCATTTTTTTTCTTTCTCTTTTTTCGATTGACCATGTCTCTTTTGTATAGAAAATTTGCAAGATAAGGACTTAATGAAGAACTTAGAGCACATGTATAATGATTCCTACCAAAATATTTCTATGTGTACTCTTTATGCAAAAGTAGCACCTTTTTGGATGGATGGCATGTTTTGCACCTACTCCTAGTGTAGTAGTAATGCATATGGGAGTAGTGCATATGTGTACTTGATCTTGAGAGTATGACAAACCTCTACAACACGGGTCTCAAAGTTTGACAAAACTCAATGTAAATCAAGCAACTTATGTAGAAAGCTTGAATCATATATGGCTCTAGTAGGGATTTGCTTTACCACAAAGGAGAAGAATAACTATTTGTTTAAAGTTTTTAAAACAAATTCTCCAATAATAAGATTCTAAGAGTCAGGTTCTCATTATTCTATTGTATCATATTTGTCAACAACTTAAGTAACATGGGATCCCTATAAAAGAGTTCCTCATAATAGCAAGATTTCCAGAAAAAGTATTATGTGAATGTATCCTTAAGTCATGACTAAATCAATCTTCTTTATGTTTTAAAGTTGTTTATCATGGTCTTTCAAATTTGGAGAGCAATATTAGTGAAATAGTGGTAGTCAGGAGGCATACGTGGTAGTCGATCTCATTTGGTTGTCTTCTATAGCACCTGTGATCGGATCTGATTCAAGTGTCATCGTACTTCTCCCACATACTTGTTTTCTACTTACCTTAATGTACAACAATGTGGAGACAAGCCACCATGACAGTCCACGTTGGACAAAATAGGCTTCCAAACCCGGTTTAGGGTGTAAATGATACATTTAGCGAGTTAAAGGACCCATAAACCCGGTTTCCTAAGTACATGGACTTGGATTAGATTGTGGGACAAGTTCAAGGACCTATAGTGGATTTTACTCTTTATTTTAAATGTTTTATGCTATAAAAAGTAGGGAGAATTAGGAATCAGACCCTCAAAACAAAACTGTTTAGGAATCAGACCTTTTTTGTTTCGAATTTGGGAATCTGGCCGCAAAACAAAAAATTCTTAGGAATCTAGGCTTCTGTCAGTTTGGAGGCATAACTGTGTTAACTTTGAGGGTACAATGACCATTTTACCCCTGATACAAAAAATTAAAAAACAGAGTTTGGCTTATTTATACACTCTAAATATACAATAAATAAGCCAAACTCTATTTTTTATTTTTTTATCGGGTTAAAATGGTCATTGTACCCCAAAGTTAACACCTATACTCTAAATATACAATAAATAAGCCAAATTCTTTTTTTTATCGGGGTAAAATGATCATTGCACCCCTAAAGTTAACACCGTTAGACCTCCAAACTGATAGAAGGCCGGATTCCTAAGGAATTTTTATTTTGGGGTTAGATTTCCAAATTCGTAACAAAAAAGACTTGATTTCTAAACAGTTTTGTTTTCAGGGCCTGATTCCTAATTCTCCCTAAAAAGTATGAGTGGACTACTTAGGCACCGGGCTGGCCTGAGTTGGTTCGAAAAGTTAGTCCCAACTTGTCTATTAGGATTATTATGGGTGGGGAACCCCAAACAACCAAGCTTTTTTTTTGGCCTGGCCCACAAATTGCTTAGGTCTGATTTTAAGATATACACCACGTGCTCTACTTACGGCCCACTTCTAGCCGTGAGATATGACGCTTGGACTGACTTCTTGTGGGTTTGCTGGCCCAACTCGGCTTCACGCGCAGCCCGCAAGAAAAGGTCCATTTCCTTTCTCTCCTCCAGCCTCCAGCAGACGCTTCGCGACGGTCGCGGCTAGCCGGCTAGCTCCTGCTCTGCTTCTTCTGCTTGCGTTCCCCGTTCGTGTGCCAGCCAGCGATCCTTACAGAATGCTCCTCCGCTGCGGCCGCCGCGCCGCTCTACTCCTCGCCGCTGCCGCCGCCCTCTCGCGCGGCGGCGATCCCGACACGGCCGTCTACGCCTCGGTCTCCCCGCCCCAGCCGCTACGCCAGGCGCTCTCCGCCGCCCCCGCCGAGGGGCTCTGCTGCGGCACCCGCCTCTTCTCCCCGTGGCTGCTCCCGTCTCCGTACCAAGGTCCGTTTTCACATCTTCTTCTTCTTCTTCTTCTTGAGTCTGGGATGGTGTGGTGAGTATCTGGATTCAGGTACACTATACTGCGCATTGGCGGGTCATGTTTAGTTCAATACAGTGGGGACCTGTTGCTGGACTCTGAACTTTTTAGCCGTACTGAACTACTGATTGCTAATGGAGCAATGTAAATGTTGAGACGGACGTTGTAATGTACAAAGGCACGTCATGAAAAGTTGCTTGTGTTGGATCATGTAGATATGTGGCAATTTCTAAATATCATATCATCAGCCTGCTTGCAGGGTCTTAGTTTGAGTCCGGGCATCATAGTTACAGTTGACAGTCAAGGATGGTCAATACTGAAAAATATATGGTTCAGAATGTTTGTAGTTACAACCTTTAATATGTCCTTAGTAACTCTGATGAGAAGTGAAGTGCATTTTTGCTTTACCTGAAACTGCAGTTGCCTTGTTAGTTGTACCTTCGTCTTGGTAAGATAGAGCTCTGCGTGTCAGAAGATCTTACTGTGTCTAAATGTGTTTCTAGGGTTCCCAATACTGAATACCTTCACGCCTGCATCGGTTTCACCTGCTAACCACAGAGACCAAGGTTCTGACGGAAGCTCAGGCGATTCAAGATGCAGCCCAGGGTGTCTAGGCAGGAATTCGATTGCCAAGGCGGCATCTGCAGTTGGTCCTGCTGTTGTAAACATTTCTTGTATGCGTGGTGAGAACGTTTTTGTGTAATGGGAAACTGTCGAATTCCTCACCTGTGTTGTAGCTGTGTGCACTGAACCTTTTCAAATCACCTTTTGTAGATATGCATGGATGGGTTCAAGAGCAGAGCATCGGATCTGGAACTATAATAGACCCAGATGGGACAATATTGACATGTGCGCATGTTGTTGCAGATTTTCAAAGCACAAAAGCAATTGTGAGGAGAAAGGTTGCTAACTTGGCACTATCTTATCTGTACACACTCCTTACATGCTGACTGTGTGAATACCGTCAACCACTTATCATTGCTCATGTGGACAATGTGAAGCGTGCATTTGGATTGTTATTTGAACAATCATTTGTGTCAATTCGGTATCTCTTTCTTTGCTAAATTTCAGAAGCTAGTTCTGAAGGGTTGATTTAACTCCATATAAGTAAGTTCTGAGACTTTGCATTTATCCTTGGAGAGAAGAGTTTGGCAGTAATGGATGCTATTACTTCTGTATTTAGCACCTAGTTAGGACAGTTTTGGTCTTGATTTGTTTCAAAATTGTCTCTTGATTTTGTAATTCAGTTAACTTAATGTTCTTAATCCTTTAACCTTTCTTTTAAACTGAGGGTGACCAACAATAGTTTACCTACTAAGTACTAGGGTTAATGTTCTAAACTTAGTGACCCAAACCTCCAAGCTACAGCAGCGGATAATTACAAAGCTTGCTACAGAGTATGATATGTATCTATGCTTTAGATCATTGATTATGATTTTGTCGAGGTTATTATTTTTTGCTGGCAACTGTTTCCTTCCACATCTTTCTCTTAGAAGGTTGAATATTGTTACAGGTTAGTGTGACTTTACAAGATGGTCGTGAATTTGAAGGTGTTGTCCTTAATGCTGACCGCCATTCTGACATCGCTGTTGTGAAGATTAAATCGTTGACCCCTTTACCGGCTGCTAGGCTTGGATCATCATCTCGACTTCAGCCAGGTGATTGGGTTGTTGCTCTGGGCTGTCCACTTTCTCTTCAGAACACAGTTACCGCTGGTATTGTCAGGTTAAGACCTAATCATTTTTATTCAATTTATTTACTTCTCACGAGTTATCATTAATACTAGTAGTTCCATGAAAAATTGCATGCGTACAATTTATTTTTGTTGACTACAATTTATGTTGACTTTTGTTTTTCTTTGTTGTAGCTGTGTTGACCGGAAAAGCAGTGATCTGGGTCTTGGAGGATTACAAAGGGAGTATCTGCAAACAGATTGCGCTATTAATCGGGCAAGACCGTTTGTTTTGTTTTGCTAACATGTGAAATTAGTGTGCAAGTATCTTGCATTTGCTATGAATTTACTAGTTCTTAAATGTTTAGGCCATATAACTATGCCTCATCAGTTGTCACCTTACCTTGTCATGTCCCGAGAAAATGCAGAAGATTATGTAGATTCTAGTCAAAATAAACATTAAAATGTCAGTGTAGCATGCCTTTTACTTCAATGAATATACACATTGTTTACGATTCTCAATTTTGTTGGATTCTGTTTTCGCTTCTCAATATCCGTTGAATAAACTATTTTGACACGTTTCATGTTTGTATGCTTCAGGGAAATTCTGGAGGCCCTCTTGTGAACCTTGATGGTGAGATTATTGGAGTTAATGTGATGAAAGTTTGGAATGCTGATGGTTTGGGCTTTGCAGTACCAATTGAATCTGTCATTAAAATAGTAGACAACTTTAAGAAAAATGGGTATGCCTTACTCTTACACATAGCATAATACTGTTTGCAATTTATTATATCATGGTATCACCGTCTTTTAGCTTTCTCTTTGGAATTTCTTTCTATAGTGTGGTATGATGTGTGCTCTTGGATTGAACTAGTGATTGGAAGTCCAAAACATGTAATAAAGTACTTGTGTCAATAAAACGATAAAAAATGCAATACCATTAGTGTTTCCAAGTTTCATTCTATCTGATAAAAGGATAATAGTACTTCATTAGATCCTTCAATCATAAATATATGTACATCTAGGTTTCTCCCAAGTAAATATTTTTTATTAAAAAATTGCAATCAACATATAAAATTTTATACAAATCGACTACTCAAGATTGACAATGTTAGATCCATTATAAAAATCATTTCATAATCTATAACTATTTCAATTATGATAGTATGTTTTTATAAATATTGCTAGTCAAAGTGTACACTGAAGGCCGTATCAATGTCCTAATAGAAACTTATGTTTGTAATTGGAGAAAGCAAGTTATCTGTGTGAGTAAGACTGTGTACCAACCTTTTCGAGTAATTTATTTGGACGACTTATCTATTCATGTTTGATTACCTGCATGTCTGGCAGCTGCTTATGCTTGTGTCTAATATGCAATGCAGGAGAGTTGTAAGGCCATGGCTTGGTTTAAAGATGCTTGACCTGAATCCCATGATCATTGCACAGCTCAAAGAAAAATCAAGTACTTTTCCAGATGTAAGAAAAGGGGTGCTTGTTCCTATGGTAAGATATTCTTAATTCCGCTGTATGAAATAACACACCTTATACTATGTGTTGTAAGCTACTGTGTGAATTATATATGTTTGGCACACTTCACTTTTGTCATACTGATTCTGGTAATACCTTCTCAATGCTGAGTCTGCTGACAGTATGTGGGTTCTCAATCAGGTTACACCAGCATCTCCAGCTGAACAAGCAGGATTTCGTCCTGGGGATGTGGTTATTGAATTTGGTGGCAAACCAGTTGAGAGCATCAAAGAGGTAAGATAACTACTAGTGATGCGTGGTATACAATGGTTTTAGTTGTTGGTTTGAAGTTGTATCGTGTTTTTTTGGGCCCGGTTTCCATTCAAAAAATTGGGCTGACACTTGCCTTTATTTTTTCCTTTGTCTAATAAAATCCATAGCAAAGCTTTTGCAGTCCTTTCAAAAAAAAAAGTTTGCCATACGATTTAATATACTTGCATGATTCCTTTTCTTTTTCCCTGAAAGTAGTTATCATATTAACTTGTAATATCTTATTTGCATTTCGAAATGAAAAAGTAGCTAGTTAGACAATTGCAGTATCTGACTCATGCTTACATTTGTTTTTGTAATTTGAATATTCCTTTTCTTTCAAACCCACAATTCAAGAGGAAGATTATATTATTTTTTTCTTTATTTGTACAAACATGATAATAAAGTGTTCGCTGCAGATCATTGACATCATGGGGGACAAGGTCGGAGTACCATTTAAAGTTCTTGTTAAAAGAGAGAATGTGACAGTGACTTTAACTGTGATACCAGAGGAGGCAGATGCCAGCAGATGACCTAATAAACTAATCTGCTGGAAAGTTGAGCTAAAGCCTAAGGGGAGGATTTTCCATCGTAACTCCAATTTTCTTAAGATAATATTAGATGTCATGGACACCTATAGACATACTTAACTGTTGAGTCCTGTGTGTAGCCAGAGGAGGACCACCCAAAGAAAGGAACGAAAATATATGGGAAATATATCATGTTCAGTAATGGTACATGTTTTTTTTTTCTTCTTTTTGTAGCATGTACTCACAATCAATAACGGTAGGTCTTCATTTTATTTCTTTCAGTTGAATAACGTTGTCAGTTCAAGAATACCAATTCCTTGATTTTCTTCAAAGAATGTTACTGTACTATGTTTTGCCATTCTATGTAGTACTAATCTTCAGTTGCTGATACCTGGATACCAGTTAATTTCATTTATATCTTGCTTCCTTACCTGTGCAATCTGCATAGTTAAGTGATGGACAACAAACTAAGATAAGATAGCAATTCCATTTTTCAATCCACAGCCTATGATGTGAAGATTTTGTGGAATGGAATCTATTAGGTCAGGAAATCTTGCACTCGACACTAGAGAAGACTTCAACGGCCAAATGATCAGCGTGCATGTGTGTTTGGGGGGGCAAGGGCAATGTTGTACGGAGTACGTCTGCTCTTTGGTCTGCTGGGATTTTCAGGTCGATCATTGCTGTGTGGGCACACCACGGATCCGCTGTCTTGTGCAGCACCCAAAACCCTAGGTCCATCTCCATTGGTTGTTGGATGACAACATCATGGCTTTTTTTTGTTGGGACGTCCCTCTCGTGCTTCATCATTGGGGGGAAATATTGTTCTCTGGTAGATGTACACTTTTGTCTACCTGTATGGTGTACCAACAGCTGATCAGTTTGCGTCTGCGTCTGCGTCTCGCAGGGAATCTTTTCCATACTTACTTTATTAAAATACGCGCTATGGAAATATTGTGCTGTTTTTTGTGCTAATAATGCAGTTCTATTGGTAGACTTGTTGCGAGTTGTGGGCCTGTGATGTGTGCTGTACACGTAAACGAGAGATCTGTATTGCAGAATCAGGAAGATTATGGTTTTTTTTTATGAATAATAATGGGTGTATGCTGTCACGCTAAAGCGTCGCAAATTGAAAGGAGACTGTAGTTGAGCTCTGTGACATGTAGGTGTATGATTGGCTCCAATCATGGACAGAAAATACTCTTTGTTGTATTTTCTGTATATATAAGGGGAGAATCAAAATACTCATCGTTGTAAGTTGTAACTGAGGAGAAGTAGTGACGACACCGGCGTTTTTCTCTTTTTTTTTATTTTTTATTTTTACAAATTTCTCTTCTTGATGAAAAATAAACTTATTTCGATTTTCGATAGCTAGGAACAACTGATTTTTAGGCTGTTCCAAAGGACCAATTTTGATTGCGTCTGTTTTACGTACTGTGCTGAATGAAGAAAAAGACTGATGTAATGTCATCGAAGGTTTTCTAAAATAGTGGTCCAGTGGAAGTACGATTTTGACAAACTGCAGAATTACATATACCTAAGATAAGAATATGTGTAAGACATTACGAAAAGGACATCTGTAAATAGTTGAGCTCTTAGCTGTGATGTAGTATACTCCCTCCGTCCCTTTATATACGTCGTCCGGAAAGCGTGTCTGTGAGGGAAACACGGTTTTCTAGAGACAGACATTTAGGGACAGAGGAGTATATACAAAAGTGGTACGTAGACAGCAACAGAGGGAACAATCAAAATACCAAATAGCCTGCAGAGGTGTTTGTGCAATTCGAGTTGGAGCTATGGGGTGAATGGTTTCCTTGGGTACAAGAGCCTGCAAAGGCTCTGGTTTCTTTCGTTGAAAAAAAAAAAGCTCTGGAATCTGGAGGCAATTTCCCCGGTGAGGTGACCCGGAATGATATCATGTCATATTCGGCCTGTTCGTTTGGCCGTTTTTTGGCTGATAAGTCACGACTGATGTTGTTTTTAGCTGTTTTTCTGTGAGACAAAAATATTATTTCGGTGACCGATAAGCCAAGCGAACATGGCGATTGTCATGTGTCAGTGACCTTATTACTTAACATGAACCATAGTTTATGCTACATATGGACATTTTCTCTACTCTTTGAGATAGTTACCACAATACTATAAAATTAAGTCAATCTTGACTAATTCACACAACCAAACATACTCTACTATCCTAAGTTTAGTATGATCATATAAGTTTTGGGCGGCGGAACCGTCTGCCACGGTGCTGCCGGCCGGCCGGCCGGCCAAGTGTACAGTGCGTTCGGAGAGAACCGCAAGAGCACCGCTCCCCTCCTTTTTCCCATTTTTTTTTCACGTAACGAAATCCGTCGAGGGGAGGACACGGCGGCAGCGGGAAAGGCCAGGCCGGGGGCTGCGGGAAAGAGCACAAGGAATAATGGGGCGAGACTCGCTGGAGGGTTCCCTACAAGGCTACAATGGCGATGCGCGCGGACGGACGGACGGACCGCCGGCCGCTGAAACCGCGGTGCCGGTGCGGGAGCAGAATCTAGCATCTCACGTCACCGGCGACCTACGTGAGAATCTCTCTGCTCTTTTTTGCTTTTCTCTTCTTTCCTTTTTGATTTTGCTTCTTGCCTTCTTCTATACTTTTTTTTTCTAGTTTCGTTTCGTCCTCAATTTCCCATTTTGTTTTATATTCAAATTTTGCAAGGGGTTTGAGCGGAACGAATTTTACAATGAGATACACATACTGAAACAAACGGTACAAGACGATTCTCACAAACCTCCGACCGCAGAGACACTTGCAGAGGACGACGACGACAGGAAAGTTGCTCTCAACAAATGTACTCCGTATATACTAGTGTTGTAGTATACGCAGTGGTGCCTCGTGGTGGGTGAGCTGACAACCAGCACGTACGATTCTAGTGGTCCGAAATGTCCCAGTACAGGCGCGAGATACGGTAGGCCTACAGTAGGTGATTCACAAATTAAAGAGTGACCACTTGTCTGTCTCTACTCTACGCGTGTGTGCGCCCCTGTGCCTGTTAAAGAGACCGTACTAGAGTGTATTTGAGTACCCTGCCACATTTGCCAGGGGGGCACTTTAAAGAATTATTATATGCCTCGGCATCCACCCAGTGGGCCACAGGCAGGTGGGCCCCTTGCCATGCATCACATTATCAGGGAGACAAACAAAAAATATAACCGGGGTGGCGTTGCAAAATTCACGGCAAATTCGCGCCTCCAGATCCGCGCGTGGCGCAGACCAAACAAAAGCTGCCGAATCCTCTGCGGCGCCCGTGTGCCGCTGCCCCCCACCCCTCTCTGTGTCTGTGGTGTGTCATGTGTGGTCACCCGCCCGTGGTGGCATTTGGGTGCGGTTTTTTTTCTTGCCAAAAAAAACTTGCCGCCGCGTCACCGGTCACCCCCAACCCCCTTTCGCACCGCACGGGAGTCTGGTGTGGACAGTCTTTATGAGCCTGGGGAAAATACGTATACGTGTGGAAGTGTTCTTGTGAGAGACAAGGACAAGTAACAACATCTGTGCTGATAGTGAAAGTGGGAAATACTAAAAAAAAATCTCAAATATGCAAAAGTTTTTTATCGTTATTTATATTAAGTAGAAGAGTTTAGATAAACATACAACACGTTTATATCGAGCACCACAGTAGATCAACCTAGTACAATCATAGCTGGACCATCCTAGCAGGAGACCTCTAGATTCGATATTACATTAAAAGAAAACGACCACTACCAACACAACGATGCAACCTAGGAGGGGGTCTTGTGTCTTCGCGACTGCCTAGACCGAACAACCGGGAAGAACTCGTCAAGCGCTTCGACATCGAACGCAGCTAAGTCACCGTCGAAGAGCTTGTCGAAGGCATCTAGCTCCAACACAGATGACGCTGATGCCCTTGATGAATCTCATACGCTACATGATCAGCACCTCACCTCGCTTGGAAGCAGGTACACGAGAGAGATGGGTTGAGCCACCAATCGTCTGCTCCGCCACGGTATCATTGGCTTAGGCTCACGATAGTGAAGAGTCTCTCTTACTTGTCACTTCGTTGATGAAGCTATCATGGTGGCATTTCGCGGACTTATCGTTATCCTAAGTCGAGCGGGTATTCACCGGCGGAGAACTGGGAAGGGGTGAGTCCACAACCTAGTGAATGGGGCACGGAGGTGGTGTTCACACTTATGTCGGATCCTCATCCTCCAATCGGGGGGGGGGGCATCACTAACGAGGCCTCATCATGTTGGGGGACCACTGGCGATGACAATTGGTGCTCAAGAGAAGGCCCCGCACAATCTGACTGTTAGCGAGCGAGGCTGTGAACTCCAACATCAGGTCCTCCGTGATGTCACGATCATGCATGGTGTTCAAGTACAACATCAGCGTCAACAGGTCCTTGGAGCGTCCCGCGGCGCCACCCCCAGGATGAAAGGGGGCAACTTCGGGGAATAGAGGAACGATAGACTTAGAGTGAGGGTTGATGGGTGAACGAGGAAGGCATCAAGGTTGGAGGCAGCGGGGCAGCGCTCGCCCCTTCTCCTACTTTCGTGATCTATATTGCGACTGCGGCGACGACTAGAGGGCAGCGTGGGCCTTCATGGCCATCAGGGACCGTGGTGTAAAGGGTCTACCTATCGCATTCCCACTCCGATTGTCTGCCTCTAAGTGTTGAGGGACTGTGTATTTTTGTTTAGAGATATTTTAGAGTGTTGGATTGGAGTTAATTTTCTTAGATCTTGTTTGGATACACGTGTATCTCCGTCAAACTATATATGTTGGAGTGAATTAGGGTAGAACTTAGTTTACTTTCACTCTAATCCACCATATGAGTTAAGATAAATATATAGATATTCAAACAAACCTTTAAGGATAGATAAGCATCATGTGTTGTCCATGTTCTACCAATCTTTTTTTTTCTTTCATTCATTCTTTTTATTTCTTTCCAAAATTATTTTGTACCTAATTTGTCATGTAGTCGCTCCTTTTTTTCCGTAAAAGTAAATAAAGCAAACAAAAAAAAGAAATAATAAGTAGCATATACAAGTCCATTTTAATGTGACATTTTCATTGACGAATGTAAATTTTTTTCCAGGAAAAAAAATTATGGTGCTAGCTTTTCGACTCGAATGATCGATCCGCAGCCAATGCTGCTACCAGCGGCCGTGGTGTGGTTCAAAATCCATGACACAAAACACTTGGAGCGTGTTTGGTTGCCCTGAGGAAGGCCGGCCAAGCTCCACGGATGCAGACAAGTGTCCTTTGGATGCCTGTGTGTGGCCACATGTCTGGCCTGATGCATGCAGCGAGCCCTCCGGAGCCTGGCTCCCGAAAAACGGATTTGGAATTCGTTTTCACCGGGCCTGGCTGCCACGGGCGCAGCACGCGTATGCGTATCAGTGGGCACATGTACGAAGCAGATGGAAAACAGCACAACCAATCAACGAGACTGCATATGAGGTATCTACGTGCAACTCAAACCAAACAAGTGAGGCTGGATGCAGCTACCCTGGCTCGCGAGCGCCTAGCTACCAGATGCAGCCCTGGCTGCCCCGAAACGAGAACCAAACAGGCCCCAGGGTGCTCGAGACAGCTTGGATCTCACTAGACACTGTATGGAATCATGGCATCAACAAATAGGGACCAAAAAGAAAAAAAATAAAAAGGTGTTGACATGAGGAAGAAATGACAGAGCATTATATTACAAACTGATGAAATGTGCTCAAATTACTAGAGTACAAGGCTACTGCTTGCTGTTGTAGGTAGTAGAACCGTTACACGCAAATATGCAATCCAAGCAGGAACAAGTTTGCATATGCTGTTATTAGTGGTTGATTTCTTCCCCAATTTGCTATATATAATTCCACACGATGGCAGAACGCTGTGTAATTATTGGGGTGGGCCCGCGTGGAACCTAAAGAAAAAAAGGAAGGGCCCCACATGGGAGAAGGACGTGTGTTTGGTGCTTCCTGTGATGGGATGCGACTCTCGCTTTCTCGACCCCAACTGAGAGTGAAATAAAGCATGAAAACGCCTCCTCCCATTTGCAACATATAAATAAATAAATATTCCAATTCCAGACCCATGCATCACTGCCTCCGAGTCCCCTCGATGCTCCCCGAATTGCCAGGGGAAAAATGCAAACACATTGCGGTGTTGGGATCTGGCTACTAAAATTTAATTTAGGGTGTATAATTTCGGCTGATCGAATAGAAAAAATTAAACATGAGGTAATCGTAAAATTAATATAGAAGTCATGACTATATGAATTTATTAATCATTACCACATATTTACTGTAACACTGTATTATCAAAATTATAGACTTATTAGGTTTAATAAATTAGTCTCAGTTTGTATAATTAATTTTTCAATTAGCTTATATTTAATGCTCTAAACCAGTGTTCAACATCAAACCAGTGTTCAACATCAGGAGGGAACCAAACACGGAGACACACATCAAATCACCCGAGCTCACTCACCGCCCCCCCGTACGTGTTATTATGCCATTCGATGCAATTGGCGATAATACTTTATGAGATTCGTATATTTAACCACGATATTAAAAGTGATGGACTCCAGATATGATGATTTGATGCCTGTTTTATTTCTTGGTGAGAAAATGATATATATTATTGGAAAGGAGATACGAAATTGCAATTATCACTTTTTTTCTTCTTGTAACAACCCTTGATTTTCCTAAAAAACAAACCTTTGATTTTATTTATTTATTTATATGGTAGCCACCGACAACAATACAAAAAAAATATGCTGCAACCAATGCTTTATGCATTGATCATAACGGAGTATCAACCAAATAGGGAAACATGACATGTTTAGCCAATTGCTCTATATGCAACCTAGGATTGCGATAGATGTTATTCTTAAGTACATCTTAATTAACAATCGATTAGTATAACGGCTGCACTAAGAAAAAAACCCTTATAATACCAAATGGTGACATACTGACATACGTAAAACAACGAATCATGGGGAAAGTGAATTATTCCTATTTCCAGCAAAAAAAAAACAAAAAGGAAAGGACATATACATGCTCCTATAGTAATAGAATAACAAAGTAGTAGCCCTCCGTGTTGTATAATAAACGAATTTGTTGTGACAGTATATAAACACAGTGTCTGAGTAACGACAATTAAGAATACTCTACCTAGGGGAAAAAGATTGGCAAAATAGCCGTTTTGACCCCTCAACTATCACTGAAGGCTCAAATTGGCTCCTGAACTATTAAAACGGTCACTTTGACCCCTCAACTATCACCAAAGGCTCAAATTGGCCCCTAAACTATCAAAACGACCACTTTAACCCTTAAACTTATGATTTTCATCTCAATTTCATCAATTATCCTTGATCGATGGATACATGGACAGATGAACCATGAAAAGGTCGAAACCGCCCCTCATTATTTTCTTTACTTGTTGACCGCTCATGGCGTTTCCAACCCCGCAGTTTTTTTAAAAAAATACCAAACTATGATTTAATGTTAGATAATTCATAAAAAAAATTGTTTTACCAAAATTTAATGTTCGAAACCGGTTTTGTTTTACTACAATCATGATATACCTCTTTATTACTCGCTTAGAATATTTAAAGCTTATATGATCTCATAAAATTCAAAACTAGGTTAAAGTGAAACAATAGATGTAAGTAAATTCTAGTCTAGTTAACTAGGTAAACTTCATGTGTTTTGTAAAATCATGCAACGGTACATCATCATACGTGGTTGGATCTGTGCTACATGACCCACACGGAGGATGACGCCGACTAGCAAGATCATGTCTCATATGGATAAATCCTCACGAAGAGTAACTCCTCAAATTTGCATCCAGGTTATATGTTTTGTACTATATTTGTTTAGAGAGATTATTCTCTACTATGTACCTTCAATTATATGTGGTCATTGATTTTTCTAAGTTAAAATAAACTTTTTTATGAATTTTCTAACATTAAATCATATTTTGGTATTTTAAAACAAACAACGAGGTTGGAAACGTCATGAGCAGCCAACAAGTAAAGAAAATAATGAGGAGCAGTTTTGACCTTTTCATAGGCCATCTGTCTACGTGTCTATCGATCACGGATAATGGATGAAATTGAGACGAAAATCATAAGTTTAAGGGTCAAAGTGGCTGTTTTGATAGTTCAGGGGCTAATTTGAGCCTTTGGTGATAGTTGATGGGTCAAAGTGGTCATTTTGATAGTTCAGAGGCCAATTTAAGCCTTCGGTGATAGTTGAAGGACCAAAACGACTATTTTACCAAAAAAATTCCGTAGTATGGAATAAAATTCTTCGAACTATAGTGAAAGTTACAGATTAACATTATTTTTTAGTTTTAGTTCACATGATTAATTAAATAAGTTATAATAAAAGGCATAAATAAAAAGGTTCCTTTAGAATTAGCTGTGGTAACAAGCAAAGGTAATTAAGAATAGAAAATAGGCTATGAGAGGATCTTCCAGAGTACCTAATATTTTTTTCTTAAAACCATATAGTTTTACAATTCCTATAAAAATATTGAAATAAATAAAGAAGATCATCTCCAAGAGATTCTAATAATTCACTCGTAAAATATAGAAGATATTTTTACATCAAATTTCCTATACTATTTCTAAATTATCTTAACAACTTTATATATGCTATTTGAATTTTTTTTACCTTTTATTCTTTTCACACCTTTTCACCTTTAGATTGTTAGATAAAAACACCAAGGGGAGAGATGATACACATGACTCCAAAAAGCGCAACTTTATGCGGAACATGTGACTTTTCCCAAGTTCTAAAAAAATTAGGAGAATCGATGAAAAGTTATTGGAGAGATTCTCATCCACCTAAAAACCAATGATTACAAAATAATTTAGAGAACTCTTGAAGATGCTCTGAGCCTTTCATCCATCGTTTTTTGGGTTCTTAGATAACTTGGATTGCCATGGATCGTTACAAAAAGTATATTGTGAGACTACCTTTTGAAACATATCGATTCATATTATTTTCAAGTATCCAAACCTACCAATATGCACATTATACTCGATTATTTAAATTTGTTTCGATTCTGCTCTATCTTCATAGTATTTTTAACAACAACAACAACAACAAACATTTGTGCCTGTGTATTATCTGCTTCGTTCCAAATTTGATAAAGAAAAATGCTTAACCTATGTAACTAAGCCTGACATAACAGTCTGTTACTAGGGCTGCGTATCTCTTTTTTTTGTTTTTTTTGCGACGAAAGAAGAATTATATTATATGAAACCTGGGTATATCAATACGTTACAAGCACTTTGTAAAACGAAATAGTACTCACGTTGTGAATAGCACACCTCAAAACCTAACTTGTTAATCGCTTTGCAGTGTAGATGACCGTATATGCAAACACTCGGCAAATGGCCTGAGAACAACTGCCCAACGAACGACGGCCAACATTCCTGTAGGTGGAATTGAGGATCTTTTTCTTCTTTCTGGTGTCTTCCTTCTTCTTTCTGCCACCGAAGAACGAGGAAGACTGATCTGAAAAATATTCTCCCTAGTCTTTCATCGTGGTCAGATCTAACCACAACAAAACGAAGAAGAGACCGGAGAAAATTATTCCATGGCGGCGACATCATCTCCGCCTTGATGCCGCCGTCCGGAAACAGAAGTCTCCATGTCGTTATGTCGATGAAGATGGTGACGCTGAAGTTGTCGTCGTGATCTTCAACGAAGCCGCCATAGAGAAGACGATTCCATCCTTCTCCTTCACCATTGCCGGAGAAGAAGAGAAGGAGGAGATAAAACTCCAGTACCAAGAACTTTGACATGGAAACCCTAACTCTAAAGACTCAATCTACTAGAGAAACTTATTAAAATCAATGGATCCTCACTCCCTTCAACCCCCGGTGACTTAACAGAGGGGAAGGGAGGGGACCAGCGGTGGTGGACGGAGGAAGACGGCGGCGGCAGTGGCTCCTCACGCCCCTGGCGGCGGCTCCCTGTTAGGTCTGTATGGTTGCCACGGACGCTGCAGGTTGTGCGTGTCTCAGGGCTGCGTATCTCGTGCAACTTGCTGTAAACTCTATTCTCTCTTATTAATACAATGCGGGGAAACCGGGCCTTTCAAAAAAAATGCATTGGGATATGGAAGCGACGTTACCTGTTTTGATCTAATCTGTTTTTATCGTTAGACACAAGTAATTTTATATCTTTCAAGATGTCTAAATAGTACCAGTAACATCTTGTTTGACAGGTCTTCGGTTCTAACTTCTCACATCTCCTTGCAAGAAGCCCTACCAATGGTCATATGAAAAATAGCTCCTTTCAAGGAGCCCATCTCCTTGCAAGAAGCCCTACCAATGGTCATATGAAAAATAGCTCCTTTCAAGGAGCCCAGATGACCCCTAGCCATCTTTTTCAGGTAGAGGTGGAGTCGTACAAAGTGGATTCTCCCATCTCCTTCTCATAAATACGAATGATTACAAAATTATTATTGAAGCCTTTTTTTCAAACATTTTTCAAAACAACTTCAAATTCACTAGAGAAGTTGTTCTATATGAGGAGGGAACCAAAGTCCTTTTAGAAGGAGCCAGAGTCCTTCTAAATAGGTTTAGCATAGGCTCTCAGCAGAGCATCTCCAACAGGTTGATCAAATTATTTTCTAAAGATAAATTTGATTATTATTAAAAGAAAATCGTCTCCAGCAAACTGTAAATGATTCTTTAGATTTAGTAGCTCTTTATCTTATCTTATTTATTCTCTGCTTTTAGATAGTCTACCTCATTAGTTATATAGTCTATTTATTTTACAAAGCCTATTAAACTACTATTATCTTTTTAAAGAATAAATAAATTATTTAAATTTGGCTTGTACTTTTAGCTAAATCTCTTAAGATAAATAAATCTTTTTAAACGAGCTTTCAACCATCTAGAAAAATTCTCCACTTTCCGGTGGGTTTCATTAAAAAGTTTAAACCGGACCTGCAATGTCACACCTTTTTTTTTCTTCAGAGAAGCCGAATCCAACACCCCTAAAAAAAGCTGAAAAAAAGGGAGGGAGGGAGGCAGAGAGAGAGAGAGCGAGCGAGCGAGAGGAGTGGTGGTGCCGTGGTGGTGGTGTGTGCGCGAGCGCAACAGAGAGGGAGAGGGGGAGAGAGAGACTGAGCTTATTTCTTCTTCCTCCTCCCACAAGGAGAGAGAGGGCAGCTCCGGAGCCGCACGGGCGCGAGCGAGGCGGGCAGGCAGGCAGGCAGTGGCTCCTCCTCCCCCTCCTTTCGATATCAGCTCATCAATTCGTCCTATCACACAGCTATCATCATCATCATCATCATCCCCATACCGCTCCTCTTTCTCTCCTATGCTTCTCTTCTAATTCATTCGCGAAAAAGAAAACAAACAAAAAAAAAGAGAGGTACGGTTACGAATCCGCGCGCCTTGTTTTCGATTTTGGTTCTTCCCCTTTTGGTTGCCCGTCGGGCGGGGCGGCCGATTCGCGCCGCTCCTAATTCGTTTGGTTTTGATCTGTTCTTGCAGGTGGCTGGCTACTGTTGCTGGGGTTTCCTTGTCTGGTTCTTGATTTGCGCCAGGGCGGATTTTCCGTCCACTCGGGTTCCGCCGTGCGGTGCTGAATCATCCTCCTGTGTTCCCAGAGGTGGGTTCGATCTGTTTCGTGCTCGTTTATTGGCTCCGGCTATTTGGTTTCCTCGATCCGTTTATGTGACGTTTTGGGGGATTTTTTTTCTCAGGTTTGGATCGGGGGTAGGGATGGAAGTGGACAGGAAGAAGAATTTGCAGGTGAGTAGCGATTCGATTCGTATGTAGAGATTTGAGTGAGCTTATATATTTTTTCTTGATGAAGTTCCCCCAAAAATTGCATTCATTTCGAAACCTGATGGGTGGCTCCTTTATTGCGAGAAGATTGGATCCAAGGGGAAGGACGTTCAGAGCAAGAATCCAAGGCGGGAGGAGCCGCTGACATCGTCGGAGGTGAACATGGATGAGCCAGACGCCGCCGATAGCGGCGACATGATTGTTGATGGCAACAATGGCAGCTCCAAAGAGAGCACCTTGCCACCCATGGATTCCAAGAACTCCAAGGGCTGTGTGGCCAAGAAGCCGAGATCGGTGAGCTCTGACTTCGGGGAGGAGCTGGACTTGGACCTTGGCATTGGGGAGAAGGAGAGTGAGATGCAGCAGGAGAGGAAACTCTCCAGGCAGGACCGGGTGGAGCTTTGCCGGTCGTTCCAGCTCGCGGTGAGCTCCCATGATTGGGAGTGTGCCGAGGGGCTGGTAGGAAAGGCTGATGCACAAGGGCTCAATGATGTGCTCTGTGTGGCGGTGGATGCGATTTGGTTCTTGAGTGACAGGGATGAGCTGCTTGCTATTGTGGGGTTGATCAGGAGGATTGTGTCTGAGGGCGCAAAGGATTTTACCCGTGCTGCGCTCCGGACATCATTCCTTGCATCGTGTGTATCCGCATGCAGGGGACGGTCGACTAGCCTTGCTGATGCAGTGAGCTTCATGGGTCAGAAGTAAGTTTGTCGGAAACAACTTCAATGGTTACATGTTCACAACTCACAAGTATTGCATGCTTTGTAATTCCTGGAGTTTTACCGAATCCTATAAGTCCACTTGAATAACATATTTGGGCAACTGTGAATCATTGTTCTGTATGTTTCAGATTGCATGAACGACTTCAAGAATCCCAAGGCGATGAGGTATTGAAAGCAGAAGCATGTGCAAAGGTGCACAGGTTTACAGAATGGGCTCTAAAGTGTATTGGGCTGCATTCTCGTGTTCGAGAGAATAGGGGCAAAGGAAACCACGACACTGTCATCGAGGTTCAGCTTCAGTTGTCTGCTTTCAAGACATTTCTTGATCTTGCTGATAATGAGCTTACCGGGAAGGATTTTACGGAGGCTTTTGATGCTGCATGCTTCCCTCTTACACTCTTTTCAACCACCTTCGACCAAGGATGGGCATCAGGAATACCAGCAGCTGCAGTACAAGGGCTTTTAGAGTTGTTGGTAGAGGGTGGTGCAGACAATGTAAACCAATGCTTTCTTGAAGCTGCACGCTATGGCAGCACAGAGCTTGTGCGGATCTTACTTCAGGTAACCTTAGAGTCTACTCATGCAGTTTGGTTTAATACAAGTTCCTGGTGCAAATATAAGCCATTTTAGGATTGAGCTTTTTATTTGACGATAAACAAATAACAAATTATATAGATTAAGAACACAAAATCGATATTACTATATTCATCACTAAACAGACCTTTTCACAATGTATCGTTATATTTGTTTGAGATAATACGATTTCATAGATTTTACAAGTCAGTGTTATTTTGGATATCATGTCAATGTCCTAAATGACTTCTGCGACCATATGCTTATTCCCTATTGAGCAAGGGTAGTGTATATGCATGCAGCAATAATAAATGGTTCTTGATTGCTTGCCCCCACACAGTGGTCCCCTGATATTCATCAGATTCAGATCATAGTTAGATGAATACAAAACCTTCTGCAGTACATTATTTATTCTTTGCTAGACAATTTTTTCTTTCCTTCGATATTGGTTGGAAATGAGGCTTTTTCTTTTTTGGCCATTGCAGTCTTGACTTAATAATATATTGGTACAGGACATGCTTCAGTTTCATATAATGTGTTATCTATTCTGAAGTATGAAACTTCCAGAACTGTGTATATGCATGGTCCTTGCGGTCTTGCGGATTAGTTGGTAGGGTGCTTAATAATCTGATCCATACTCTTGGTGACAATAGTAGGTTGGTAATGGTACTGACAGTTGAGGTGTAAGACCTCATGCTTACATCAGAGAACCTCTGACACTTAAGGTTTAGTATAAGTCAGCTTAGTGAGTTTAATGAGATCCAATCCCATCCCCTTAAATATTAGTTCAAGATATTGTCATTTCTCTCGGTAATCTTCTCACGGGATATCTGCATTCTGCAATAACCAAATTTCTTGTGTTTAAGCGTAGTGGAGTCATGAACCCACGATGGAACATGTTCATGTTTTCCTCAATTAAACTAACCTTCATTGCCTGTTGATATGGTGTTTGTCTCAAACACACTATAGTTATAGTATAAGATTAAGATAGCGAACATGTAAGTGAAGTATCGTTGTAATTCATATTACTCGATGTTTTCACTTGGTGTAGGTCAAATCCAGATAGAGATGCATGTGCATCTTTGTAAAATCCAAATAAAGTTTGCGGTGCAGTTTATTGTGGTTGGGCCATTTCTGAATATGAAAACTTTATAAACTTGGTGATGGGTCCTTTTCCTTTCTTGTGCAAACATTAACATTTTGGATGTCTTCATTATGAGGTTGACAGGTTGTCCAATTTTATCTCTTGGTTCAAATGTATATCTTAAACAAATGGCAGTTGCAAACATTTGAATACATTTCATTATTTGTACTTCTGTTCAGATTGCTCAAAGAAACAGCTTGGACATTGATGTGGATCTAGCCCTTGGCTTTGCTGCTCACTATGGGAAGATCGAGACCATGGGATGCTTGGTTGAAGAAGGTAATGCTGTTGGTTTTCTTGGCCCTTTGATGCGTGCTGCTGAACGTGGATGCCTCCAAGTTGTGGAATGGTTTGTCAACCACGGGTGTCGAGAAATGGAGCTTTGTCTAGCCCTTACTGCTGCCACCTCTAGTAGCCAGATTGCAGTTGCAGCTTATCTTCTTCCTCTTGTTCCGCAACATGTTCTTGCCCCCCTCAGCATTGAGATTATCAAGGCTGCTGGTGAGAGGAGTACAGGTTCCCTGCATGGTGTCGATTTTCTTCTCCGCTCGGACTTCCTCAATGACCCAGCTGCCACATATGCCGTGGCAGACAGTATTGCAAGATGTGCTGATGAAGCTGTGGATGCAAAGCTTAGGTCTTTCATGAATGAGCACTGGAGTGAGGCAGCTTTTTCTGCGGGATTCGAATCTGCGCAACAGCACTTTGTTAATTTCATGAGGATAATGGAAAGAGGTGAATCACCAATCCGCCTAGGGGACCTACCTCTTGAGCTGGTAATCGCCATGGCCTACCTGCCACTCTATAAGGAATGCATGAATTCCAGTGGGCGACTTTTGCCTCAAAGGCTTAGAGGTCAGCTTGTGGAGGCTGCAAGCAGGCTCGAGGACCGGCAAGTGGAAAGGGATAGCCAAAGCAGAGAACTCTTGGCCATCTTGGAGCACCACATCCCACGATTCATGACCCAAACTTGAAGGTAGGCAGGCATCCACTCTAATCACTGCTGTCAATGCAAGCAAAAAAGCAACTTACAAGGGCAATGCACCGTCTTCATGGCAGCCACCATGTTCCTGCTTGGGGACATATCCCAAAACGATTGCATCTTGAGTTGGCTCTCCTGGAGGCGATCTTCGGAGAGTATATAATTTTGGGGAATGGTGTGTGCCTTGTCGACGTGTGTCAGGAGTGTTTTACTGGGATCATAATCTTCCATGAAAAATGATATAAGCTTTCAGCATGTAATCCAGAGTTTTCTGTGTAATTCAACACTAGTCTTGTGACAACATGTCGCTAGTTTTGGCTAGCGACTTTTTTGATCATGGACTGGCCATCTGTCCTGGCTTCATAAACATAAACGAAGAGACAGCAAGTATATTCATACTGTGTGGAGGTTGCCTTGATCTGAGATGTGGC
Organism: Microstegium vimineum; assembly: GCA_022036555.1. NCBI lineage: Eukaryota > Viridiplantae > Streptophyta > Magnoliopsida > Poales > Poaceae > Microstegium > Microstegium vimineum. Next base: position 40,753,948 of record CM039133.1, read on the forward strand.
ATGGTTCTGATGAGGCACAAGTTTGATTGAGCGTCTGATAGCTTCGAATGTTTTTTATGATGCATTCTACTTTTTTGTCAGATTGTGTTTACTTCATTGCGTTTAAACAGGAGATTTAGACATTGCGCAACATAGAAAATGCAGGTCATGCCTGTTGAGGAAAATAGCACCGTTTTTCATGTCTTTCATCTACAAAATACTATCCCTCGGTACAAATATTATCCCTCTATAGAAAGAATACAAATATGCTTTTTTGAGAAGCCAAATGATCTTAAGATTGATAAAATATATATAGTAAAGTACTAACATTTATGATTAGTTTAATAATTAAATCTATCTTTTACAGTACATCATTTTTTTTAAAAAAATATTTTTTATATAAATTTAGTTAAATTTAAAGCAGTTGACTCAATCTAAATCTAGAATTTCATTTCTTTTTGATGGAGATAGTAAATCAGATTGATATATGCTTAAAAATTTTTACTGAATCAGGCTGGCCTACCAAACTGGCCTTAGCATGGCTAGTTTGAGGACACAAACTAGGGTCTGTTTGGAACGTAGGAATTTGACAGGAATTTCGCAGGAATTTCACAAGAATCAGTTCATTTTCACAGAAAAAAATACAGGAACAGGAAAAAATCATGCGTTCCAAACAGGCCCTAAAGGAAACAGGGTTATAGGGTACAAGCCTTCCATAAGTGTGTATATATAATAATAATAATATACGTTTGTTGAATACAGTACATAATATCTTGACAGAGAACACAATATAAATCAGCATCACAACGGTGCTACCCACTTATTAAGATTACACACAAGCTCCATGCCACTATGAGCCATCTTTAAACCAAACAAATGATGGTTAAGGATAGACCTCGATTATGGATCGAACACCTAAGACTGGTAGTATTCTGTAACCGCTAAATCCAGCTTCAGAGAAAATCTTGCTCCACTCTTGCTCATCTCGTTCCATGCCATTGATGAACATAATATAGACATCGAACATGGCCTGCATCTCATTGTGCTTCAAGTCTGATGGCCCAGCTCCCATTACCATGTTTATTATTATCACCTTTCCACCGGCATCTCTTGGAGGAATAGCTTTTTTGCAGTTCTTCAGTATCTTCACGCAGGCATCGTGGTCCCAATCATGTAAAACCGACTGAACAAACCAAATATTCCACTCAAACAAGGTTGTATTTCCAATAAATAATACAAAAATACTTAACAAGAGGCTGATCCTAGTCGTGCCAATGCAAGCAGCATGCAACCGGAGACCCTATACCCGTCATCTCAACATGATGCATGTCACTAAAGTTGAGCATGCAGCCCACGGTCCGATGGCATGACACAGAGCCCAATTTTTTGGCCCGAACCAAACCTGGCCCAGCCCGACCTCCCTGGGTCGTGCCCGGGTCGTCGCTTCGGCCCGCCGGGCAGCACGACACAACCCGATTGCCAACGGAGGCCCAGTAGCAGTCTGCTAGTAGGGTAGGCCATATACAACTCTACTGTAAAATACATTGAATTGTAAGTTAAATCTAGGTTTTTTATACAACGGGCTTTGGGTCGGCCTGACTATGGTTAGTGCCTCGTGCTCTTTGGGCCGACACTGTGCGAAAGCGGCCCACGAGCCGTGCCTGGGCCGTCAAGCAGGCATGGTGGACCGTAGAGGTCTAGCCTGGTGGCACGATGGGCCTTACCGTGCCATGCCGGGCACGAGCCCATGCCATGCCGGGTCGGGCCGGCCTGTTGCTCATCTTTACATGTCACCGACAGGAGGCAGCTTGGAGCCTTGGCCTACATCACCTTCCTCTCCCCAACACAGGTCATCGATGCAGTGGCGGAGCTAGAGCAAAAGTACGGGGGTGCGTTGGCTTTGTGGGTGCATAAATTTTTACCGTATGAGTGCATATATGTTAAAAAATTGAACATAATCATTGTTTTTCAGAATTTCCGTGGGTGCGGCCGCACCCTTGCCATGAATATAGATCCGCTCATGCATCGATGGGAGGCAGATTCAGTCTGCACATGTGGCATATCCGGCCTGATTGGGGCTAACTCTCATAACGAGGATGTTGTGCTCCCGAAGCACATCTTGGAGCATGAGAAGGTAAGTCTTAACCACCGCTCCTCTCTCCCTCCCTCACTCCTCGATCTCATCATATAGGCAGTGACGACGGTGGCTCCGGCATGCGATCAAGCTTTGGTGGCTTTGGCACACAGTGGTGGTGGTGGCTCCTCAACCCAAACCTACCATTGCTGCCACCACGCGTGCTGCCTCCTCCCTCCATCACTGCGGCCGGGCTTCCTCCATTGGCTTTTGTTGTCACTGTGCAAGCCTGCTGTGGTGTGGACAGGACTGGGGCGGTGAAGCATAAGGGCCTGTTTGGTTTGGTAGAGTTCCATCTAATTCTGATTCTATATATATGAGAGTTGATTCTCTGAGAAAATTAATTCTATGGTTGAAAGTGATTATCTTGATTCTTTAGTATAAACTATATAAAAAAAATCATGATGTAGAATCACTTAACAAGAGGAGCTACTTTTTGAGCTGTCATCCTTTTAGTTTATTTCAGAGAATCACTTCACAGATCGGAATCAATTTTCTCTGAAAAACTATTTGCTAAACCTCCTGCTAGGAACCCTTTTTTGTTTTCTGCGAGTCATCTCCAGAGATGGGCATGGCTACTGCCCGTGAAAATTCTTGATTAACAGAGATCATGTTTTTAGAGACGGAGGTTCTCTACTTCTGTGAAAACTTGTTTTGGCCAAAATTCCATTTCATAGTAGTGTAACTATGCATATGCGGTGCGGCGCATGGTTTCTAATAACCAGTCTAGCTTTATTTACGTTAACTGTGCATACTCTCAGCAGCAAATTTTCCTGGAGAGACGGAATCACTGAATAATAGAAGATTACGTACCTTCAACAGTACGGCATCTGCTGGTGGAATGCTGTCAAACATGTCGCCGGTGACAAATTGCACATCCGTGTGAGTAGGAGCCTTGGCAACGACGTGGGCAAGATCCAGCACGCTACACTTGACGTGCGGGAACGCCTTTGAGATGGCCTGGGCAGCTGCACCGATGCCGCCGCCGACGTCGACGAGCGAGCTGATCCCCTCAAAGACCTCCGCGGCTGCGCCGCCCGGCTGCTTGATGGCAACGTCCACGATGAGCCGGCTGTCGGAAGCCAACCCATCGTTGACTAGCGCATCGAAGGTCGCGTCATGTTTGGTCATCTCCCAGATGCCTCGGCCGTGCGTGTGCTTGAAGACGCACGGGTCTGGGAGCTCGTGCTGGAACCATGCACCAAGCTCGAAGAAGGGGGAGACGATGGTTGGGTCGAGCACCATGGCCGACAATGGAGTCTGTGACTGTGACTCTGAGCTGAGGAGGAGGCGGGACACTGGAGTGAGAGTGTACACGGGCTCCCTGTCGTCACTACGGGCATCATCAGTAGCCAGCGCCAGCGGGTGCTGCGGCTGGGTGCTGAAGACATTGGTGGTTGTTAGCGCGCGCATCAGGCGACGGAGGTTGGAAACCTTGGACGGGTGGAGATGGACCTTGGTGAGTATCTGGGGTAGGGTGGCGGCACCGCCATGGAGGTGGATGGCATCGGCAATGCGGAGGTCTATTGCTGACTTGAGAGCCATAGATTTTATGAATGCGAAGGTGGTGTGCCAGAGCCCGAGCTGCGCATCAAGCAAGCTCTGGTCCATGCTATTATTGTTGTTGGTGGTGAGCTCCATCATATATACACCGATGATACCTCTACTTTTCCTTTGTGATGATGGGTGCACAAAACGGGCTACATTACGTCTCTTTATATAGATGTCCAATGCAAGGGGGTTCAAGTAAATTGTAAAATTGAGTCTCCGAGGTTTTTTTTTAAAAAATTGTACTTTGTTTTCTATAACAAAAAAAAATTGAATCTCCAAGGTTTTGGATCTCTAATCGAGAAACCAATGGTGTGGGCTGATGGGATATGACTATGTGGGTTACTCAGTGTGTTGGTAATGTGGACCGTGTGGTTGCTGGCTTCTACTGCATGGTGCCTTGGCTGGCTGCACTCATGCTACTGTCACTGTTAGAGAATTGTCATTTATTTCTAGTTGGGAACTGGCTTTAGTTCCCGGTTATCACAATCGGGGTTAAAGGTCTTCCTCGCTTAAAAAAATAGCCTCCCACCATTGCGTCTTATGGGATTCAAAAAACAAGAACTCATGTATTGTCTTGCGCGTAGCTTACCATTCCACCTACACAACACATCTAACAATGGATGAGATGCTTCCCTTTTGAACTAATCTATGGAGGGACCTTTAGTCTCGGTTGGTAATACCAACCGGGATTAAAAAGTCCTTTAATCCGGGTTGGTGTTACCAACCAGGACTAAAGAGAGTGTATTATCAATCGGGACTAAATGTCCTTGTACCTTTAGTTTCAGTTTGTAACACCAACCAAGATTAAAGGAGACTCTTTAATCACAGTTGGTGCTACCAACTGAGATTAAAGGTCATTTGAAACCCATAAAACTTGGAACCAGGACTAATGTGCTGAATCAAAAGTCTATTTTCTACAAGTGTGTCCTGGATCAACATTGGTATGGCTTTAACTTAGATAAAGTACCACTATAAAAAAAAGGTGGAGTTTTTCTAGTGCTTTTAATTAGTAGTAAAACAATACCAATAATCATAGAACATAAAAAATCTTTACTAGAAAACATTTAGTAGAAAAAGTTTATAATAAAATTTGAATACCAAAATACTAGAACAACTCTATGTTACGAGAGAACTTAAAAATTCTGCTTGTATACATGGACTATGATGACTCATATATTTAGCAATGCAATTTGGTACCACCATAGAAGCCTTATAGTCGCTATAATCACGAGCTCTATAGTCGTTGCCGGATGGCAAAGCTGCTACTGAAGATGAGAGAGACGCTCGTATAGGATCTTGATTCATCAGTAACGCGGTTGTCGTCGATGACAAGCTCACTCTAGATGCACTGCCACTCGCATATACTTCACCGTGAAGCATCTAGCTTGTGTAGCCCTAACAAAACCATACATAATAAAATGACTTTATACAGTGCCATCTGCATGGGCTTTCAAGTTCTTACAGTGAGAACATGGACATATGGTTGTCATCCATTTCAGTCTCTCACGGTGAGCTTTCGCAACGCCAACAAACTTTCTTACTTCAACGAGGTACCGCAGATTAGTCACTTTGTTGATCTGGTACATCGATTCGGACCTATCTATTGTACGTGCGACCTTATACATCACAAGCATCAAATAAAGAAGAATTAGAAAAAAATGATGATTTACATCCAAAATCATGAAAAAGAGACTCAATGACGATGTGATAGAGCTTTCTTGCATCCATGATGAATCTAAAGCTAAAGAATCATAAAAATAGAGAGTGTAATGACGATGGGAGAGCTTTCAAGCATCAATGATGAATCTAGAGCTAAAGAAATATAAGCTTTCTCTCTCCTCCATGAAATTAAATGGATATATATCTAAATCTAGATTTACATCTAGAGAAGGCTAGGTGATGGAAAGACAGAGAGGATGGAATGAGAGGATGGGAGAGCCTTTATATACCTCTTGTGGTGTCCTCCTCCCAAGTCCAAGCTCTTAAAACTCAAATAAAAGCTATGGTCAATTTTTAGGGCACCCCCCCTCCCTCCCCAAGTTTTGGAAGAGGAAGATTCGTGGGGAAGAAAGAGACGACACTGTGCATTTATGGTGCAGGTTTTACCGTGGCGGGCGCTTTAGGTTGCCCGCCTCGGTAAATAGATTTTATACGAGGGGCTTTCTAAAGCGCCCGCCATGGTAAATACCGATTTACCACAGCGGACAAGTTATATCGTCTGCCGCGGTACATCGATTTCCCATGGCGGGCGCTTCGGTAGTCGGCTGGCCACACCGACCACTGAATAACCATGGCGGGTAGACTTTGTGCCTGCCACGAAGGCCGCCAGGACGCGCTGCGTATAATCAATCATGTAGCAGTGACAATAGAAGCCTTAATTTTTTTCATTAAGGAACGTGTCCATTCTTAGATGGAAAACCGAGTAGTTTGTCCATTAGGAGGGTCACTCATGCCATACAGTCTGGGAGCCACAGACATCGAAGTGACTGTTTGGTTGATAAACACATAGGCGGCCACAGAGATTCTAGTGAAAATCAGATGAAATGTCAGTATGTCACCATAAAGTGTGGCAGCCATCTTTTGCGCCACAACTGCGATCTGTCCTCAAAAAAGATTTTTTTGTGTGTGTTTTTCTGTGCTTGTATTTTTTGGTTACTTGGTCATTTATTTTTTATGTTTGTTTTTCATATCTTGTAAAAAAAGGCAAATACATAAGTTAAAAACTTCTTAGACATGGTTGCAAATTCCCATATTGGTCTTTTTTGCACTCTACTTAACAGACGTTTCATGCATGGAGCTTGGACGACAATGGCATAGAGAGAACTAAAAAACTAAAACGGTGGCGCAAATGTCATAGAAACATTTATTCAATGACATATTTCTAAAAATATATTTTCCTAACATAATATAGCATCAACCTCATATATTTTAAAACAAAAAGAGTAATGAAGCATAGCACACAAGAATGTTGCTTTCTCGTGCGTAGCATGATACACCTACCGAATATTTATATTACCACGTGCGATCCCTGTTAGATCATGTTGAAGGCAACAAAAAAACCTTACAAACTACAAAACGATATTATGGGGCTGTTCTGTTGGCAGATTGGGAAGTTGTCTGGGCAGGCAACCACTCCATGGAATTCGATTTCATCACCCTAGCTAGTAGACAGCAACCAAACAAGAAACAACCCCAGTATGGGGTTCAATTTTGCTATCCAAAACGTCAAATAAAGATGATTTGTAGAGAGTAATTGTGTATCATCATTGTAATACCTGACTACTAGTGTTTTGATTTCGGTTAGTTTGTGCCCCATTTGTTCTATATATTAAGAAGGAAGTAGTCTCACCTTGGTTATCTAAAGAGGTTCCATCAAACTTTATTCTTTTTTTCTTAAACATAGCACCTCAAAGTTATTTTTTTTGGCACAGACGAGGAGAGAAAACACAAAAATATAAGAGAAGAAGTACTATACTAACGATGATATACTGACAGCCAAAGCTCATACCCCACGTGTGGTTCAAGAAAACTCAATCAAGGAATAATAATGACTGAACAGTTTACTTAATTTCATATTTCCATACCCATATCGTATTCGAGGAGTCAAGGATTTGCTGGGAATTCCGGATCCTAGAAAGGGAAGATCTAAATATTTTTCTTTCGATAGGGGACTTCCCCATTCCCACTCATTTATGAGCGGAAATACGCTGGGCACCGGGTTCGAACCCGGGTGGCCAGGTCACGGCTCGTGGCGCTGACCAAACGAGCGACTCGCTCGTTCCCGGGAAGATCTAAATATGGTGCAGAAAAAGACCAAAATCGAATTGAATGGAAGATGCCTCTAGAATTTTTTGATTATTTTGGGAGGGAGCTCGGTCATGGAGGGGACACGGCCGGTATGGCTCTGGCATAGCGGAATTGGCCCTATACGTACATTTGGAGTCTATAAATATCTTAGGGTTTATAATTTTGTCATTTCAAATGTAACACTTCTTGGTTAAATATTTTACGCAAAGCGAGAACCAAATGTATTATGCACACACACATTAAGTCTCTTTCGTGCATGGAGCTGAGTCATAATACATGATGTCAAGGAAATCACTCAACGACTAAACACAAATTTTGTAAGCTAGTATTAGCTAGTCAATCTAAACCAACTGAAGTAGGCCTCATCTGTCAAAATTAATAGCCGTAGTGGTAAGATGAGCATGCATCTGCAGTCAGGCACCTATATTATACTACATCCGTCCCCAAAATAATGCAATTCTCGTTTTTCGAGAAGTCAATCAGCTTGAACTTTGACTAATTTTATTTAAAAAAGTATTAACATCCGTAATATAAAATTAGTATCATTAGATTAGTCATAGAATATATTTTCATAATAAAATTATTTAGAGACATAAATATTAATATTATTTAAAATAAAATTGATCAAACATAAAATTCTTTGACTGACACGATTCTCATAGTTGCGTTCTCTTAGGGACTTAGGGACGGAGGTAGTACCATTTAAGACTATTATATTCTTGCATTGAGCATGCGTAACCCGAGAAGGCGACATGCATCATGCATCCGATGTGATTGTCATGCGTAACCCATTTAAGGCGCTGTTGCTCAATTTTTTCAAAGTGAACAACATCTCCGTGATGTAATTCGTATATGAGGCGGCACAATTATATCTATATCTATACATTTATATATCTATATTTATGTCTATATCTTTATATCTTATATTTTTAAACCAAGTTCTATCTCAACATATGCAAGACAGCTACATCATTTAATGAGGATAGAAATCATCATCAATACACATTAAGCAATGAAACTATATACTGAGAGAGATCTATTTCATGTGAAGTTTTACGTCTTAGAAATTAGAAATTGAAACCTTCCATTGAGACTAGCCTTATTCTAAGGTCCCCAGCGATAGTTTTTGAGGGGCTATGAATTATTTCAATACTTCGTGGTCTTCATTATATTTATGTGTTGGTGTGTCAACTTATTAATGTAACACGGGTTGCCCTATCGATACCCGAAACCTAATAGGACCCTACGTACCGCCACTATGCAATATTCCTTTCATCTCTTTTTATCTACCATTCTCATTTTTCAAGAAGTTACTCAACTTTCACCAAATATATTTAAGAAAATATTAATATTTACAACATAAATTTATTATTATTAGATAGATCGTTGAATCTATTTTTATAAAAAAATATTTGAAGATAGAGGTGTTGCCAATATTTTATAAAAATCTAGTTAAAATTGGAAAAAATTAACCTACACATTTCAGGTGGCCACAAATATTGCATAGTGGTCGCTGTCACAATAGCGAGAGCGTGGAGCCGTGGACAGGGAGTACTCCGTACTTCGTTATTCGTAATTTTGCCTGCACCAAACTATTTGGTCATCAATGCTTTCTTTACCACTACATAACTCATTACTCTACCATCCATTTCCTCTCAACACTGGATCATCTGGCCTTTTCTTGGTACGAGCTAAAAGTTCAAATAAATGAGTCGAACGGGTACTCGTACGTAGTGGTATATTTCAAAGTCTTTTGAAACTGTAATAGTATGCTTACAATATTGCTGATGCCTGATGCTATTTCTCCAAACTCACATAAATGTAATAGCACCGTTCGAATTAACTCTATAAGATTTTGCTTCTTAATTCATCAAACCTTCAAGTCATCTTCTAGCATCCTTATAAATAATATAGATACAATTCTTAAAAAAATGCTAATATTAATGATTATGTTGTCACTTAATCATCAAAATCATAAATAAATCATTGGAGCGAACTTTTTAACATATGGGTTAATCATTGGTCACATATTCACAAGATCAATGCATTTCTCAAGGCCTCTCTCACTCTGCCAATTGGCATTGGGCCTTAGTTCTCTCAATATGTTTTCTCACTTTGTCAGTTAGCATTGGGCTGGCACAGATGGGCTGCCTTATATGGCTGTTTGACTGTTTGTGGCTTCTGCACCCTAGAAAGAAATATCGATCATAAAAGTTTGTCAAACTCCATATTTGCTACTCCTCAATGTGTAAGCGTTCCGACTTAGATATTAATTATACCTAGAACACAGTAAAAGTTATGCATATAGAAAAGCCGATTTATAGTTTTAAATGGTGGGAGTACAATTTTTATTAGGACACTCACAATACAAGAAACTATTAGTAGTTTCTATAGCTTAGGACATTGTACCAAGAAACTATTCCTCCCAATACAAGATTTTGTATATCATATGACATAGTAGTGATAGAAACTATGTTTACTCTCCCAATGCTATTATAGTAGTTTCTTGTCCATCGATAACCGTGAAGACATGATTTCTTAGTTAGACTTGGTTTCTTAGATTTCTACTCTCTCTTCTCATTAAATCACTGCCCACGTCAGCAAATTATCTACATATTAGTGCAATTAATATCTATAAAAACTATCATAGAGTCTGCATTGTGAGTGCCCTTACTTGGCAACCGAATCAGTCAACGGTGGGGGAAATAAATAGGTGTGGTTGGGTGGGCTCCATGCATAAGAAACTTACATATATGGAAAGACAAGTTGGTGAATGGAATAATGTGTTAAGTGGCAAGGTGACATCACAAATCCATAAGATTGAATTGACACGTTCTTAGCGTAGTGGGTGAGAGATCACCGCGGAGTTTGTAGGAAAGTGCCGTGAAACATTACTTGGCAGGGGCACCCCTCTCGATCAGTCTCTGCCTACTGCTCTCTGCTTTTACAAGAGGTACAAGGAGAAGCTCTAGTTCATCGACATCAGCAGCGCTGATGGACCAACGTCTCCTGGAAGCAGCCAAATCAGATATTGGATCGATGATCAGGGACCTGGCTCTCCATGAACCGGACGTTCTTCATGGAACAACTCCACAGGGCAACACCTGCCTCCACATCTCCTCCATCCATGGCCACGGCAGGTTGTGCAAGGAGATCCTAGAGCTGGACCCTTCCCTACTGGCAGCCGTGAACGTGGACGGCGAGACGCCGCTCCTCACTGCCGTGGCAAGCGGTCATCCATCTTTGGCTTCTTTTCTCGTCGAATGCTGCCGTGATCATCAACTAAGGGAGGCAATCTTGAAGCAAGACAAGAACGGATGCAATGCGCTCCACCATGCCATTCGCAACGGCCATAGGGATCTCGCGCTCAAGCTGATACAATTAGAGACCGCCCTGTCACACGCTGTGAACGAGCACAACGAGTCACCCATGTTCATCGCGGTGTTGAGAGGTTTCACAGAGATTTTTATTGAACTGCTGAATGTCCCGAGTTCAGCTGATGCAGGAGCCTGTGGTTACAATGCTCTACACGCTGCCGTGAAAACTGGGAATCAGGGTGAGATCTGTGCTTACCGCCAATTAATCTATGTATATATCTCAAGGTTTTAAATAGCCGGCTATAGCTGCTAGGAATGGTAGTCGCTATGACATTTAGCCCGCTATAGCCGTTCCGTAGCCATGCAGCTAAATTGTTATAGCCCGCGATTTAAAACCTTGATATATCTATCTAGGGTACATGGCAAACTGAAACTACATGTCTGTTTGGTGAGCTAGAGAAAATTCGAGAGGGGTGCGCTTGCCTTGTGGGTACGTACAATTTTATCATAAGGGTGCGAATATGGTAAAAATTTAGCTATAATCACTGTTTTTTCTGATTTTGCATGGGTGCGGCTGCACCCACTGGATATAGATCCGCCCATGTTTGGTACAGCTCACAGCTGCTTTTTTTTTTGTCAAACACCTCTTTTCAAAATAGTTTCACCCATGAAGTTGTTTTTCTTCTCCTCTCATAAAGATATGAAGTGGGATGAAACTGAAAACAGTAGCTTATCACAACCCCCCTATCTCTCATATCCATGCATAAAGTTGTTGGTAAAACTTTTTGCCAAACATTTTTTTTAAATAGCTCAGCTCCACCTAGAGAGTTGCTTATGAAACTATTTTCTAGAAAAACAGCTTCACTAGTGAAGCAAAACTGTACTAAACAAGCCCTATCTCTATTAAGTAGAGTAACTTATTCTGTCAAACTATCCATTGTTGTTAACCAATCTATCGTTCATGCCTTTCTTTGGTTTCAGTTATAGCCAAAATGATCATTGAGAAACGTCCTGGGTTGGCCAGAAAAGAAAACAATAAGAAAAACTCTCCAATGAAGTTGGCTGTTATTTGGAACAGGATTGACTTGCTAAGAGAAATGTTGAAACATGATTGGTCTCTAGGGTATGTCGTCTCAACAGATGGTAGTACTCTCCTTCACTCTGCTGCATTTCAGGGCCATGTTGGAGTTGCCCGGATGCTTACTGAATATTGCCCAGATACTCCCTACTCCGATGAATTCGGTTGGACTTGTCTTCACGAAGCTGTATGCCACGGTCGGTTGGACTTCGTAGAATTCGTTCTGGAATCACCACAGCTTCGGAAACTGGTTAACATGCGAGATGCAAGCGGCAGAACAGCTCTGCATCACGCAGTCCAAAGGTGTAATCCAAAGATAGTCTCTGCTTTACTCTCCCACAAAGACATAGATTTCAACATGCTTGGAAACAACAATAGGACGGCAATTTGGGAATTGCATCATGCCATCCATCACGTTAAGACTTTAAACTGGGTATGTATGTATGTACATTCTTGTCTTTTTGTTTGCTGACATACTAGTAAGCGTATGTGTAATATACAGTAATAGACAACATAGTAACATTACTATGAGTTTAGAGGTAACAAAACACAAAAAAAGTTAGGAGTTCAACACCTACGATTTCATATATAGTTTTTTATCCTTCTATACTATTATAAGCTACATTTTTTATACCTAATTTATTGCAGAATGAAGTTTACATGCTTATGATTAAAGCTGACCCTGAAAATAGAAGCTCTCTCTATAACCTTCATCGGCGCGTCAGGGAAACAGTAACCACTAAATCAAGGAATGATGTCAAGTCATTAACTCAAACATACACAAGCAACACCTCCTTAGTAGCAATCCTCATTGCAACAATTACCTTTGCCGCTGCTTTCACCTTCCCTGGAGGATACAGTAATGATGCTGGAAGTGAGGGGCTTCCCATCATGGCAAGGAAACTTGCATTTCAAGTGTTCTTGATCTCTGACACCTTAGCAATGTGCTCCTCCCTTGCAGTTGCCTTCATATGCGTCATAGCAAGGTGGGAGGATCTTGAGTTCTTGCTTTACTACACAACTTTTACTAAGAAGCTTATGTGGTTTGCATACATTGCAACTACTACAGCATTTGCAACTGGTTTATACACAATTCTGTCTCCTCGTCTCCTATGGTTAGCTGTTGTGGTTTGCCTTCTAACAGTTCTATTGCCCATTCTTACTAAGCTCCTAGGTGAATGGCCCATCTTGAAACTGAGATTTCGGTTGGGTCAGGCTTTCAAGTCTGAGCTCCTTGATATGGTATAATACCTTCTCCTTTCTTTATTGGTTCTAGTTCTACTTTCTTACGTTTTTATATGTAAAGAAGTGATGAAGCTGCATACATTGCATCAAGATGGGCTGGTTATGTTATTTTGGTTATTTATAATTCCTGTAAACCCTGAATTATATGGATGTTTTTACATAGGTTATTATGTTGTGTTTGTGCAAACGCGTTATTTTGTTCGTGATTTCTTTTATGAAACAGCAGAGAATCCCCCTACATGCTATTTTCTCTTTATATATATGATCAGAAAGAAAGGTACACTAGATGTACAAAATACAAGGCTTGCAAAGCCCAAAGAAGAAAAGAAACAAAAATATTACATATGGTTGTCTCTCCACAAATTTGGAGCAATTTTGACACTTTCCATGGCTTTGATGCAAACCAAACCAAGTTCCTCCTTGAGTGCAAGCTTTCAGGCTACGAGGTTGTGAGCTTTGCTACCAAAGATCAAAAGGACACTCAAAAAAGAGGTGAAAATTGGTCTCTTCTGAGTTGTAATTGCAAAGCACATAGTTGAAATCTTCTAGATCCTTATTCTTTCTCCTTAATAAATTTCTTGTATTCAATCTATATCGAAGTAGCAACTAGAAAAAGAATTTGTGCTTTCCAAGATTGTGTGAGTTCCAAAGCCAGGTGAAAAGGGGAGAGGCTTCTATGGTACCTTGAATGAAGGTATATGCCTTTTTGGAACTATAAGATGAGCCCCAACTGTAAGTCCAACTGTCTTACCCATCTAAATCCTAAACTCTCTGCTGGATAAAATCTTGGAGAGAGGAGAGCTGGGATAAAGCTTATACTGACAGAGGAGGGAAGAAAAGCCTACTGAAAGAGCAATTGGGTTTCTTTGCAAAGGAGAAGAGTTGGGGGGGTATGTCGTTTTCAGATTGGGGATGATCCAATTGTCATGCCAAAACGTGATTGAATTTCCTTTCTTTGGAGGACCAATGACCATTAGTCTGTATTTGCCACTGAGTTTGAGGATGTCACTGACTTGGTTTGAGGATGTCACTGACTTGGCTCCTGGCATGAGGGGGAGCTTGAGTGTTGCTGTAAAGCTTTGCCCAAGTGAGGCAAACCCATGGGATGTTTGCATGGTTGTAGACTTTGTCCAGAAACTTGATGAGTAAGGCTGTGTTGTGGTTTTTTAGATCAATAATGCCTAAGCCACCTTCAGTCTTTGGTTTGCAGGCTATCTCCCGCTCTCCCAGGCAGCAAGACAGGAGCCTTTCCTGTTAATATCACCACCGCTCCAAAGGCAATGTTTACGTTATCTGTCAATTTGTTTTATCACCGAAGGAGGAAGCTGGAGGCTTACATAAAGAAAGTTGGGAGAGCAGAGAAAACTAAGTTCACTAGGATCATTCTTCCTTGATATGATAAGAATCTGCTAATACCTGTCAGCCTTCTCTCAATCTTGTTCAGGAGGGGGTAAAGTCCTGCAGGTTTGGTCTTGTTACGCCAAGAGGGAGGCCAAGGTATGCAACGGGCATGGATCCCACAACACAGCCAAAGGTTCTGGCAAGGTGGACTGATTCTTCTGCTGAGACATTTATAGGTACTACTAGAAAGGATTTTCGGAAATTGACTTGGAGGCATTGGTAATATCCAGGACTAGATTGTCATACTGAAACTGAATGGCACACTTCAGGTATGAACTGAGATTCAGTGACTTGCCTCTATAAAGGCACAGGGTAACTTGTTACTGATCTCGGCCCTCTCTCCACTGCAAGTGGAGCAGTCAATCTGTTCAACAGATTGCAGTCATTACAGAAAATTATGCACAACTATTATATGTTGGGACAATGGGCATAATTTCCAAGTCCCAACCAATTAACTTCGTCGTATAGCTACCAAACTTCATTGAAATCTACCCCAGGAAAAGCATTACACTCCTGACTCATCTTAGGACGAATCACCCCCAAAACCAAAACACAGAAAATTGGCCAAGGTGGCCTATTTATTTATTAATCTATTTACAAGTAAGAGGAGGCCATGCTGCGCACATCTGTGGGCATGAAGGCGAGTACAATGAGCAAGACGAGCAGGCAGACCGGTAGCCACAGCAGCAGCGACGGCGGCGGAGGCAGCGGGGGCAGCACCAGCGGGAGAATCAGCAGCGAGACGGTGAGGCAGGCGAGCACGAGGAACGCCCCGATGCTGAAGTAGGTGGACGCGATGACCTTCTTGTCAAGGAAATCCGCCTCCTGCTGCCGCTGCTGCAGGTGCCGCTTCACGGCATTCCTCCTCTGTTGTATCGGCACCCCTCCTCCTTCCATCGCGCTAGATCGGCTTGCCATGTGTGTGTGTTCTTTGGTGTAGTACGTGGAGATCAGTCACAGTGCGTAGTTGCGACTTGCAAAAGTAAGCAAGAACTGAAACGCGGTGCGAGGACTCGTGTGTTTTCCGAATTGAATGCGGTAATCAGATCTGCGCTCCGGTGATCGAACCGCCTGTCACCTGCTTTGGAAGAACTGCCTGCCTCTGAAGCCAGAATACCTGTCAATAGATGGAACACGAGTGTTAGACAGAGGAGGATGAGTAAATCATGTGTTTTTCTCTAGCAAGGACGACGAACAAAGTTCAAACCTTTTTCCCCAGAAGTTTTTCAGCAAAGAAACTAGTGCGAAGAATAGCTACGACGCTACTCTACTTAAAAGAATCCCATCCCAAGAACCCAAGCAAATGGTATCGAAATCGCACAGAAGGAGAAGGCACCTTTAATCCTGAACCTCGCATTGTTCTCTGGTCCGTACTGTTCAACCAACAGAGCAAGCCTTTTCTCTCTTGCTCCCGTAGGAAGGCAAAGAATCCCTCTTCAATCCCTCCAGATCAAGAAAGAGATCTCAAGAGCACCACCACCAGCAGCAGCTGAGAAGAACTCCACAAGGGCTCGGATTCAGCAGCCAGCACCAGCAACGCCGCCGGAGGCCGGACGAGACACGAACAGCTAGCGGTGGCGCGCAGAAGAAAACAGAGTGGGGGATCCGGTGATAGCGAAGCAGATATCTCCCGTGACGATGCCGACTCGACTCCTGCTGTAGCTCCAGCTGCAGCTGCAGCTCCTGCTCCTGCACCCGGGGTGGGGGGGATGGATGGAGATGGGAACGGACAGGGGGGGAGAGATTGAGCATGATGACGGACAGGGAGGACGATGGGTGGTCAATTTTATGAGTGCGGGGATTCGGAGCGCGGATTCAAATCTCGGAGGTCGGAGGGGGCGGATACATTGCATCCAAGACCAACTTGAGTAGGAGTAGGCAGGCAACCCATGCAGCAGCCAAAGCCAAGTGGTGGCCTGGTGGGGTGCCTGGTGCTGCCGGCGGGACCCGCGGCCTTTTCTCCCTTTGGCAATTGGCAGGCAGTGTGAGTTTGAGCAACCTCTGTCTAATTGCAATTAGTGTCTCCTTCTCCTTCAATCTGTTGACCAATGAGGTCTATATACTGTTATTAGGGTAAATAAATATCTACTTTATTTGCTGGTGTCATAGTCTATGGGAAGATTATCGTACTACTAACACTCTACCTCAACATGAATGCCCATTTCAATTTCAAAATAAGTTAACCGAGCTTAAAATTGATCAATCAATTTTATATAAAAAAAGTGTACATTTTCATAGTAAATCTATTGAAAATTATTTTTTATAAATTCAGTCGAATTTAAAATAAATCGAGTTTTATGTTAAATAGTGATTGATTTTTTTAAATAAAATGGAATGTACAGTCTTATACTGTGGGTAAATAGTTCTAGTTTAACATAGGAGTACAGTACGCATGTTTGTTCTTAGCGTTGAGACAGAGTACGAAGAGTATGATTACGCATGCTGTTTCATTGGGATTCTTCTTTATCTCAACGACTAGTGTGACACGCAATCATCCTGTAAAGACGGTTCGTCGTTGCTGCCAATCTACGTGTCGAATATATGTTCTTTTTTAACATTGATTCAAGGGCATAATATCGTCCTTTTGCAAAGATGTTAATATTTGTGCTTCTCGGATGTAACAGAAATCGACCATGTAACCTAAGTGCACACATTTTGGCTCTATTAAAATTGCTCTGTTCTTTTAAACTTAACAATCTGGCTTATCAACCAACAACGCCAGTGAACCTATCAGCCAAAAAATCACCGTTGGCTGATAAGCCAGTCTAAATAAAAGTAAAACAACACCAGCGGACTTACCATCTTTCATCTTCAAAAGCTGTTTTATTAGTTACGAAGATGAAATACTATTTTTTCACTCATATACCTTGGGGTATTCTTGTAAGGTTGCCTTAGCATATCATATTATGTTATGAAAAAAAACATATATCATAGTCCTGATTTTTTTAAAAAAATCATGAAAACATCCTAGTCACATTTGATTTTAGCATTGATCAAGATACTGTGGCAGAGCTTTAGATATTTTTTCAAACGCCTCATCACAAACATGTACTAAAATGGTATTTGGCAAAACTCCACGGGCAACTACATATCCTAAAAAATAGCTTCACTGTCGATTTTTTTCAACCAAATGTCCTAGCTCTGCGAACTCCAGATCTGCTAAAAACATAGATCTAGCTCCTAGATTCACCAAATTCGTGGAGCTCTGAAAACTCATGAATGTGGAGTTGGCTAAAATTATCAACCATACCATTGATTGGTGAAAAATAAAAATAAACGGTTCGTTCTTTTTTTTTTCTCTCGGTTGTTTCTTGTCACCCCTTACCTGCGCCTCTACCTACCTCCCTCATCAGGTGCGGCATGGACTGTCATGGCCACCTGGCCAGCGCAGCCTCCTAACCGACGTGGCCTCTTGGCCTGCGAGCGCGGGAGTAAGAAGACATGTTTATTCATTTTGTCCTCATGAATATCGTTGATGATCCTCAATTCTTCACCTCTCGTTGTTAGTCCTCAAGGATTTGATATTTCGGCATCCTAGGAGGGGAACTGTAGTAGTAATATGGTATAGTTTACATCATTTTTTTTACTTCTATAAGTACTTTAAAATCGATGTGAATAGCTATGTTTTGTGCTATTTCTTTTGTTTTGTCATTGTTCATAGTTTTTGGATTTAAACAAAATAATACATAAACTTCTACCTTGCATTAGAAAAGTAAATAATTATTTTATTATCCTATTTAGTATATTTTATTTTCAAGCCTTTGCCGATTATACATTTTTATTTTATTGCCCCATGGTTGCGAGGTTGCAGTGATACCTTGTTCATTTTGTTGAAATTTAGCTTATGTTAAATGCTTATATTAATTGTTGTAAGAATAAAACACTATTGGTTCGCTGAAAAGTAGTGTTAAAGTAGTAGTGCATCATGTTGTGATATTTGTTCGCTTAGCTTATCAATCGGTTTATTAGTCATTAAAATAATACTTCTCTCTCATAACAAAACAGCTAAAAACGACATCAGTCAACTTATGAGTCATCAAAACGATCACCCGAACAGTAATTCCTATACAAATTTAGTGTTCACTAGTTTATTTAACTTGTTAATTATTATTGGAGCTAATAATACATAACCGGTCATTTCAACCCTAGTGACAGCTTTCGATGGGCACGTCACGTCACGTACTAATTAAAAAAATCTTAGCAACTGAAGTTGGCAAGCTTAACTTGAACAAATTAACAAATGTGTACAGCATCAGAACACGTAAGCAAAGGTTTGTTCAGGTCCTACATAATTAAGTCACTAAAATTGTTCTTTTTTCTAAAAAAAATACTGTAACTAAATTAGTCGATAACTGCTTGCCTTTTGGTCATAAATTCTTAGTCTCTTCGGGAGTACTGTGGAAGTAACATTATTCTTCCAAGCACTTTTTGGAAAGTCAGAAAGGCGCGATTTTTCTTTTTGCTGCTCAAGGGTTCGTCTCCCCTGGCCACCTTTTTGGCGCATCTAGAGATCTCCTCTTTCAGCAGGTGAGGTCGCTCGCTCGCTTGCTTCCAGGAATTGAAGAGTCCCGTAGTTTTAATAATGCTTTAAAGCAAGGTTCCTTCAAACACAAATTACATATGCTCGTTTGGTAGTTCATTTCCATAACTTACATGACCTTATTGTTAACAAAAAAAAATGAAAGTGATAATTCTTTTGAAGTTTCAATAAATTTATAAAAAAAAGAGCACTATGAAGTCATTTCTTATGATAAAATTAATGAAACTTTTGATGCTGAAGACTCCGTGCAATTCTTTTATGTACCTAGTCAAAAAAGTTAGAGAACTTTAACTCAACAGTCTATAATATTTCCTAAAAGACGAAGTAGCCTATACAATACAAAAGTAGTATCTCCGTTGTGGGTTCGTGTGATACTCCCTCCGTCCTAAAAAGAATGATGTTTTGGTGTTCGTGTAACAAGTTTGACTCGATCGTAACATTTGGATCTTCAAATACATTTATAAAAAACTAGATTCAAAGATCTTTCCAATAATATTAATTATATATTATAAATATTAATGTGTTTTAATATATAATTAATCAAACATATTTTTTAGGAATCGAAAACGTCATTCTTTCTATGACGGAGGGAGTAGCGCGACACTTCAATTATTTACTATAAAGAAGTCTCTTCTTAGACATCAAATTTTTCCATGGCAGAATTCTGCCCATCAAATTCAGAAACTGGAAACTTTGGTCGAACTTACCAAAATCAAATTCGAAAACTTTGGCCATAAATCCTACTAGTTTGTAAAGGTAGTTTTGCCTATCTCTCTTCTCTCTATATATTCAGGATATTCTAGATAGATGTAACTAGCTAGGCTTGGACTACTTGTTCTATTCTGGGCCGGTGAATAGTTGGATGGGCTTGTTGGCCCACCTGCCTCTTGAGCTCTTTTTCCGCTGCTTGCTTGCTGACAGCTCGCGCCGTGACAGAATCCACACTCCAAAACCCTCTCCTCCACAGGCGGCAGGTTCAGTGCACCGGCATTGTTCATGAATGAGGCATGCAGTAGTACAGATGCCTGGTCAGAGGTCTTCGCCTTTGCCGCGAAAGCAAGCCAGGTGGTGGCCCGTCCGTCCGTCCGGCTCGCCGCGCATCACCGTCACCGTCACGTACGCACGCCACCGTCCGTGTGCCTGTGCTCCCGGCCGGACCCCGGAGGAGGAAGACGTCACCTCGCATTGTCCAGTCTAGCCGCGTTCTCGTATAAATATCGTACGAATTGCCGAATTGGCAGGCAGGACAGCCACAGGTGGACGTGCAGCACGATCCCGTGGCTCGCGTGGTTTGCCGGCGATCAGCCGGCCTGGTGGGCCGCCACCCACCACCACCGGCCAACGGGGACACGGCCACGGCTGTGCGTGCCTCACTGCCTGCCAACGAGGACGAGGGCGAGGACGAGGCACCCAAGGAGCGAGCAGCGTGCAAACTGTAGGTGACAAGACCTCCTATATTAAGTAACGCACCACAGATCGGTCGGTTTATTTTCTTCTGTACAAGAACATAAGAATAAGAATAACTAAACTACCTAAATTTAATATGGCTAGCCATATTAAAACTAATTAAGATTAAATTTTGATATAATGTTTAGCCACAGAGATAAGTTTTAATAAATAGTTTAAATTAGAAAAATATACTTTGTGCGTTGCTACATTCCTCTTAGACCATTTGGCTTAGAATTTGATATTTCATATAATTTTTCAAAGTTCACATATAAGCTTATCTCAGTTTCGTAGTATGGGAGATAAAAATTAATAATTCTATAAATCACCATACTATGCTTCTAGTCTACCACTATAATTATATCTCTTCTATAGCTAACAATAGTATCTTCTTTGTATGAATAACTAAAATTATTGGAATGAATTCAATTCTAAAGATCTAAACAGAGCCTAAGAGCTTGGTCAAGCGATCATCCTCTTTTTTCCACTAAAATATTGTGAATTTGTGGGGGCGATCTTTCCGCCACCAATTAAATATTTTCTCAATTAAGAGCTTGTTTGATACTAAGAGTTATTAGTAGCTAAAAATTAGCCTAGCCCATCCCAACGTCGGACTTTAGGGTGGACAATTTGTTAGTAAAACAAACAAATGGCTGTAAGCCCTTGACTAGCTAACTGTAGCTAATCGTACCTATTTGGATGGACTAAGGTTAGTTGTTACCTTTGGTTAAAAATTAGCCAACTACTCCCTCCATCTAAAAATCAGAGTCATCTTAGGGTCGTGCGCAGTGACCAAGGTGGGGTGACGCATGCAGATGATTGAATTAATTCGTACAGTAAGAGGAGCCGCATGCAGACAATTGAATTAATTGGGCAAGTGAGAGGAGTTGCATGTGCCTAGGACGCCATGAAAACCGTGGTCCTGGCTTAGACAACTCCGATTCTTGGAGATTTTATTTTTGGTAAGATGACTCCGATTTTTGGATGGAGGGAGTAGTTGTTAGCCCTTGCCTATTTGGATCATTTGCTAATAGTTGTATGGATCATTGTCAAAAGGACCCTTGTCTCTAACCCTCGTTTCTCTTTTCTCTTTCGATCTCTCTCTTCGCCTACACAGATAGAATTCCCGAACCAGAGGTGGACACGGCGTCAGAGGCAACCAATGCTCTTTGCAAGCGGAGGTGGAAATAGGGCCACATCTGGGTGCACTGTGCTCGGTTGACAAATCGAGTCTCGGAAGGCGAAGGCGGACACGGGCTGCAGCGAGGGTCGAAGGTGCAACGGCGATGGAGGCGCTTGGTGCTTCATCAACTAGAGGTTGGGGCACCCTCCCACTAGGGTTTGATGGCGGTGTGAATCTAGTGTTTAGGAAACCACTTCAACCTAGAATTTATGGAGGAAGACAACAATGGTCGGGGTAATAGCGAGGTCAGAGGCGGCCAAGGATGGATGACCACGTGGTCACAACGCATGGTGGTGGTAGGTGAGAGTCCCCATGTGTTTGGTTTTGAGTAATTGATGAAACCTACCTAAGTACTAACCTTGGATCTCTAAGTGTGAATCATGAGATAGGTTGGTACATGCCATGTGATGGAGCTAATGGATCAATGTGGTGATGGCAAGGCTCTAGCATGGTGGTGCAAAGGAAAATGGTGTGAAGGCAAAGGTGATAATAGGAACCATTTTTGGTTTGGTGATCAAGACACCATAGAGGGTGTGATCATATTTAGGATAAATAGCCATACTATCAAGGAGGGAGCTCTTGTGTTTGATTACGGTTATCATGTGCCACTAGGTTCTTTGTATTGCATTTAAAATCAAATGAACTAGTGAGGAGAACCAACTAATTCCAAGAAAATGTGAACTAAAAGCTAACACACGTGCACAAGTGTTGAGATCACTTAGCGTTAGCCCTTGGAAGCTTGAAAGAAGTTGGAGAGCAGTTTGAGCAGAGAAAGAAGGTCCGGACGCTAAGTCCGGATGCTAGGGTATGGCCTGTCCGGACCATTGGTTGTGTCCGGAGGCAAACCCTCGGGTTTCTGTGTCTGTGAGCAGGAGGTCCGGACAGAGGGCTCCGGACAAGCGTAAGGAGTGCTGGTGCTTACTGTAATCGCTCGGGAAGGTGGTCCGGACGGCGTTTGGTGTCCGGACAGGAGACTCCGGACAAGCGCCCGGAGGTTTGAGGCTCTCTGGAACCTCTCTGCATAGAGTTCGGACGGGACTGTTAAGGAGTCCAGACTAGACTGCAGATAGCGTCCGAAGACATGTGTCAGGCAGTGGCTGAGGTGCGAACGAGCGAGTTCAAACTGGAGGCTGACCGGACGCGTGCGCGTTGGTTTAGATGGCGCGTTGCGCGCGTCCGGAGGCTGGTTCAAAGAGCGTGGCTCTCGGCTGGTGAAGGGTCCGGACGCAGCTGTTGGTCCGGACCCCCTATGAAAACAGCGTCCGGAGGTACGCAGAGAAGTGAAAGTTGGGTAGAAACGGCTAGTTTCTTTGAGGGAGCTATATATAAGTGTTTGGCCTGCCCTTGGGGTATGCTCTTGCACTACAACTTCACTCACACACTTGTGCTTGCTTGAGATTGCTCCACGCACTCATCCTCTTGATATAATTGATCATTTCATGAGAGATTGAGTGAACCAAGTGCATTGCTCCATTGATTGCATACTAGTGGCACTTGGTGATCGTCGTCATCGTGGGAGCTCTTGTTATTCTTGGAGGTTGCCACCTCCTAGACGGCTTGGTGCGACGAGGATCGTTGAGCGGAGGAAGGTGATTGTCTCCGGCTCCGATCGGTGGATTGTGAGGGGTTCTTGAACCTTCTCCGCGGGAGTTCGCGAAAGGTATCTCTAGTGGATTGCTCGTAGCTTGTGGATCCATATATTGTGTTGGTTTTGCGGCACCCGGTGACGGGTTTGGCGTGTGATGCCAATTAGCGCGTGAACCTCTAAGTAGGTGTATCGCTACAACGAGGACTAGCTTGTTGACAAACAAGTGAACCTCGATAAAAAATCTTGTGTTACATTGTCTTTCACCGAGGATTCTTATTGTGATTGATTGGCTTTCCATTGGTTGTCTATTGATTGATTGGTTCTACCCTCTATGGTGGTATAACCCTCCTAACTCTACCCTTGCACTTACATTATTACATTCTTGCAAAGTAGAGATTCTAGATTAGCTTGTGTAGCATTAGTCTAGTAGCACTAGTTATCTAGCTCTTGTGTGTGACATAGGCTATATCTAGCTAGTGACTAGAATTGTGGTAGGTGGCTTGCCGACCCTTTAGTGCTAGTGCAAACTTGCTTTACGTCGTGTTTTATTCTAACAAGTTTGCTTAGTGTTGTTGTAGAATTTTTTAATAGGATATTCACCCCCTCTAGCCATATCTAGACCTTTCAGTAGGCTACGGGCACCGTGAAGGCGGGCTATGGGTGTGGCATGGGGAGAGGAAGATTAATTAAGGAAGGGACACGAGAGGGAGAGGAGAGAAAAATAGAGGATACATATGATTTTTTAAATAGTTGTAGCACTTTTAGCCCTTGTTACAACTACGACGCACGGAGGGGGGCTGATGGACCAGTGAACTAACAATTAGTTGGGGCTTTGGCTAAATTTTCATCCATATGTTAACCCTCCTATTTAGATCCTCAATGGCTAAAGTTTCGTGACTACTACTTAGTCTAAGGGATGCAAACAAACCCTAACTTAGGCTAATTTTTAGCCTTAACTAGTAATTTTTTTTGAGAGTACACAGTACAACGCAGACACTCAACACGCACGCACACTCGCCCCTACGAACACACGCACGCAAACCCTACCCCTATGAGCACCTTCGAAGGACTAAGCCGGCAAATCTTGAAGTTCACGAAGTCACCACAGACGCCTCGTTGTCGACGGGAACGTCGTCTACCACTTAATGCGTAGCGCCGGAAAATTGTGGAATAAATCCAGAATAAAGTGTCGCACCCAGGATTTGAACCCTGGGTGGGAGCCCCCCAACCAATGGCCTTTGCCATTGCGCCGTGAACCCCTTGACAGCCTTAACTAGTAATTAGCCCTAACTTATCTAAACATGTCCAATTCCATTACTAACTATGCCCACAAGCTTTGTTCATGGGGTAAATTTAGTTGAAGCTTAAAGTAAGCATAGGTTAAGAGTTAAGACCCAAATCATAAGGTCCAATTTTCATGACCTTTCTTGATCGGGCTTGGGTTGAGCTCTTCTTAGAAAAATACTATAGGCATGTTTTTGACTAGACAAGTTTGTTTTTGACAATTAATTATGAAACTATGCATACAAGCTATTGTATTAGGGTTGTTTGATAGCACTCTGCGTACCACTTCACGAGCAACTGTGCATAAGCGATGTCCTCGTCGAACCACTAAGAGAAGCCACGAGAGAGATTAAGAGCTAAACATAGTGCCTTCCACTCACTCCTTTGTCCATGCGCATGGACCCTCCCTAAAGTGCCCTTCTCCATGGGGCAAGCCGCGAGCGTGCGGACCGAGGCGTCACGATGGAGGCATACGGATGTGCCCAAATAAGCAGGGCAAGATGGAGGCGCCGAAGGCCAGCGAGATGTAGGGGCTAGCTAGCGAGTGACGAGGCATGGGCACATCAGGGTGTGGCGCTGGTGCACCAATGGTAAAAGGGCATGGACAATGGGATGTCGGGGTGGAGTCAGGGCCAGGAAGGGGGTTAGAAGCAAGGAAAGAAAAAGAAAATAAAAAAGACGCCTGAATAACACATGAAAAGAAGAAGTGGTAGAGGAACATGAGGAACAAATAAAGGGAAAAGGAGAAAAGGGATAAGAGCATCGTGGGCATTTCATTATTCCTGTCTACTATGAGAAATTATTTTGATTAACTTCTTTTAAACAACTCTAGCTATACACAACATCGTGGGCATTTCATTATTCCTATCTACTATGAGAAATTATTTTGACTAACTTCCTTTAAATAACTCTAGCTATACACTAGTGGAGATGGTCCTCAAGGCCAAGCACCAAAGAAAAAAAATACTTCACTAACAAAGCACAGTTGTACCGTACACAACCTTAGTCGTTGAAGTAGTAAATTTAACCGAGGATTGAAGTACACATATCTTTTAGAAGCTTATTTATTACCTAGAAAATGGTGGCCCATACTCTTCTTCATGCGTCAACACATGACGCCATATTGTATCAAGATCCACTTATATTACCACTAGGCAGAGACAGCTTTAAGTTCGGTGTTGTCTTGTTCGATGGGATTGGGAAACCCACATGGCCACAAAAGTCAGAGCAGCAATTGCCCAGGATAGATCAGAGACACATCATAAAAATCATCATCGCAAATACATTGAATCCTATCATATCCACGCGTCCGATGCAAAGAACCTTCCGTTTCCAAAGAGAGAAACACAGGAGTACATACAGTGCACCTCGCCGTTTGATCAAAGCTTACTCAATGCATCATGGACTTTTGGGCGAGGGAATAATCATGATTAAGCAATTCTTGCATTTTGCATTACTTCATTCAGTTTTCCCGTAATTTGTGCAATAAAGTTCAGGCACCCAAAATAGCTGCCGCTGTTTTGTTTTTTAAAAAGGAAAATGGTGAATATTTTTTTAAAAAAAATGCAAACGCAGTGTAACAGACTAAACTAGCACAAAGATAATGTTGCATACTCCATCTAAAAAAAATACAATTCTAGTTTTGAATCTTGACATACGTATATTTTTTTTTTGAGAGACAGAGGGAGTAGGTTCTACAACTTCCTTATGATTCATTACTAAAACAACACTCTTTTTGACGTGGAGGGAGTACATTCAAATGTACAAGTAGGATTTATTAAAAAAAAATACAGGCAGAAACCTAGTTGGGCTGCGCCAATAAAAAAAATTGCAAAGTGGGCAACTTGTCTTTCAGGTGGATGCTTCTTATTCTAGAGGTTGACACCTGAGAAGAACGATGAAATAGAATCTATCACAATTTTTATAATCTTGTCAAAGCTCACTTATACTGTTGATTATTCTTATCTCAGAAGGTCATCACCAAGGACATGAACTCCTATATTTAACAAAAGTCAATCTGCATGACCCGTCATTGCGAAGATGTTCCATTTGTTCCCTGAATTCCCAAGACTCACAATATAAAATGCCCAATCCGTAAATTTTAGTTGGTACATACCTCCTGCTTCACCATTTGGAAACTTGGTCTCTCTTTTTTAAGTT
The DNA here is from genome assembly GCA_022036555.1 of Microstegium vimineum. Taxonomy (NCBI): domain Eukaryota; kingdom Viridiplantae; phylum Streptophyta; class Magnoliopsida; order Poales; family Poaceae; genus Microstegium; species Microstegium vimineum. The sequence goes on from CM039133.1 coordinate 40,780,661, forward strand.
GTCTTTCTAAAATAAAATATTAGATCAGAATGGTTAGTCAAATACTAAACAATGGGTGATGCAATTCTTCTTTGGCCATGGACCTTCACACTGCTTATATGATATGTAAATATCTATCGTTTTTGCTTTAAGAAAAACGGTTTTGACTAAATATATACTAAAGATATTTATATTTATGTATATAATTAATATTATTGAAAAGATCTTTGAATATAGTTTTTTGATAGATTTATTTAAAAATACAAATATTACACGTATTTTCTACAAATTGAGTCAAACTTACGGCAGGTACGGGCAACAATTATTAGAGACGGAGTATATCTCTGTGTGTTGCTTCCCTTCCCTTGCAATAATAAGAATATGAATCTTATTAGAGCTAGATTTCCGGGGCACACGTAAAATTGTCGACCCAGATCTCACCAAATTTTATATTTGCCGACCTCATGCTGTTGTACGTCCACTAGATTCAAAGAAGAAAAATCCAAAACCAATCGAATAAGTATCTACCCCCTCTAGATTGCATTAGAACAGCCAAATTAGTGCAAATAGTGCAAATATCGACTAATTTGGCTGTCCTAGTATCACCTATCAATGACCAGAGGGGATTAATATATGTGGCTACAATGATAAATATTTGACGCGGGGAATCTTAACCCTCCAAGTTGCAAAAATGCATCTTCTCATAATTGTACAACACGTTCCGAATTGATGCTAGTTCATTGCTGAACGCTGATATGTGTCCATGCCAACTGATGAAATACAATGAACCCACGCACGGTTAGTTGCTCAGCGATGCCAACTGTGATAAACTGATAACTTTTATGGTTCACCAATAGCATCCGGTGAACTTGTACCGATTCTTCTCAAACCTAGATCTGAAATGAAGAAAAATGCCTTGAAAATTGGTGTGTAGTTTCTCTTTCATTATATCAGATGTTGATAGATGAAACAAGGCAGTTTTTCACCTAAATTCAAGCAGAAGTGTACAACGATTTGGCTGGCCTTAGTGATCAGTTATGTATATTGGTACGTGATATTTGTTGATTCAGGCAAGCAGATATTCAGAGTATCAGAATGAGTCAACCAAGGGCACATAATGCAAGTATGCAACTAAAGCAAACTTTGCTGGAAAAACATTTCATGCATCTTTACACACCAAGTAAAAACCGCATGATTCAGTGTTTAGTAGGCAACGGAGCAGCAAATCTATGTCACAATCAGGTTACAGTACTCTACAATGAACAAAAGGCTGACGATTTTCTGTGTGTTCTTGCTCTCCTGGGGAACAGCAAGCAGACCCCTGAAACTTCAGGATGTGTCTCAAAATTTTGTATCTCTAGTATCAGAACTGAACTAAGGTGGACAGATTTTATGTCACAACTAAGAATATCACAACACAACTGTATCAACCTAACACCCAGATATTTTATGGAGGTGTTCTGATTGATAACCATGCTCATCTGAGTAATTTCTGATAACATCCTAGGTTATAGGTTCCTTTGCCTCTACCTCTGGCTGTGACTCAGATATTGGGATCCTGTGAAAGCAAGCAAGAAACTCCTTATTCCCTTCTGCGCCCTTTATAGGAGATTCGATCCAACCCTTATTGCAGAATCCAAATTCTTCTACGCCTGAAATTATTCTATCCAGTACCTGGAGTGAATGGATCAAAATATGGTGATTCCCAGTTCATAATTCAATGGGAAAACAAATATTTGAAGTAAAAGCAGACAATGCAACTAACATCACAAATATCCCACCCTTGCTCAGGATAATCGAAGATCCTGATCATTTATTTTTATTTTATGTACACAACAAATTATCATTCAATTTCCAGCAGTAAATAAGCACTCTATTGTGAGGAAGCAACATATCTGTAGCCAGAATACAAAATATTGAGAAATAACATTTTTTTACAAAGGGCTTAATGGCATTACTATAGGAACAAGGTTGAAAGCAAGGCAGAACTGCTACCTCTTTATGAACCAGAGGATCTCGAACAATCCCTCCGCCGCCTACCTGAGCGAGATCAAACGAGATTTATTTGATTGTGTTATCTCTATTAATATACATATAACAAGTAGCCGGAACTCCAGCTGGGAAGAACCACCCTTTCCCTTCAATCTTACCTGTGATCTACGTGCTTCAAATTGAGGCTTGATAAGTGTTATCAATGTAGAATCTGTCTTCATTACTTTGATAACAGCAGGCATGACCTAGATTCACAGATAACGTAAGTCCATGCTAGGGTAATATAAGGCATGACCTAAATACAAATGAAATAAAAAAAAATAGAGCAGGCTTAAATAATAGTTACACACTTGCACCACATATTCGAATGGGACAAATGCAAGTCATTTTCCTAATGCATGCTTCTACTCTATTACAGTTTCAGTGAAGCTGATCTCATGCTAATAACTTCTGAAAATTGGTGGTAGTCATGTGTGGTTGATTGGGTTCTTGAACAATATATAACAAAGCGAACTTTAGTCTGAAGCCATTAACCCTTTACGTCATGCAAACTATAGACTATACCAGGAATGAGTTTTCACAACAGAAAAACAATCATTTTTCTAACTCATGGTAAAGATAAGATGAAAGGAAAAACAGAACAGACTTGGATATTCGGACTATACATTCACATACGGGAACATGCATTCGGTTTTCCCAATGTATGTTTTTACCCTACTGTTTTACTTTGACTGAAGCTGATGACATGCCTAACGATTATTCGAATTTTATTTGGTCACCTGTGTAGTTTCTTGGGTTGTTTTACAATATATAACAAACCTAGCTTCATGAGAACTTGATTTTACGGTTCAATAATTCTTTCTAACGCTAATTATACAAAGAAAGCACTAAACCATAAAGAAAGGAAATTGTGAGCACAGAATAAAAATCAAACAGACAACAGACAAAAAAGGCACTATTCTAACAACTAGGGCAAAATGCACCATTCAGTTTATTAACATATCAGCTATATTATACGTGTTTTGTTAGAAAATGTTGAACACATAGATAACCTTCTGGCTGCTAAATATGCATGATAATAAAGTGGACATTAAATAATACCAAGAGAATGGAGATAAATGATAGGTCCAGTGTCACCAAGTCAACTGGTTCTGGTAGTTGAGACAGATATCTTAAATTTGTGCGTTCAATCACTGAAACACATTCATGTGTGCGAATTTTTTCAGCCACCTGAAATGGAGGACACATTGAGGTTTGGAGTCATATTACCGCAGATGCATAACTACCTGCAGCAGACAGATAAAGTGGTAGGATTTAGATAACATCAAAGAAGTAAACAAACCTGTCCATAGCCAACATCTACACCATAAACATGTGATGCTCCGTGCTGAAGTAAACAGTCAGTAAAGCCACCTGTAGATAATCCTGAATCAAGGGCTATCTTTCCATCACAATCGATATCAAATCCTTTGATGGCTGCCTCAAGCTTATGTCCAGCTCTGCATTTTATTTTATATTCAAAAAGAAAAGGATAGAGAGGATGACTGTAAGCTTTAGAAATGAGTAATTTTGTATATTGCAACTCACAAAAAAGCTTTAAGCTAATTAATTAGAGCATCACCTACATACATATTTTGGGATTTCAGCCTTGATTTCGATGACAGACTTGTCAGATACTTGTGTTCCAGCTTTATTCACAACTCTTCCATCCACAATGACTTTACCTACAGAAAGATAAAGGTTCAGTAAAACAAGAATAGTTTATCAAGTATGGCTCTAGGAACAAAGTATATAATTGAAAAATGGCAGATGTCTAAAATCTAAATTATATCAGAAATTTCCTACCACAGTAGGGATGTCATGCATTTTTTTTCAAACAACCAATTAAACAGAACAGATGTAAGCAAACTATACACTACCAACAGAGACATAATTGAAGGTGACAGGACACAAAATTTTATACAAAATAAGGATTCTAAAAAAACTTAGATAATTTGCTCAGGTACTAATGAGCAAGCAGAACAAAAAAAACATTGGAAGGACACAGGGAATGTTTGGATACTTATTTGTATATGACCACTTCCAGAAGTACAAGGATCAAAATGCACAGAATCACCAAAAGAATGAACTAACCTTGAAGAATCCATGACTGGATGTATGTTCTACTGTATTGTTGAAACCTTTCCAAGCACACTTCATCCAATCGCCTTTTTCTGTGTTAGAAGTAAATGAATTTAAGAAATAATATTACTCAAACAACATAATCTCCAAGAAAGAAAGGCATATTGTAGCATTTAGCACTTCTTTATTCGCCTCTTTTAATTGCAACAGTTTTTTTTTCCAACAGAGGAACAACTACTTTTGCCTAAGCAGATACTAGTAAAGTTAGATCGAATAGCAAATCAACAATTAAACAAAAAAAGGTAACAACACCTATTTAGAACACATGTCGTTGAGTTTAGCACCAGTGACTGTCACCACAATGGCAAGCTTATCCATGTTTCCAAATACACTGCCAGCACAATTCTACTATGTGACACGAGCCACACAATGCCATCACAATTACAATGTTGTACAGGGTATGTGCTATCTGACAATAGAATTTGATAAATTCTGTTCTATGGTGTATGGTCGAAATGACCGGCATACAGATCCACATCTTAATTAAAACACCAGTCACACCCTTAGAAGCCAGGGAACGGGAACGTGGCCACGTTCCACGTTAGGTCACACCTCCATTTTACCGGATACATTGATTTGAGAATAGCCATACAGTAGGGCGCTTGATTACATTCACGTGCGCAAATCAGGAAAATAGCAAGTATACGTATCAGAGTTTTCAGAACACTTACTTCTTGGGAAGCTGAATCTTTTGAGCTCTGACAGCCGCAAATGGACGGGAAGGAGGACAGCAGCTTGGCCGGATCCCAACCAGCCTAACTATGAAACCAGGGACGGACCCAGCAAAGCGCATGGTGGTACACTTGTAAACCCAGTAAAATCTTGCGAAAAATCGAAGTTAGTATAGGCATAATAAATAGCCAAATAGCTTGAGCTAGGGTTTGGGTGCCCGGTTTTTCGCACGGCATGAACGGAGGAGTATGGGTGCCGGCATACCTAGTGGGTGCTCGTCGCCGGCGAAGGACGCGACGAAGGCCGGCGAAGGGAGCTAGGACTCACCGCACGAGAGAGCCCCCCGCGCACGCCGGATGAACGGCAGAGAAGGCTGAGAAGTGGAGACGATATTTTTTTTTTATCCGGTACAACTTGGACGAAACCAGACACTCCACACTCACACCACACGCGCGTCCGTACACACGCTAAGAGATTGGGAGGCGTGCGTGGGAAACGCGCAGTACCATCGAACGCGTGCGAGTACCTAGAAAAACTGGGATAAATCTTAGAAAATGCTGCGACGTCAGGGTTTGAACCGTAGCGTTCCACTGGACAGTCCTACCATTGGATAGAGACCCATTCGCAGTGGAGACGGCATCCTGCTACTGTTTTTCTTTGCAATTTGACCATTTTCGTCAACATTTTTACAAATACATCCAGCGAAACGTTTCACCAGGTGGCCTGGGAAGTGAGGATGGATTCTCCTTAGGTGCGTTCTCTAAACGGCAATGTTCTATGTTTTTTAAGTGGAACAAGCTAAAATGGATTGTATTAGGTTATTCTTCAGCTATGTAAAGTTCCGTATTTGTCTGAAATATATTTACATTTATATATCTTTTATGAAAATATTTTTTTCTAGAAATCAGAATCCAGCCTAATAGTCCATAACAATACCTTCAAGCATTTTACTGTATAAGCTAAAGTGATAGCAGCTTTCGATCCTTATCATTTTGAGGTTTCAGTGGTAAGTGACGTCATCATCAATAGCGAGCTTTGTCAATCTCGAGATCTGTCAGCTTAGTCCTTTGAAGGTGCTATATGGGTAGGGTTAGCGTACTTATGTTCAGAGTGGTGAGTGTGCGTCCGGACGTCGTCGTTTATACCGTGTAATTCGCAAAACAAAAAAAAAGCTAAAGTGATTTATGTTTATCTAAATTTCCAAATATTATTTATATTTATGGCTTCAAATTAATTTATTATAAAATGCATTTTTTACTTAATTTACTGGTATTTATTTAATATCATAAATATTGATATTTTTTTAAATCTTGGTTAAACTTATAAGATACTAACATATAATATTATGCTATAATTGCATTCTTTATAGGACAGGATAGAGGTATTATTTTGCTAAATCGGCTTACGATGCAACTCTTCAGGGGCTTTCGATCCTTGCGACAGAATATGTCGTGGACACCTGGGAATTGCCATTACTTCATGTGTGTGTGTTTTTGGAAGGAAATTTCTTCACTCGGGGCGATTTAGCAAAATACTTCTGAAGGTTAATTGGTGAGAGAATTGCTGGGCAATGGATCGGCTTGCAAATCTTAGCCTCCCACTGTGATGAAGCTGCTGAACGCATTAACTACTAACCTCCTCATCCTAGGAACTTCTGAAGGCTAATTGGTCAATGCTAGATCGTGGTGCGTATGGGTTCTTGTCCTTTTTCTTCTTCTTCATAGTATAAAACGTAACTCTCATGAACCTTCGAAGAAAAAATAATTTGACATAACTTAGCCCTACTACAGGGAATTGCCAGGTTCTGATAATTCAATTGTCAAGTGAGCAATATTCACGGTTCTAAAGCGACAAATTCTTAATGGAAAATACACACCAAAATTGTAATAGCATTGAAATGATCAGTCTCCTGCAAACGGGCAAACGGCTAAGGAATACAATCTTATTTTACAATGATTCAATTCTTCTCTACTTTTTTAGCATGAGTTTTCGCTCTCCAGTCTTGCACCCAAAACTGCAAAAGGGGGCAAAAATGAAACTACAAAATGGCCGCAATCGTACTAGCCGAAAACCAGTGTCCGCTGGTTTCGGAAGTACACACAGCACGTGCAGAAATGTATATGATTTCCCATAAATTAGAAAGCAACCTCCGAGGACAGACTTCTAAAAGGCAAGTCTCTCACCATATGTATCAACAATGGCAAACAGCAACCCATTAGTCTCGTCTCCCTATCTGCTGGGTTCGAATTCATTGTTCAGGTTCAGATTCGGATACTCTGGGCGTCAATATTTGCGGCTTCCCTCTGCCCATGCTGAATCCACGTGTGCCATCCGGCATGAGGGGACCTGGAGGCTGTTTGTTAGCCGCTGTGAGGGGCTGTGACTGAGCTGCCTCCTCCTGCTGCTCAATCTTGACCGAGTGGCCAGATGGTTGCTCAATCTTGACCGAGTGGCCAGATGGTGGGGTTCCCACGGGATGGGCACTATTCCTGTTACTGTGGTGGCTACTGTTTTGGTAGTGCTGATGGTGGTTCTGGTGGTGCTGATTGTTGTTCTGTTGATGGTAACCACGCCCACGGCCCCTGCCACCACGACCACGTCCCCTTCCACGTCCTCGTCCCATGTCTCCAGTGCTATCCTCAGTCTGTAAGAAATCAAAATGATATCAGGTTTGTCACAAAGAAACCTCTTTAGTGAGCTTTCAGGCATAACAAGACATTCAATAAAAACCGATCATCGAACCTTCTAATGAAAACCACAAGCAATAAATCCTTGGACAATAATATATCTCTGATTCTGAGCCAACTAACAAACCAATGGTCTAGACAGTAGCAGGGATAAAAAGTGGTGGCAGCCAGTATAAACAGATGTGATATGTTCCACACGCATAAAACCGGTAAGCTGGAAAAGGCAAAGTAAAGTGCCGAGGTCCAATTTGTTCCTGCATCTGGTGGGTTTTCAATCCTTAGAACCAAGAATAAACATTCTCATGTCCTTAAACATACATGTACATAGTACCCATATTTGAAAATATTCTGGCAAAGGAAAAACATAGCCTTTTCATTTTTTTTTCTTTTCCACTATTAAAATAAATGAGACTAGAAAGTAAAACGAAGTCATACCATGTGTTCTCCAGGCACATCTGACATTTGAGGTGTTCCTTCTAAATATTTATCATTTGGTTGATCAGAAGTGGAGACATTCTCCTCCTCGCCGTACCCATCAGATTCATGCCCGCCCTTTTTCCCTTTACCTCCCTTTGTCTGAATTGCAAAAAAACAGTCAGCAAATGAATTAGGAAATTGTTTTGCAATACAAAAACAAGTTAGGGAAAAACATTTAATGTACATGATTGTCATGCAATAAACAAAGAAGTTCAGAACAGCACATTTTACAGACGCTAAACTTCACAAATGTTTGGCGAGGCATCAGGACAAAAAAACAGTCAGCAAATGAATTAGGAAATTGTTTTGCAATACAAAAACAAGTTAGGGAAAAACATTTAATGTACATGATTGTCATGCAATAAACAAAGAAGTTCAGAACAGCACATTTTACAGACGCTAAACTTCACAAATGTTTGGCGAGGCATCAGGAGTCAGGACTCAAGACCAATGTACATGGCAAAGTCAGCTTATGAATGCTTTTTCCAGTGAGGTTGGAATCTTGGGAGAGGATCTGGAAGACATGGCACCAGGCAAATGCCACTTCATCACATGGCTTGTCGCACTTAACAGGTGCTGGACTGTGGATAGGCTGGAAGGCATATGGTCTCCATCATCATCCCTCTCGTTCTCCATTGCGACCAGGATGCAGAGACGATAAATTATCTTTTGGTGCACTGTAGTTTTGCATGAGATATTTGGTTTGGCCTGCTGCAGACAGTCGGTATGCAAAGCCTCTCACCTCAGCTGGGTGAGACATCCTTTGAAGGATGGTGTGATAGAGCCTTGCTGGTTTGGCAAGAAAAAGTCTGAACTCTGTCATTTTAGGAGCATGGGCACCCTGGAATCAGAGGAATCACTGTGTGTTCAACAGTTTCTCCAAATCTGAATAGCGCCTTATCTCTTGCTTCCGATAAACTGAGACTGGGGGGATTGCAGATGCAGAGGTATTTCTTAGCTGACTGATCTGCTTCCCAGATGAGTGAATTCTAGGTCAGGGGTCACTGTTGTGTTTTTCCAGGTTATATTGTAATCTTAGAAACCAAGGTGTGAGTGTGTGGTGTTGTGCAGCTCTCATGCGTGTTCGAGGGAAAAAGTTCACAAATGTTTGCCCACAGATCAGAATTTGAACAAAAATGGGAGTCCCTTTTTTGTCGCAGTTATAAGTTCAAAATGCGATAGATTGTGATTAAACGAGGTGGAATCAAACCAGTCATGCTGGCAAGGCTAAAACATGCCCATGCTAAGACTAATAAGCGCAAAATTTCGATTCAGGTGCATGTCTTAACATACTTAAGTACTTAAAACAAGATGCACAGTTGAACGGTAAATAGGGTTTCAGCCCTGGTCCAAGCCAATCCATGGCTCCACCACTTACAATAGTCTATTACTCTTTTACCAAAATAATGGTTTCATAAGCGATAATTGGATTAATAATTTTCTGTAGTATAATCAGTAGCAAAATTTAAAAAAATGGACAGAAATGAACGGACACAAAAGAGCATAACAGACAACTCAATTTCTTCGTAATAAAGTACAATAAAAAAAGTTCTTGCACTTTTCAGTTGACCCCGGTAACTTGGTAAGGGGATAATAAGAAATCAAAATAATGAATATGTTCTCATGGTTTTATGCATCTTCCTAAAGTGCATGTATGTAGAGAGGTAGGAAAACACTTCACGCCCCTAGGGTTGGTTGACCATGCATATATATAGCTGGAACTGGCTGCAGTAAAAGGTAGGTACAAGACAAGTCATGTACATCTATTTATAATACTAGTGCATAGAGTTCCGCAACTAAATTTTGGGAGAAGTCTATTTTTGGCCATCCAACTATCGTCCGAGTTTGGTTTTGCCAATTAACCTCGAAAACCAGGAATCTTTGACCATCCAACTATTGATACCATTCATATATGATCATTTGGCTGTTTTTATTGGTGGTTTTGGTGACGTGGACGACAAGTGCTAGTCAGGCTCAGGCCAACATGTCAGCATTTATCTCCTTCCCCCTCCCTCTGGTCGAAAGTACATCTTTCTTTCTGGTTGTTTTTCCAACCGAGGTGGTTTGAAAATCTAGACTTCAAAATGTGACTTCAAACAGAAATTTAGGATCATAAATAATTTCCAATAAAAAAAATTGTCCACTACAAAGTTATACTCCCTGCATTTCAAATTATAAGAAGTTTTGGCTTTTTTAGATTCATAGGTTTTGCTATGCACCTAGCTATATGTTATGTCTAGATACATAATAAATGCTAAGAATCTAGAAATGCCAAAACGTCTTATCATTTGGGACAGAGGAAGTAGATCTCATCGAGATCTAAAACTCTGGTTCGGGCCGTTTCTCCATCCAAGTTTGTTTGAACAATTCAGAAGTTTTAATTTGATCTACAACTTTGGGTTTGGTCATTTCTCCATCCGAGTTCAGTTGAACAATTAAAAAAAATGAACAATGATGACATGTGGGCATGACTGGCACTTGTTGTCCATGTCACCAAAACCACCCATCAAAACAGCCGAATCGCCAAATATGAACAGTATCATTAGTTGGATGGTAAAAAATTCCTGGTTTTTGAGTTTAATGGCCAAAACAGCAAAACCAACTAGGATGACAGTTGGATGGCCAAAAATAGACTTCTCTATTTTTTAAGAAAAAACTGTGTTTTAGTGTTATAGCACAGCAGTTCAAGAGAGCTTCCAAATTTCCAAATAAGTTTTCCTCATCACCCTATGAATCTTATCCTGGCTTTGGCCTTTGGGCGTTGGGCGGTTTCTGCTTCACTAAAAAGTAGATTCAAAATAAACCTATTTCTGGAAGACTCGTCCAGGGCTTTGATACTGCTGTAGCAGTATAGCAGTTTCAAAGCCCCAGAGGATTTCTGTAATACAATTCGTTTGTAATATGACATCTTGATTTAATATGGCAGGTCCCTGCTATCTTGATGCAAGCAGTTGAATAATGAACACCAATACAACACTAAGTCATCCCATGTGCTTAATGAAGCTCAATGGAAGGTTACCATGCAAGTGCTTAACAATCGAACTCTGAGACCGTTTCTCCAGTTCCTCTCATCATTAAGTTCCACAATCTGTAATTTATGAAACAATATAAGATAATGCATTTACAAAACAAATGCAATATTGAAAAATTATATAAAAACGCATACCGCTCTAGCAGCATCTTCAATAGTATCATACTCAACAAAAGCATGAAGCTGCCATCAAAGAAAAAATATTATTATTTTGGCACGACATAACCATCATGTGACAAGACTATGATGAAAACGAAGACATATAATTTGTCTATTGCATAAAATATAATGATTCATTTGAACCAATCTTCATATCTTATTATTTGATATGTTTAGCCATTTGAAGCAGTGTTCCTATTTTTTTCAGCACTAGCCTTTTACTTAAATATGGTGTCGATGTATGAGATTATGTTAGAAACTTTCAGATTTTGTTTTCATTTTTGGGTTTGTTTGGTAAAGTTGTTCTTGATTTAATCATTCCTCTTAGCATATGACAGGCATCTCTTGAAGCCTGTTCAAGGAAAAAAAAATGTCAGAATATAAAAGACTGGTGAACCAACAACCCACAAACTAATATTTCCTTTATGTTTTTCAATGCAATGTGTCAAATGTCAGGATGAGGGGCTTGGTTTATGAAGTGATGAGTGAGGAAGATGTGACCAGTGGCCATGAAGGAGGTGCAGCTGGGCAGAGAGGCGGCACAAGAGGCTCGGAGTGATGGCTAACAGCACAAGTTGGCATGACCCTTGACTTGTTGCTTGATTAATCATGATACATATCCTCTATTCATATAGACATGGGATCTTATAGATTATCTGATTTTTCCTAACTAACAAAAGGTAAAACTTCCTAAAAATACAATGACTCATGACAGCATGAAGGCCAGTGGCAGTTGCCCTAGGGTTGTCACCACCATCCTGGGCTGCAGATACAGTTATGGGCTTTAGACCCATAAAAAAATTATATGGTGTCTCCAATGCAAGGACAAGATGTTGAGGAGCAAGTAGGTTTTCTAAAATCCCGTTAACCAATTATGCCTGCATAGACAGTTAGACATGTTACTACTTGAACAATGTTCTATTCTTTTTACTCTCCTACTAGGGTGCAGGGTTCAGTGAAGATTCAACAGACCCTACCAAAAGTAGTTATTTATGGATAGCAGTACAAACCAGTTTTCAATTGCAGTATGATATTTGAGCATCAAAATGGCAAAAGCTTATCTATTTCCAATTCAATGGACCCTATGAGACATTTACTTATAGTAACTACTAGAGTTCATTTCCCGATAACAGGATATCAAAGTACGAACAGAGAAGGTAATTACTTTGTTGGCAAAAAGCATATCTAGCTTTGCAGATCTGTTAGTAGCTGGACCAGTGCCGTTTGGGGTCTGAGGATAGCAAGTTCTAATTGTCTTCACACTGGTAAATGACAAAACAAAACAAATTAGAAATAGAGTGTATGGTTCTTTCCATTTTCATGAGTAATAAATAGAAAGTGGTCCACTCGAAAGACCTACATTAACGTTTACCTGCCAACCGCTGAAAAGAGCCTCATCAGATTCTGGTAACAATGATCATCTGGGAGATTTTCTGCAACAACAATTCGGGCCTACAAAACAGAAGTGGTGTTCCTTACCTGACAGTCTAGCAAAGGTTTTTTTATAACTAGAAAATAATTCAATGTTAATGGGGGTAGTGCCATTCAATGTACAAAGCATTGCTAGTCACCTGGAGTTCTTCTAAATCCAATTCTGTAAATGGTTGCTCACGTTTTACTCTTGTTCCATCATCACTGACCACCTGTATGTATGCCCAAAATAATTAAAAAATATATTGTTGCGGACCTAAGCAACATGAATTTCCAGGACATAACCATCAGTGAGAGTATGATGCCTCTAATCTTATGCCTATGACCTATGAAGTATTGAATGAAGTAATCAAGTAAGAAACTTCAGAACACAATAGTGTATGTTAGAATCAAGTATAACTACCCAATTGGATTATCATGGAACTTACAAGCTTTGATGAAGTCCGAAGAGCAGAAGCAAGCATGGAGTTACTTTGCACTAAAGCCTTAATTTTCTTAAAGCCAGCGACAACTGATATTGGCACTACATTGAGTGAGAAAGCACATTAGTTTTCCCACTAAAAAGCATTTGTCCACTTCGATTATAAAAGTTAGATTTCTTCACATTAAGCACAAACAGCTTCCACAAAAGAAGTTGTTGAATAAAAAAACAGCATACTGAAGTCATGACCAAAGGTCTTATTCTAAGACAACTCATTTCTATAGCATAAGGAGATTGAGGGCACTGTTCTAATAAATATTGTAACCGTTTTTCTTTTATTAATTTTGATAAAAAAGAATGTATAATAGATTGCACTTCAAAAAGGGAAGTAGTTGTAGTACTAGTGAAAAACTGAAAATCAATTGATTCCAAGTTCACGGTAAGATGTAAGAAAAAACAACCGAAAACCATTTGCTCCATGAACCAAATCTTTGAGTGCACTGAATGGATCTTATCCTGATAAGATGCATCCAACCAAACGTGCATCTATCAGAAAATTAGTCCAGTAGGATAATGTCACAACTTAAACAGGATATAATCAATGTAATATTAAACCTCCAGACTATTATGTCAATATCACCTTTCAAAGCCTACTATGATTCTGACAATCACCTTAAAATAGAAAGTCTTTAAAAAATGGCTTGGTTTCTAATGATGGAAAGAAACTATAAATTTTAAACAATGATAACTTTTTTCAAAAAAAAAAACATGGTATCAATGTGGTAACTTCATATCTGCACATCAAAATAAACTAGCTTCAGAAGCAAGCACGCTACTCACCATATCCTTCAGGATCCTTTGAAATAAACCTCATCAAATGTTCAGTGGTGGCCAGGTTTATATCACTGAAATAATACTCCACCTACAAGGTCAGATTTTAAGAAATCAGAAAACACAGAAACAAAAAAAAAGTAATTTTACAACACATAATAAGATGCAACAAGGATTTTCTAGGCCACTACCAGTCACAAGACTACAAAATAGAACAAATTCAAATTCAACACTGGCAGAACTATAAAACATAAATGAAGCACCATCAGACTGGAACTAAAGAGTACCAATGGTAGTTGATATTTGATAACCAACAAAAGAATATCATCTTCATCTTCAACTTAATTTTAGTTTATCCAATGTGCACTAAGGAACCATTTTATCAACATGAATACATGATCTAGGCCAAAAAAACTCCCAGTACAATTTTACTGCATTTCAGAAAACAATTTTGCACTAAAGTAAGCATGTCAACAACTTTTCTCCACCTTTAAACGGCCAAGACGACTGCTATAGTGTTTTTTCAGTACAATTCCACGAACAATTGCTTAATAGAAATGCTAACCAAAAAAAAGATGAACTACAATATAACACAAAACTGTGAAGTATAATATAACACAAAACCATGAAGTACAATATAACACAAAATCATGGAACTAAATATGACATTAAGATTTGGTTCAAATAACATAATTAAATAATCAGAGCTCTAGGGCCTGAAAAATCACCATTTAATGAAACAAACAAAGTTGAACAAAATGGAATTCGAAGTTAGCAAGCTTGAAAACAAATTAAAATATCAAATAGAAGTTGTTCAACCGAATAGATCAAATCATTGCCACCCAAAAAATTCCATAATAATGTAAATAAGCCTAGAGTAGTTCAACATCGCAAACAATCCACTCTCCTATAGTCCTATATAAGTTCAGAATTTGAAAATTTCAATTTAGTTAGCACATTAACACTATGTACCCACATTTCAGCAGCATGGAATACATTAGATCAATAGATCCTAATAGGAGTAGATACTAGAACTACAGATCATACTCTAAACATGGACGTCAAGTTCTTTCGCCGTCAACATGCATTCAAATGAATAAAAATATTTTGCTCTAGATGTCATGGGCCACCACACCGTGGGCTGGCTTAGCCCAGCAAACCTAAAGGCGGCACTAATGCCAGAAGGGGTGCACACACCCTTTCCTGTTTTTCATCAACTTTGCCCCATCGGCAAGATACCCTTTGATAACATGAGTTGGGTTTTTTATTTTATTTTTTATGGAAAGTTAAGCCTATTAGCTATTAAAGCTAGGAAAGTACAGACTATTAGGAAAGAGCGGACCCAATCTATAAGGATTCAATTTATTAGTTGCTTGGGAGTCAAGTTAAGTCTCTATATTGAGAAGCCATGTACCCCTTTTTTTGAAACTCCATTCCATGTACCCATTTTGGGTCAAACAAGAAAAGAGATTCAACCTCCCCTACTTATCTCCTCCAAGTGGCACCGCCATTCCTCCTCCTACCTTCCCTGTGCATGCCATTGCCACCACCATCACCAGTGGCAACTTCCATCTCCTTGCCTGTTAACTTCTTTCAGCTACAATCTATGCTGCTTCCTGCCCACCAATATAGCCCCTGATACTGGATCATTGAACAATCAATCCATTTCCAAAGATTAGGGAGTCAAAGCCCACTTTTTCTTCACTACCATTACCCAACAGAAGGATCAGTTTAGTCTAACTGCTTAACCCATCAAAATCAAATCAATCCTCACAGGTACAAATTTAAGAAGTTAAATTTCTTGCAGCATTATTAAAATGGTAGTAGTGCAGTCCCTCTCAACATGGTTCTTAAGGTGGCAAGGCGAGGCGTGGGCGCGTGGCGACCTACCCCCTCACAATGATAAGGCGAGGCGTGTTGACCTAAACCCTCACAATGATAAGGCGAGGTGAGGCGACACCTTACCATCCTAAGAAATACCCTCCATCCCAAATTATAAGACATTCCAAAAATCTTGGAAAGTCAAAGCATCTCAAGTTTGACCAAACTTATATGATAATATAAGAATATTTATGATGTCAACTAAATATCATTAGATTCATTATCAAACTATATTTTCATAGTATACATATATTTGATATCATAACTGTTTATAAATTTCTCTATAATTTTGGTCAAACTTGAGATGCTTTGACTTTCCAAGATTCTTGGAATGTCTTATAATTTGGGATGGAGGGAGTAGGAAAATAGCGGCAGGAGAGAAGGAAAGAAAAACGAAAAAGGAAAACAAGAAAAGGGAAATTAAAAGAGAAGCGGATGGCCCATCCCACTAGGCAGCCCACGAGGGCCCTCCCTTAAATACCCCTTCTCATGTAAATAGGCCACAAAGACATGGAAGCCCACTCCCATGCATACACACACTGCCTGTGCCTGGCTCTCTGCTTCTCTCACACAAATGTACAGCGCCGCTGCATATCCCTCCCTCGCACTACTCTCGCTTGTGCACATGCAGCCTGCCCTCTGCTCCTTACCTCCCTTTTGCTGCTGCTCCCTCACATAGATCTCTATTGTGGCCCCCTTCTGGATCCGTCACCGCAGCCAAAGATGACCCAGATGGCACTGGATTTGATGTGAATGAGAGAGGAGGCTGCATGGCCTTTCTGGTTGGTTCCCTATTGTTTTCCTCTGTTCTGACTACAGTCCCGTTGGATTTCATACTTTTGTCTAGGCATGAAGGACACATTGTTTCCTGCGAGTGCCTCACCGCCTCCACGACGCCTTAAAACACCAGACTCAACTAAACAATAGAAATCTTGATACAACTAAGAGAAGACAGCTCAATCATAACAAAATTTGTCATTTCATTCAATAGACCGTCCAAGTGATAGTTTGCTACCTGCTTCCTTGACCAGTAGAACTTTACAAACATAAGCATCCTAGATTGTTTATAGTATGAAGTCAAGATATCACCAATTGGAGTCCATAACACATCTACCTCTCAACAGCATGCAATGAGTTAGGCTTAAATGAGTTATTGAAGTAGATCACATAAAAAACAACAGATCCTGAAACCAAGACGTATCCTTGTTACCTGATTTCTTTTACGTGATGATCTATTAACATCCAAACGCAGGAAAGGTAGGAAATCAATTCATTAGCTTAATAAACTAAAAAATGAACCAAAATTCCCCTACCATCATTACTTAGATAGATGGGGAAATTACACTGAAATATTATCCACCCTAACAGCCACTACAAGTACACAAATAGCAACATAGCAAAATACCAGAATTCGACAAGTTCAATTGCTAGCGGCTCCATTTAGGGGCAGAGCCAGGCAATGGAATCGCTGGAGTCAGTTCCACTAATCATCATTTAAATATACTAGTAAACAGTGATTTTGTATATGATATCAGGATTTCCCAGATTTATACCGGTCAGCCGATCCCAGTAAGTTTATGTAGCTCTGCCCCTTGCTCCATTTCACCACAACAAAATAACGTGTGTGCCTCAACTAAATAACATGTGCACAACGCAGCTCCTAGCCTCCTACACTACCATTGGCACAACAAAAGCAGGCAGTTCAATCTGAACAACGCTTGCCTTTCTGTTCAATGCAAACACATCTAAAGTGGCCAAAGTAGTAAATAGATTTTCATGGCATGTGTCCAGCATATGTGTGAGACTAAAAGGTGTACTCCAACCTAAGCTAATTTAATTCCTCGTGAGACTACTGGGAAGCACATAGGATGACGCAGACAGCTTGTGGGACTAAAAAAATGTCGCAAATTGAGCAAATTATATTCCTGATCTATTGATCTAATTGCACCTATGGTATCAGGGATCACCAGGAACGGCAGAGAGGAGCATACACCCACCTGCTTCCTGATCTTGCGCACGGGGTCGTCGAAGCTCCCATCCCTCGGCGGCTGCTCAGCCTCGGCGTCCTGCTCGGCGGGGGGACCGAACCTGGCACCACCCCCACCGGTGGCGACCGCAGCATAGTACTCGAACGGGGGCGGCGGAGGCGGGGGTGCTGCTGCGACGAAGAACGCCGCGGGAGGAGGAGGAGGCGGCGCGAAGAGACGCACCACCGTCTGCGGCGGAGGGGGCGGGGGTGGCACCGCGGCAGCGCGCGGCACGAACTCAGGCGCCTGCGCGTTGAGGCGGCTGGCGGAGCCGCTCCGAGGGAGACCCCCCGGCCGCTCGTCCGTCGCCGACGGCGGGTCCGCAGCCTCCTGCTGCGACATCAGGGCAAGGGCTAGGGTTTGGGTGCCACCACCACCAGGAGCAGCAGCAGCAGTACCAGAGCGTAAGTAGGTGCAGTAGCAAGGAGTGATAGTGGAGCGCCGCAGCTAGTTAGGCTGTTAGGGTAAAGGGCCAAAGCCCAAAGGAGCGTTGGAGGAGGTTTTCTCGAAGCTCGCGGGCGCCGGCGAGGTCGGGTATTTATAGGCGCAGAGCAGGGTCTCTGCTTCACCGCGGGGATCGGTCTCGGTCGGCGCCGCGGCCACGCTCCGCCTCCTCCCCGATCGGAGCGGGAGGTGGACGGTCTGAAGGCTGCGTGGACCCGGTGTATGGTGCTGCGGGTTTGTCCGTTGGTGGGGCGTCCGATATTTTGGTGCGAGCGGATTGCGTTCTACGGTGTATGGGCCCGGTGTACGGAAGGTGAGGTTGACCCGGGTGTGGAGCCCGGATGGCAGTGACTAGTAAAGATTAGATCGTGGGCCGGGGCTGTCGTTTCAGTGCCACGTGCGTGGTTTCTCTCGTGCTCCGGCCGTCCCTCTCCCACCATCCAAAACCCGCGGTTCTTTAGCTTTGTCCTACAAATAAATTATTTACAAGGCCAGTATAAAAATTTCATAATGGTGTCATGCATATTTATTAGGGTGACACATTAGTAAAAAAAAGAATCTTTGTATAAAACTAAGAGGAGAGAGAATGAGAAAGTTTCATGGGGATAAAACTTATTAGCGTTGTTTCCAATACATTAGTAATCGTGTCAAACTCCCATTGAGGACCCAATTTGTTTCTTCACAGAATGATACTAAAATTTGATTGGGACATATGTGACCCATAAATGCTAAAATAAGATAGAAAATCGTACAATAAAACTTACATTGAGAGAAAGTCATGTTTCATATCAAAGTTTCACGTATTGGAAACCGCGAGATGAAACTTGCCATTAAGATTGGCCTAAGCATTTATTTAAGTTTGATAAACGTATCTGGAAGGATAAATAAGTATCATTTAATTTAACATACAACATATTTAGATATTATGATTATTCTAAGTCTATACCTAATAATAAAGAGGCAAAATTTTAGCTTTTTTTCGTCCATCCATTCATTTTAGATCTGTCTCCCTTTAACTACTCGGTAATGAAGAGTTTTTTTTTCCGTCTGGACTCAATATATATATATATATATATATATATATATATATATATATATATATATATATATCCACGTTCTCATATACGAGTTAGAATAGATCTTGTATCTGGCACGAAACAGAGTTCAATTAGGAGTTGTAATTGTAATCCAAATAGAGCTCTAAATCATATATCAAACACGTAAGACTTCTAAGTAAACATAAAAAGGAATTCTAAGCCAAATAAAATAGGATAATTAGAATAGAAATTAAGCAATAAAGAGGAATTCCAATAGAAATTGAAATAGGGTAATATACGAATAGAAATTAAGCAATCATGGGTTGTCGGTACTAATCCACAACACATGATTTAAATGAACAACCAAAGACGAAGCATCTGATTTGGAAAAAAACATTTGCGGAAAGATCTCTAAGAAAAAAACACGAAAAAAATTAGACGTGAGACGTGAGGCCTCTCAAGCGGTGGCTGAGACGAAAAAGAAATCGTAGTGGCCGTGGACTAAAAAATTCGGACGAGCAGTAGTTGAGACGGAAATAAATTGGACGCTGGGTTTCAGTGTCCGACATAGAATCGATGAGTACAACAAAGTATAAATGAACAATATTCTATTTAATCACCCGTTGCAACGCACGGGCACTTTTACTAGTTATAATAAATGTTGATAATCGTTTACATAAATTTGGTATAGTTTGAGATGGTTTTATTTAAACTAAACCTAGAATGTAAGGTTATTAAAAGAGATTTAATAACGAATAACTTATATATGAAAAAACTAGGAGACATCTTTCTATCATATTTATGCTACACACATAATAAATAAACTTATAAATATGTATCTATGTACACGTCAAATAACACAAACCCTCGGTAAAAAAAACTTTCAAAGCACAACCCACGATCGAAAGTTGTACCGCCAGGAATGGATAGTTGTCTTCTGAGCGTAAGATGTTTGTGTGTTTTTTTAATATTGGATGGTTATATATATAATTGAGTAAAGTTTATCACCAGAATTTAAACTTGTATCGTTGTGTCATCTCGTTCTTATATCAACCATTTAAGTCATTAAACTTGTTCTAATTTTATCATTTTAATCCCTACACTTGTTCGATTGTGTCATCCCGGTCTTTAAAGTTACAAATCACATGTTTAAGTCTTCAAACTTGTTTAGTTATATTATACCGGTCTCTAAACTTGGTTTTGAGTCTCATCTCAATCCAAATAGGACGATCTGAATGTTTCATATAAAAAATAATTCATAATTTTTCATGTAAACTCAAATAAAGACAAACTTTATATCAAAATTGTAGTCCTCGACGCAATCTACAACTTTGTAGTTGAAATATTTTTGAATTAAAACTATTTAGAGTCCCAAAATATTTTTGTATATTTATAGAATTTGAAATTTGAAATTTACAATTATCAAACAATCTATCAAAAAACTTATAGAATTTGAATTTTTAAATTTAAAATTATCAAAATTGAAATACAAAATTATCAAACAACTTTATTTGAAATTGCTAGGAAGAAATTTGAAAGTAAACAAAACTGACCAATAGCAGCTAAAAGCGGCCCACCTACATATCTCCTAGCCCACCTACAGTACGTCCACTCGGCTAACGGCGACGAGATGTGGTGACTCCTCAAAATTATTTCAAAATTATCATCTAGATCCTAAAGTTTTAAAATACATTTTTAGCTATATAAATTATAAAGGGCCTTATCTACACCTAAATAGGCATCTACCCGATCCACTATTTTATATAGCATGAATCTGATTAATGAGAACCACGTGTCAACGGGAAGGCTTCATCTTAGAAAAATCACATCTATTTCATATATCTTGAATTGAGATGTTTTTTATATAAAAATTATAGCTCTAGATAAAATCGACAACTTTCTAGTTTTATGTTTTTCCATTTAAAATGCTAAGATGTTCAAAAAAGTAATGTATTAATCACGTAACATAGCTTGTCGTCCTCGAAAAATCATCAGCCTGTTCGTTTGGCAGGATTATGCACTGTTCCGGCAGGATTATTCACTACTGGCTGATTTCCAGTGAGAGAAAAACACTGTTCCGGCTGGATTTAAACCGGCTGAAAAGCCAAGCGAACAGGTTGCATACCTTTCTTGTATGATGTCACATAAAAATATTTTATATGTGAACTCAGTGGCGGAGCCAGCGTCCGGCCACCCTGGGCGGCTTGCCGGGCTCCTTGCCAAAGTTCAAAAGAAATTTTCTTTATTTCTAAGTAGAATTTTATAATTTTAATAGCTAAATATTTTTTGTATAATAAAGATCGTCCGGGCTTCTAAGAGCTTCTGACTCCGCGCACTGTGAGAACTGTAGATCTCAATAAACACTACAAAACTCTAGTTTTGAGTTTTATCATTTGAGATTTTTAAGATGCTCTAAAAACAATCTAAAGTTTGAGCAACATATTAATTGTCTATCAGGACTTGTCATTTTAGAAAAGTAATATCGTGCTTGTACGGTGTCTAATAAAGATAAATTTTATATGAAAAATGTCGTTTTTGTTGACAACTATAAATTTTCAATTTTGAGTTTTGTCATTTAAGATCGTTATAAGATGCTTAAAATATTAATCACGTATCGAGTTTGCTGTATTAAAACATCGTATTTTTTATAGTGTTGGATAAATATTTACTTTTTATATGAAAATTGTAGTCTTCGACTAGATCTATGAATTTCTAGTAATGCTCCTAGTGCTTCACAAAACCCAAACAGATGTGGTGGATATATTGGTTTTCACTCTTATTAAGGCACACAAATAACATGTTGATTACTTACTCCATCCTAAATTATAAGACCTTTAACTTTTTTCACCTAAGTTTGACCACTCATATTATTCAAAAAATTATACAAAATATCACTTTTATCGTGGCCTGTATTAACAATTTTTTTTTAAGAATGATTTAAATTTAACTATGTTTATACAAATTTTTTAATAAGATGATTGTCAAACTTGAGGAGAAAAAGTTAAACATCTTATAATTTGAAATAGAGGAGTATGTTCTTTATTTATACGTGCATTATTTCCAGTCACCATTATTATTATTATCACATTTCCTAAAAACCAGGTGCATGAAATCTGTTTTTGTTCAGGCGACGTTGTGGTCCTTTGACCTGCCTTTTTTTGTGTGAATTTAGATCTAGTAGATATACATGGTTTAGAGTTGTTGTCTGAACATATGCTATACGTTAGGCACCTGGAAAATAGCAAAGCCCTATTATTATTCTGGTCTTAAACCAACACCAACCTCTTTAATTAACCTGCAAGTAATTGTTGATGACGAGAGATGTCATTATTTATTTTATTGTATATATAAAAAGTGTGATTGCCTTATTATTAAGCTATACTAGTATCGTGCCCGTGCGTTGCTACGGGATAACAAAACATTTGTATTAAAAAGACATAGATCGCAAATATATAACAATAATTTCAAAAAATTAGGTATCATTGATTCGAGTAAATGTAAACGTGTTACATGTCAACATTTTTGAGATTAAAATCAAACATGTACAACTAATACTCTAGTAGTCATGTAGTGTGTATACATCATCTCTATGTAGAGCCCGATAAATATTTCCCAATACCTATGAATGGTAACAAATATAGCTGTCACTAAATTAATATTTATTATGCAATACAAATGGAATAAAAATGCATTGTATTAGTAAAATTTTATATTACCTCGACTATGTCGTTAGAACCTTTTTGAATACAATATTTTTCGTGAAAGTTCCATGTATCATTTGAGTCTTCTTATCCTTAATTTTTTTATTTGATGCATTTTTATTTGCATTCTTTTGAGCTCTTTTAGTTGCCTTCTTGTTCGCCTCCTCCTCCACTGCTAGCACATCAGGAGGTAGGGCAAGGACCTTGATATTCGCTCTTGTCGTGGCTCTAGACATCGCAACATACAGTTGACCATGAGAGAACACCGGCGCGGGCAGGTACACACCGACGTTTGGGATAGTCTGGCCTTGTGACTTGTTGACCGTCATGGCAAAGCTCAACCTGATAGGAAACTGCTTCCTCTTAAATTGGAACGGAAACATTTCATCATCCGACGGGCATAGCGGTATTCGAGGAAGGAATACCCGCTTTCCAGCATCCTGCCCCACTACGATTTCCGCGTCGATTGTATTTCTTCGGAACCCCCGCACCACCAGCCTTGTACCATTGCATAGCCCGTTTGCAGAGTCAAGATTTCTAAGCAATATGACAGGACACCCGAGCTTAAGTTTCAAGACATGTGGAGGCAGTCCATTGCTGTTAAGGAAATCCGATGAATAGTAGTTATATGGATCATCTACGGCAGGGTCAAAACTATGATACACTGTCTCCCCACCCTGGAATATATCAATCATTTTCATATTAATCATATCCACCCAATCATTACGGGTAGATAAAATCGCTCTAGTGGTGATGTAGTCTTTGTCTGCCATATTTGCATTGAGATTTGGAAAGATGGTGTCGATTAATGTATGCAGATCTTTCTCGGCATCGCCAGAGTAAGGGACACAAATCTCGTCTGGAATACGTACATCGTTATCTTCGTTAACCTCTTCCGTTCCACCACCAAATCGCAACAGATAATCTGCAAACCATGGGTCACCCTGAGCACTCATGTTGCGAACGAGCTTTAGTTGTTGCATGGATTCGCAAAGAATATATAACGCCAGAATACAAAATAAATCATTTTGTAATAAAAATAATATGTCACCCTATCTTATATCCACAACAACAATCAATACTTTTAAAGAGCATTCTTAGTAACCTGGTAATTGGGCTAAACAACTACTGTAGGTTGATGTCCTATGAAGCCAATCACTATTTTCGTCTGTGTCATTCATCGTATGTCCATCCAATATATTTGTTGTATTTGCATCTGCAAGTTTAAATATAATAACTGGTTACAAATACAAATAATGATATGATTGCAGTCACCATTTTGCATATTATTGTCAAGATTAACATGACCTTGGCTACTCATCATACCCCCCTGACCTCCTTTTCTATTTATTTGACAACCTTTTTGTGGTGATACATCAACAACCCGTTCTTGGATTCTTTGTCTCTTCTTCTCATTAGCATCCCCATCTTCTGACCGGGTATGATTACCTTTAATAAAATTTGGTGTTAAGGTGAGATCATATGAACTTAGAATATGTATTAAGGTTGAAAAAGTTTATATACCTGCATGAATTGTATTTGTAAGGCCACCAAATGGTACCCGCTTACCGACTGACTCTGGAGTATCCATAAAAAACCTACAAAAAAGTTATCCATCTATTAGCACATGAAAAAGATAGATAAATATGTGAAATGACTTATCATGGTTACACCCGCTTCTCTTATATTTTTGTATGATTTTTAAATGCAACATCTAAAAATATAGTAATAATATACAGTAAAAAATTCTTACTAAAACATATTTTATTATATTTTCATTACATATATCTATTTTTTGAGCATTTTGCAATAAATTTTCATTTTATTTTATGTTGCTTATGAAAAACAAACGGGATTTAAAAGTTACCAGTGTATCATTCGTAAATTCATAAAAGAAAAATAAAAGACAAGAAAAAACTATCATGACGATTTCGGCCCATTAAGCCCAGGAGCAGAAGCAGACCGGCCCATACGGGCAATGGAGTGCGTTTTATTTAGTCTGAAAACGGAGGTCTTATTTGAAAACATAAATGAGAGAATAGAAGAAGTCACGGTTGATTCACATAAAGTTCGAGGGTCTGGTTGCAAAAATGACGAGTTGGCCTTATCCGCTCACCACACCCACTCGTCTTCCTCCGTGTCGTGTTCTTCCTCAGTCGGTCGTTGACTCCAGACTTCTCCCTCCATCGCTGCCACGCCACACCTCCACGGTTGCACCACCGCACCGAGGTCGCCGCAGCGGCCAGATCTGTTTGGCCAGTAGTCACCGCAAACGCGCGACCCGACGTCTCGACGTCCGCGCGACCCACCCTAGCGTCTTCCCCAAACCCTAAATACACCGACTCGACTTCCTTCTCAACTCCATTTCAGACACGAAACCCGCTCAGTTGACAGCATCCGCTCTCATCTCTCAGTAGCACCACTGCGACGACATCGCAAAGGCGGCTAGATACGCCCGCGCGACCCGGCGACCTTGCGTCGGGTCACCCTCGCCTCTTCATGAGAGGCCGGTACGTCGGCCAAACTCTCTGCCGCCGTCCTCGGATCCGGCGGCAAGGAGGTTAGGTCGCTGCTCTACGAACCCGACGGACGTTCTTGGTGTGAAGCATCAAGGACTCTGCTTCAACCCTTGGCGGCGCCGCCCACTCCCTTGGTTCCCGGCGTCGCCAAATCAGATCAAAGCACTTCGCGATGCCGTGAAACTACCAGGTACACATACACCTTCTCAAACCCTATCCTATAAAGTTATGTGCGTTCGGACATGGAACAAACACGTGGATCTGGGTCTGTGTCTATGTGATTTTCTAATGCTTGTTCGTGGATCTGGGTCAGTGGCACGATTTCTAGTGTTTGTTCGCGGATTTGGGCCCTATGTGTATGGATCCAACGCTTGTCTATGGCTTTGGGCCCTATGTGTCTGGATTGTATTGCTTATTT
Source organism: Microstegium vimineum (assembly GCA_022036555.1). Lineage (NCBI taxonomy): Eukaryota > Viridiplantae > Streptophyta > Magnoliopsida > Poales > Poaceae > Microstegium > Microstegium vimineum. Next base: position 40,806,549 of record CM039133.1, read on the forward strand.
GTCGACCTGGACAATAAGTTTTGTCTGGATCTAGTTCTTGTTGGTGGATCTGGGCCATATGTGTATGGATCTATGTGATCTAGGTTAGTTTTACGATTTTCTAGTGCTTGTTAGTGGATTTAGGCCCTATGTGTATGGATCTAGCGTTTGTTCCTGGATTTGGGCCATATGTGTCTGGATTGTAGTGCTTATTTGTCGACCTGGGCAACCACTTTTGTCTGGATCTAGTCTAAATACGGGGTTTAGGGTGTGCATTAGATCAGTGTTATGACTATGTTACTTTGGCCATAAATGGGTGTCAAAGGATCAAAAGTGATGGTTAGTTTAAAGTAATTTTTATTGCTAAAACATGAAATGATGCTTAGTTACACCTTGATGCTTGACTCACATTTGTTTTGATGTGTTTCCTCGAGTTTCGCCTATATTTTTGTTACAATGGTATTAGATTTTTACAGTATGGTTGCCTAACCCTGTCAGGATATCCTTATTACACATGCACAAGCCATTTTTCGTATTTGTTATCAAGTCAAGAGCATCTAAATTTACCAGAAAGTATCCATATTTAGTAGCAAAAGTGAATTTAATCTACTTGTAATCTTTTATCTTATAAATGAACTTTGTTTGTCTTTTCATGTTTGGGTGGCATGGAGTCATGGACAAGGAACTCACGGGTACGAGGTCTACCAAGAATTTCCAACTGTGTTTGAAAAGATAAGTTCCAGCACAATGTCATTTTATTCTTAATTAAAAGAAACCATAGTAGATAGATTTGAAGTTTTGTGCAGTACGACTTACTGACAATGTTAATTCACTACCAGAGTTATCAGTGATAAGCTATCAATTAGCACACAACTAAATGAAGTGCTTTATCAGCAGCAATCAAAGCTCCTAAACCGACAAATAATGCATCACACAAGGTACTGATCTTGAAAACTATTCCAGAACTGATACGCAGACTTATATGTGACAGTGTCAGTTTTATTTGAATAAAACTAACTGTCTTTTTTTATCTTTGTCTCTCAGATAGTTGTTGGTAGCTGGATCCATTTGGCTGGGGAGTTGGATTTCTATAGTAATTTGTGGTATCTGGTACTCACATTGCTATTCCACATGATAATGAAAACTGAATTTGACTCCTGAGAGCAAAGAGATTCAAAGATAAGTTATCAAACTCCTGATAAGTTCTCTTGCTGCAATTGAATTTTCAGTGATGTTTAATTAACTTCCCTGCTTGTTTATTCATTTCTGAAACTGTAAATACATTTTAGTTTAAACTGTTTACATGGCTAGCAGTCTAGTTTTGTCATTACTCTTGACTTTGTGATCCTGATACTACATTTTTTTGGCATGTTCAGATGCGGGAGGATACCTAGCATATAGTAAGGCATCATTCTAGTGCTTGCAATCAAATCTATGAGCTTGACAAATGTAGCATCAGTCAAGGTATATCTCGATGTTGGCAGTTACGCCACTGCTGTTGGTCTGACATTTTCCCTTCCTTTTATTATATTTGCTCTTATGTCCTTTTACTTGATGTCTGGTATTTTGCATGTTTCGAACCTCGGCTGGCACAACTTTCAAAGTTGAAGATTAGGAGCTACAGCGGCACAAAAGTTAAGTCTCCAAATATATGTCTTTTCATATAGTATTTGTGCATATATACTATCTGATTTGAGCTTGGACTATTTCCTTATATATAAAGACATATATAGTAAACTATCTACTGTTTTGTTTAAATGTTAAGAGTAAACAAGAAAGTGATTATTTATAGGTAGGTTGGTAGAAATGGCTGGTGCTTTAATCTGTAAGCAAGCCTGCTTTTAATGGATCACCTATAACTGTTCGGTCTTTACATATATTACAGTTTTAGTATATTTGAATCAATCTAACTATTTTTTATTATTAGATCTCAAAGAGTTTCTAGTAGCTGTCATCTACCTAGCTGGACAGTTGGAGTTATCACTCATTTGTTGTCTCTGCAAAGAGTTAATGGTATTCCACAATATCTATCAGCAATTAAATTGTCTTTACAAAGCGGCATTTGCACAAAGATAAGTTCTCAAACTCTTTATTTAATCCATGCTACTCTGATTGTAGTTTATTTTCTTTCTGCAATTGGCTTTTAATTGATGTTTTCTCAAACTGTATATCCATTTCAACGCTGTTAATTTTTAGATTTCACCAATATGAATGGTTCTATCAAGTATGCTTATCAATCATTAAACTCAACTATAATTGATTAGATCATGCACAAAGAATGTTTTGTATATTATTTGCTATTTATTTCTGACCACATTATATTATTTTTATGTGCTATATGTTTTGTATTGATATACTAAGTATATATATGTAAATAAAACCTGTGCTGGCAGGCTAATAGCCGCCAATGGCTGCTTATGCTGGCCTTTGTGCCTTGGCTTATGCATGACCTAGGCTGACTGCTGGACAGCCTGTGTCATCTTGGAGTGATGTAAGGATAGGTGGTAGGTGTCTTAGTTTAGGTTCTGGGCCGAAATAGATCTATCTTTTATCATTTAGTTAGAATGATTCATAACAAACACGATACAATTTAACAAATACAGGCCAAACTTTTAACAAAAAAAACACATAGCTTGAGATAAAAAACAGAATCATGTGGCACGAACTGATTATGAAGTAGGGCAATTTGTAATTGACAAACTGTTTCGATCAATACGACTCATATCGAAGCCTAGGCATAGCGCACGATCACGGGCATATCCAAGATGAAGAATTTACTCGAATCAAAACAATACCTTTAGAATCAGGTCACGGCAGTCGTCTTGGATGTAGGGGACCCTACTTCCTATCCCAGCCCGTGAGGAACGCTAGTAGTAGGTCTTCTTCCTCCGAGCGTTATAGGAGTTTCAGAAATCTTACGGTTTAGGGCTAGTTACGTTTCAGGCGTGGAGGAAGATCGCGAGAAGGTTGGGGTCGAATATCTATGAGGTGGACGGTGAGTGCATGGTGAGATAGCAAAGAGTGCTAGCTGGCCGTGAATAGGTTTTTATCAGGGATGAAATGACAGCTAGAATCCTGGTGCATGATTGAATCCCGTATTATTTGTTTCCCTTGTGATTGTTTGATTGACAGCCAGCTAACCGCGATTGATTGATAGTTGATTGACTCCTATATGTGGTTGATTGATTTTTCCCTGATATACTTGGTATATTGATATTTTTTTTTGCTGACTCACAAAAAATAAATCTAAACATATTATCATTTAGTTATCCGGCAAAACTAATAAGTCGGGGTTAGTCCTATATGGCATTATTTTATAAATTAAATAATAATATTTATGAGACAATTGATGTGAGTAATTTAATGAAGCCGTATAAAACAGTTTAAATCATCCTGTATTATTTGTTTCCCTTTTGATTGTTTGATTGACAGCCAGCTAACCGCGATTGATTGATAGTTGATTGACTCCTATATGTGGTTGATTGGTTTTTCCCTGATATACTTGGTATATTGATTTTTTTTTGTTGACTCACAAATAATAAATCTAAACGTATTATCATTTAGTTATCCGGCAAAACTAATAAGTCGGGGTTAGTCTAGTATATGACATTATTTTATAAATTAAATAATAATGTTTATGAGACAATTGATGTGTGGGTAATTTAATGAAGCCGTATAAAATAGTTTAAATCATCACACTATTAATTTGCTTATATAGGCCCATTCTCGTCCTTTGATATAGTTGCCTAAACTAATCAAGAAAAGGGATATGATGCTGCCAAAAAAACACATGCACGGTCTGCACTAATTGATATAGTTGCATAAACTAATAAAGAAAGGGTTCGATGTCAAATCTTTAGGGATTGCATGATATTCAAACTTGATGCACCTTGCTGCTAATTGTTTGATGCATGCCCACTACTTTGTCTCGTTTACTAAACTAATTACTTGGCTATTAGTTTGCTGATTCAAGAAATTTTCAAGCATCGTAAAAGTCCAAAAACATGACATTCAAGAAATTCTCAACATTGTAAAAGATATTTTCAAGCATCGTAAAAGCCAGGAATTGACATATAATTTGCACCGCTGTTGCATATTGAACCGAAACACAAGTTGAGAAAGTATGAGCACAATAATAAGCTACCAAAAACTTTATTGACGTAGCATGTGCATGGGTTTGTTAAACTTGAATTTAAAACTCCTAGGTGGAGTTACAATGCTCGCACTCAACAATTAAGACGTTAACAATTTTCTGTTTGCTTTAGCACTCTGCTGTTGTTTGTTGCACTATGCCCTTGTTCTTCTACCACCGTACTGTTTCTCAATCAGCTTGTCCACTGTGACACGCGCAAAGTTGTGAGCTTTGCCTCGTAGTTCTTCATCATGCTGCATCCGGTTGCGTATGTCTAAAAAAACAAACAGTCATTGTCAAAATGATATCTGATTGAAAATTATAATGCTAGCTGAAAAGTATATCACCTTGTAAATCATCTATCTGATTACAAACAGGATTGAACAGCATTTGACTGTATTCATTGGTGTTGACTTGTCCTATTGTGTCATGTAATACAAATTAGTCGATGTAATATCAAAATTTTTCATAAATACTACAAGAGTACAGATATGTGTTAATGATAAACCTTTAAATCTGCCCATTCGTATGTAGAGGGCAGTTAAAATGTTGAACTCTGACACGGCACGACGCCATTTCCATAAGTGTTTTTGAATGTGTGGTTCCATAATGTGTATTATAATACACTCGTACCTACAAATCACTTTCAGATCAGTAAATTTCTCTAATAGTTGTAGACCATGTAGTCATGTTTGAATGTACCTCTCATTCATGATCGCTACATATCTGTAGGGCCGCATCCGAATGTTATTTCTTCCATAGATAGCAGAGACATAGACAACCAACCCAATCACATCTGTTCAAATGAAATGAGAATGTATATGTTAGATGGGATAGGTGCACAAACATGGTAAACAAAAGTTATGAGCTCACCTACAAAAATGCCCTGATCCTGCATGTATAGTTCAGAGAAATCCATAAAGATTCGAGGACACCTAGGAATCCATACTACTCTAGGTGGTTCACTGACAAACGTTTGAGAAGATAGTACAGCATAATACTCAGATGTTAGCCTAGAAATGTAGCTAGCAGGTTGGTAATCAGTAGTTGCAAACCCGAGTCTCATGAAGTCATAAGTCTGTTTCTCAACCAGACAATTGCTCCACCTCATGATTTTATTACCAAAAGCAATCGCTTCCATCTTGCTTCCCTGAGGTAGAAGTAAAATATTAGAGGCACCAGACACATAGTTTCGGTAAATCAAGAATAAAAAATTAAAGATACACACCTCATCGTCAATCAATATTACACGTAAATATGATTCGCCATGGTGTGAACGAACATGGTCTTTGAAAAAAACCATTGCAGAGACATCCCATGTTCTGATGGTGTGTTCCAGTGAAATATAGTGAAATTGAACCCACCTACATATAGTCATACTCTTGCATTATCACGAATTTTTCAGCTATAAAGTCAAGTTTTCACAACATTACTATACATACCTGTAAGCAGTCGTCGCATGGATTGACAGTGGTGGATCTGCGTACACCCTTGAAAGGATCAAGATGCCCAAGAGGGGGGGGGGTGAATTGGGCTTGTTTTAAATTTCTAAAGCAAATATGAAAACCTATCGAATGCCAATCACCCCCTAGTGCCTACCGGTCGTGTGTCCTAGCTAGAAAGCGGTAGCAGTTCATGGAATTGAAAGACACCCTAAGCAATTCTAGTGGGAAATGAAAGAACAAGACGGAATGTAATGCGGAAATGTAAAGAGCTAGGGAAAAGAGATTCTCAGTGACGCAGCGATGTTTTCCCGAGGTATCGAGGTGTCGACACACCCCCCAAGTCCTCGTTGGAGCACCTCGCAAGGTATAGCTCCCCCTCTACCCGCGCAAGGGTAGAGTGCTCTCTACGGGCTGATTCTTCGCCACTCCGGCTCGGTGAATCGCCCACAACCGATCACAGAAGCTTGGAGAAGAGCCGCCGACAATCTTCCGATGATCACTTCCTCCGAACACCACCAAACCGTCTAGGTGCTGTCGAACCCCAAGAGTAACAAGCACAAGACCTTCACTTGACCAACTCAAGGCTAGGAAGGTGGATGGATGCACACAAGTTACTCCTAGTCACTCTAGGAGGGAAGAACAAGATGAACTCTCTCAAACCTCTCCCTCACTAGGCACTTGGCTCTCCAAGGATTCTCTCAAGGTGTAACCAGTTGAAACAATGGCCAAGACACGTCCTAAGGACGAAGGGGGCAACTATAAATAGTCCCCACCTCCAAAACTAGCCGTTTTCTTCCTTTTTCTCTTCTCTGCGAAGCCACCGAACTAGTCCGGAGCTAACACCACTGGACCAAGCAGCCTGGTCCGGAGCTCACTCTCTGCTGAGAAACAGACACCGTCGGACCACTTGCCTTAGTCCGATGCCCTGGTCCGACGCACTGGTCCGGAGCCAGGGTGCTCACTGAGTGAAAACACTTTCTCTTCTTCGAACCTCCGGACCACTCTCCTTGGTCCGGAGCCCTGGTCCGACACGCAGGTCCGGAGCCAGGGAGCTCACTGAGTTGGATCACAGCTCTGCCTGTGAGCGTCGGACTACCCGTCGGACCCTCCGTCGGACTAGTCCGGAGCTCACTCCCAGGGCAGGCTTTCACTGACAGAGGCCACCGGACCACTTGCCTATGGCCCGGTGCTCTTCCAGACAGGTGGTCCGGAGCTCTATCTCTGAACTGGCTTCTAAGGCAAGGCCGTCGGATTCCTCTCCTTGGTCCGACGCTTCCTTAGCAAATTGGTCCGGAACTCTTTTCTCCCCTTTTCTCAACTCTTATCACTAAGGTTTCTTAAGGGATTTTGCTCCTACCAACTCAAGACATACCAAGGGATTATAGCAGGGTCTCTAAGACTGGTTGTGACAAGTGTGCATATATCCACTTTCCTAAACTCTCCTAGGTCAAGCTACTAATCTCATACCCCCCTTAATAGTACGGTCAAAGGAAAAACAAAGCCCTAGCTATACTTAGTGTCCTTCTCAACCTTATGGCACTAAGGACTAGCCTAGTCTTCAACTTGTATCATCATCCTTTGAAACCGAAACGATTTCCATCTTGGGGGCATGAATATCCATTAAGCCCATTCAAATTGTATCACTAATGACCTAACACAAATGACTTTGCCTCTGCAAAACACACGTTAGTCATAGTGACCTAGCATTGTCGTTAATCGCCTAAACACAAGGGACCATGATTCTTCAATCTCCCCCTTTTAGGTGATTGACGACAATACAAGCTCGAGTAGAGAATAATGAGTGAATTTTGATAAGAGAAAACATGACTTGACATGAGATAGGCATGGGTTAGTGATAATAAAGACAAAAACATGCCTAACCATTCAAGCCATGATAAGCACAATAGATATGAATTGAGCATAGTACTTGATTTCAAAGGATATGCTATAGCCAAAAGATCAGAGATTGGCGAGAAAGCAATATAGCATAACCAAGTGACATGATATATACATAAAAAGGGGTCCACACATGTCACACAACCATCAAGTCTCAACCATCACACATATCATACAATGCATAAAGATGGTAAACGTGATGCATGATGCGATAGAGTAAATACACATCAAAAGAACGAATCCTACTAACTCCCCCTGAAGCTAGCCCATCTACTCGACTCTCCCTCTCCCCCTTTGGCGTCGAAGCACCAAAACTAAGCGCCTGGAGGTGGAGTGGAAGCAGCCGTGGAGCGGTTAAGCACCCTGAACTCTGACAGGTATGTCTCACCATCTGAATCCTCCCCCTTAGTGTCTGTCGCTGGAAGTGGAGCGGTCTGGGGGACAGGAGCTGACGTGCCGGCTATATCTGCTGTCGAAGACTCTGGAGCTGTAGCTGGGGTAGGAGTAGGAGCAGAATCCGGTGCCACTGTCTCTGCTGGAGCCTCTGGAGCTGCGGTGTCCGGTTGGGCCTCATGCACGGACTCGACTGGAGTTTGAATAACCGGAGGCCGCGGAGGCTGTACTGGAGTCGTAGTAACAAGAGTGGCATCAGTAGCAACAACAGCTGTGGGTGGAGTGGATACGGCTGGAGCCCGACTGTCGTGTGTAGCCTCTGAGGAAGAAACTGAAGAATGGTGCTGACCAGCTATCGGTGTAACCAGTTCTGTCTCAATCTCTGCTGCTATCTGCTGACCAGTGGACGACGACTACCCTGTGATGTCGCTGAACGACGCTGAGAGATCTCTGGCAGTAGCACCCATCGTAGCAGACATCGGCGTGAAACCGGTAGTGAGAGGGGTGAGCTGCTGAGTCGGGCCTAAGGTGTCCAACCACTGAGTGACCTGAGTCACCGGGGACTGGAACAGTGTGGTCATTCCGGCACCCTGAAGTCCACTAGACTGTATGGCTGGGGTGGGAGTGACGGTCTGTCCGGCTGAACTAGAAGGGGCCACTGAAGGGCCAACTGACTGTTGTGGTGCTGCTATCTGACCAACTGACTGAGAGGGCTAAGATTGACTCATCATCTGGATCTGAGGTGCAGCCAGGAACTCAAGAGGAGGAGTACCAGTCCACTTCATCATATGGGTCATAAAGGCCATGTTCTGCTGCTGGATCTGCTGAGACTGGATCTGCAAGCGCTGGGACTCCAAGTGCATGGCAAGCATTTGTCGCTGCATCTCAAAGTGTCGCTCCGCAGACTGTCTTTGCATTTCATCCTGTCTCTGCTAGACCTGGGTAACGACAGTCACAAGGGAACTCTGCTGCTCATTCAGACGGTCAAGAATCTTCAGCATCATAGTTTCTGTAGCAGAACCAGAACCTCCTACCTCAGTGTCGTGAGCCCGTGGGGGCATGGTAGGAACAGGCTAGTAATCAGCGTCAGAGCTGTCAAAAGAAGTATCCTCAGGAGTAACATCATCCCTAGTATCCAAGTCACGGAGCTCCTGCTGCTCAAAACCTCGGATCGAATCATCCTGAGTCTCAACATCATCTTGGTCAGCAGGAGCAGTCCGTTGCCTGACTAGGCGAAGCACACAGTGCCCAAACCGACTGTCAAAAGAAGCTAGTACTCTGTACGGTGGGAATGAAGTTGGTGACTGATCCAGCAAATCACGGAGTCCGGGGTTGACTCCCACAAGCTCGATAGCTATGATAGAAGAAATCCAATGAGCATAGGGAAGCTGTCTTCGTGCCCTCATACCATCATCAATCACATCCTCAATCTCTGACACTAGGAAATCAGCAATATCAAACGGTGTCTGAGATATGAGAACCTGAAGGAGAAGCTACTGCATGTTAGTCAGACCTTCCTTGTACCCGGTGCGAGGCAATAGAGTGCGTCGTAGAACATCGTTCAGACGACGAACAGTGGGGCGAAGCTTTGCCGGAGTACGTCGAGAGCCCTCTGTGAAGGGTGGCCTGAAGAGAGGTGCGACTTCCTAAACTGACAAAGTACGACCACCTTTAGCTCGGTGAGGCACATAAACTCCTCTATAGCAATCATAGTGAAGGTTGAGCTCTCCGGCTATCTGGGTGAGGTGAAGAATCTCTCTGAGCCAAGTCATATAAAGCCTGGAGCACTCTCCTCTGAAGGTATACTGTATAAAGTTATGAAGAGGATCAACCCATACTGAAGCGTAGAACTCCCTGACCCACCTCTCAATGTAATTCCTGGAACGACCAAGAAGGTCGGCGAATCCCGGAAGATACGTGATAAAATGTTGAATTTCCTCTCCAACCAACTCAACAATGCTCTCCAAGGAGCAAACTCTATGAGGTCTAATCTGAATGCTAGAAAGCTGAGCTGCTCTGTAGAAATCCTCCATGAGAGGTGTGTGCCATCCTGGTGAAGCTCTGGGGTCACGCTGATCAGGGCACCACTTTTCAAGTGCCACAAAACGAAGTTTTTTCACCTGCTTTGCTGTGAGCTCCCTCAAGTCTAGGTGAACTGACGCTGAGGCTATCGTAGGAGCTGCTGAGGCACTCTGAGGTGACTGAGCTGCCTGAGAACGAGTAACTCGCCCCCAGGAAAGGGGTGCCAACGGTGTACCAAGAGCTTCTGTGACAAGCTCTTGCTCCTCTGGAGCGTCCTCTGTCTGTGACTGAGTAGGAGGAGTAGACGGTAACTCCCGCGGAGGGGTACCAAGTCTAACAGAACCTCGGCGACCACCTCGCTTTGCACGGTCTGCTGCATCTGCCACTGCCTCAGCCTTCTCGGCCTCAGTAAGCTTTCGCTTCTTTTTCTTTGGCTTCTCAACAATCTGCTTCTTGCCCTTGTCCCTTGAAGGACGTGGAGGAGGAGGAGTGTCATCACCTGAGCCACTAGCACGAGCACGAGAACCACGAGCCATCATTGATCGACAGAGAAACGACTGCCCAACTAACAAGTATAGAAACACTGTCACAAGCACTGCCACAAGAACCACTGATGTCTGTCACAAGCAACTGGCAACTGCAAAGAATCACTGAACAATCAAAGCTGACAGAGGGGCTTGCCAAGCCACTGGACCGATCCTTTTGAGGCTTTGCCTCAATCCATACTCGCGAGCTTTGCCCCGAGTTTAAGCTGCCACTGACTGCTGCCAGATAGAATAGACAGGGTATATATATAAGCATATATAACATCTAGAGATAAGAACCCGTATGGAAGCAAGCATCTAGATAAGATAAAGAATGAAAACTGTCACGGTACCTGAGATAAGCGAGCGTATCTAATCAAAGCAATTCAAGCGACAAGCCACACTCCAAAAGAGAATTGCCAACTGTTAATTACAATTGACAAGGTGATTTAGTGATTTGGCATTGAAAAGACTAAGGCATGAAATGATTGATAGCTAGACTAAACGCTAAAACCATGATCAGAGTCATACCCTAGGGACAATGAAGTGAGATCGATGAAGTCGAGGTTTAGGAAACCCTAGGGGGGAAACTTCTTGACTTGGCAAGCAATGGCAATGGAGAATTGAGGAAGGGGTGAAACCCTAGGTGGGTGGCAGGAAGTGGCTGATGGAGATGGGTCGCCGTGGAGGGGAGTCCTCGGCGGCGAGCTGAGTGGGCGGCAATAATGGTGGTGGCAGCGCGGCTGGTGCTGCTGCTGAGAGTAGCACAGGGCAGAGCAGGTAGGGGTGATGCGCACCGGCGAGGAGCTCATGGGCGGCAGGGGTGACGCAGGCGAGGCACGGGCGAAGGCGGCGACGGAGAAGCTTGGGTGGCGAGCGGCGGTGCGGTGTACGGAAAGAAGAAACCAACTGACAGAACAAAACGCATGCGGGGGGTAAGCGCAAATTTTCGAAGCGTCGGACCAGTCCGATGGTCCTTTGACTGGACTGTTGACCGCTGACCGAGGCTCCGGACCATTCGGCTATGGTCCGGTGGAGCGTCGGACCTGTAGTCCAACGGATTTTATGTCTGGAGAAGTTTTTATGCAGGGAATGACTGAGCGTCGGACCACCTAGCATCGGACCATGGCGAGTAGTCCGGAGAGTGGTCCGGTGCTTGATTTTGCTCTAAATTTTCCTATTTTTCTCTCCAATCTTTTCTCTTAGCCAAGTACCAACACAAAAAAGCAGAAAGAAACACTTGTTGGACCTGGCATAAGAACCATCTCTCAAACCCTCAATTTAGAAATAGTTTGCCATAGGCTAGACATAGTTTTCTAAGGAAAATAGTTCAATAAAGCACCAAGGATCACCATAGGGGCACAAGAGGGGTATTAGCTGCAGCTAGAGCTTTGAATGCTCCCCCTAAGTGACGAACCTAGATGATGATCAAGCTTAACCAAAAAGAAACGACGAAGCAACACACATGCATATGCTATGCAATACAAACTTTGAATCTAGGTTGCTTGCAAGTTTAAACCGCGGTTAAGCTATGTCACACGCTTTGAGGGCGGTTATCTCAACCGCGTTAGCCAAGCCTATGTGCACTACCAAATTAAATATGTTATATTACAAATGAATGCATGGTTCATACAATCTCATTTTTTAGTGAAGTTTGAGTGATCAAGCACATTCAACTCGCTTCTCAACCTACAAAAGGTTGTTTCATCGAGTGGTTTTGTGAAGATATCTGCCAATTGATCTTCGCTCTTAACTCCAACTAGTGTTATGTCTTTCCTAGCCACATGATCTCTAAGAAAGTGATGGCGAATATCTATGTGCTTGGTGCGAGAGTGTTGAATCGGGTTTTTAGCAAGCTTTACGGCGCTTTCATTATCACACAAAAGGGGAACATCTTTTAAAACAACGTCGTAATCAAGAAGTGTTTGGGTCATGTATAAGATTTGTGCACAACTTGCTCCCATGGCAATGTATTCCGCCTCGGCGGTTGACAATGCCACACTGTTTTGCTTCTTTGAGGACCAAGAAACAAGTGATCTTCCTGGCATGTGGCACCCGCCGGAGGTACTCTTCCTATCAACCTTACACCCGGCATAATCCGAATCGGAATAGCCAACTAGTTGGAAGGGGGCTCCTTTGGGATACCAAAGACCCATGCTAGGGGTGTGCCTTATGTACCTAAGGATTCTTTTAACCGCACAGAGATGCGACTCCTTAGGGCTTGCTTGAAACCTAGCACACATACACACACACTAAACATGATATCCAGCCTAGATGCGGTGAGGTAAAGTAAACTACCGATCATAGAACGATAGAGAGTTTGATCAATTGGTTTACCTCCCTCATCAAGGTCGAGATGTCCATTAGTAGGCATTGGGGTCTTGATTGGCTTGCAATCCTCCATCTTGAACTTCTTAAGTATATCATGAGTGTACTTTTCTTGAGAGATGAAGGTCCCTTCTCTCATTTGCTTCACTTGAAAGCCAAGGAAGAAGGTTAGCTTGCCAATCATTGACATCTCGAACTCTTTGAAATCAAGTCACTGAACTCCTTGCAATGGTCTTGGTTTGTTGATCCAAATATAATGTCATTGACATATACTTGGCAAACGAAGATCTCTCCATTAAGCTTCTTGGTGAATTGTGTCGACGATCCCGATCTTGAAACCCTTCTTGAGTAGGAAGTCCCTTAGCCTCTCATACCAGGCTCTTGGAGCTTGCTTCAATCCGTAGAGTGCCTTGGACAACCTATACACATGATTAGGCAATGATGGGTCTTCAAACCCGGGAGGTTGTGAGACATAGACAAGTTCATTGATGAAACCATTTAAGAAAGCGCTCTTCACATCCATTTGAAAGAGTTTCATTTTGTGATGTGAAGCATACACCAAAAGGATACGGATGGCTTCAAGTCTTGCAACCAGAGCAAAGGTCTCTCCAAAATCGAGTCCTTCTACTTGAGAGAACCCCTTTGCCACCAATCTTGCTTTGTTCCTCACAACCACGCCTTGATCATCTTGCTTGTTCCTAAACACCCACTTGGTGCCAATGATTCTTGCATCCTTTGGCTTCTCTTCAAGTGTCCACACTTGGTTCCGGGTGAAGTTTTTGAGTTCTTCATGCATGGCATTCACCCAATCCGGATCCACAAGTGCTTCTTCAACACTAGTAGGCTCAACAAAGGAAACAAACGAGTGATGTTCAACATAAGATGCAAGTCTAGAGCGAGTCATTACTCCCTATAATTTGATCATGGGGGTGAGCTTGAAGGATAGGTGTTGATCTTCTATTTGTCTCTTGAGGAGGGGGATGTGGTGCTTCAACATTGCTTGCTTCGGCCTCGGCTTGATCTTGAGGGATGTGAGTGTCTTCTTGAGCTTCCCTCACTTGATCTTCTTCATCAACTTGAGGCATGTGAGGTGGAGAAGGATCTTGATTTGCTTCATCTTCAACTTCTTCCACCTCTTGCGGGTTGATAGCACCAATTGGCATATTCTTCATTGCCTCCTTCAAGGGTTCATCACCTACATCAATATCCTCAAGCGCTCCTTGGGAGCCATTAGTTTCATCAAACTCCAAGTCATACGTTTCTTCAACTAAGCTGGTGGCTTTGTTAAATACACGGTATGCCTTGGATTTAAGTGAATATACAACAAGGAAACCAATGTCACACCGCCGTTGGAATTTACCCAAGTGTTGGCGCTTCTTGTAGATGTATACTTTGCAACCAAACACCCGAAAGAAAGAAATATCCGGCTTCTTCCCATTGACAAGCTCATAGGGAGTCATCTTTAATAGCCTTTGGACGAAGAGACGGTTTGCTGCATAGCAAGCGGTGTTGATTGCCTCCGCCCAAAACTTCTCCGGAGTGTTGTACTCATCAAGCATAGACCTTGCTAGAGTTATGAGTGTCTGGTTCTTCCTCTCTACAACACCATTTTGTTGTGGAGTATATGTGGCGGATACCTCATGCTTGATCCCCACTTCATCACAATAATCTTCAATCTTTGTGTTCACAAATTCGGTGCCATTGTCACTTCTAATCTTCTTGATCTTCACATCAAATTCATTTTGAGCTCTTGTAGCAAAATTTTTGAATATAGCGGTTGTCTCTCCCTTGTCTTGAAGAAAGAACACCCAAGTGTACCGAGAGTAGTCATCCACTACCACTAAGCAATAGAGATTGCCTCCAAGACTACCATAGGTGGTAGGGACAAATAGATCCATGTGTAGCAACTCTAGGACTCTTGAGGTAGACATGAAAGCTTTGGTTGGATGAGTGTTTGCCACTTGCTTGCCGGCTTGACAAGCACTACACAATTTATCCTTCTCAAACACCACATCCTTCACACCTCTAACCAGCTCCTTCTTAACAAGTTTCTTCAAAGTTGACATGCCCACATGAGCTAATCTTCTATGCCAAAGCCAACCCAAAGAATTCTTGGAGAATAGACAAGTTTGCAATTCGGCTTCATTTGAGGTGAAATCCACTAAGTAGAGGTTGTTGTGCCGAAACCCTTTGAATATCATTGATGAATCTTCAATCCTGGTCACAATCACCTCATTTGGAGTGAAGAGACATTGAAACCTGAGATCACAAAGTTGACCAACCGATAGCAGATTGAAGCTCAATGATTGTACTAGCAAGACATTTGAAATTGATTGATCTTGGGAGATAGCCACTTTGCCTAAGCCTTGAGCTTTGCCCTTTGAATTATCCCCGAAAGTAATCTTGTCTTGATTTGCACAATCCTCATCAAGTGTGGTGAACATCCGGAGGTCGCCGGTCATGTGTTGAGTGCAACCACTATCAATTACCCAATGGCTCCCACCGGTCTTGTAGTTCACCTACACACAAGCAACATGGAGTTAAGCTTGTTGTTTGGGAACCCCCTTTGTGCGGGGCCCCATCGCCTTGTCAACCAACTCCTTAGCAACCCAAAGAACCCTAGGCTTGTTCTTCATTGGTGGTCCAAGAAACACCACAAGTGGTCTACCCTTGGAATCTTTGTTGATGACAAGTGTGCTTGTGACAACCAGTGTGCTTGGGCAAGATCTTGCGAGGTGGGGTCATGCAATCATATGCGAAGTGACCAAATTGTCCACACTCAAAGCATCTCCTTGGCTTGGGCTTTGGCTTCTCTTGATTGTAGCCATTGTACTTGTTCTTGTAGTAATTCTTGGCTTCAATCTTGACCTTGGCCTTCATCACTTGATTTTCCTTAAACCCAATACCGGTCTTGTCATTCTTCATGACGGTGTTCATCAAGAGCTCACTTTGAAGGTTGTGACCCCTGGTGAACTTCTCAAGGCCACTTGTAAGCTTGGTCTTGTCATTCTTGAGCTTAACAATTTCTTCTCTTAGAGAGTTGATCAAAGTGATAGCATATTTGTCTTCTTCTTGAGCCGGCTTGATGACAATAGGCTTATTAGACTTGAGATTGATTAGATCTTCCTTGAGCTTTGAGTTCTCATCCTTCATCTTGACATAGTCATCATACTTGTCGACTTCAACAACCCTCTTGCCCTTGCACTTAGCACTTTGCTCAAGAGCCACATCATCAAGCTCGATTTCACAAGAGGTAGCACTTGCACACTTAGCACACGAGTTAGTAGCAACATGTGTAAGATCTTGAGTAAGCAATTCATTTGCTATCACTAACGTGCCATGATCTTCCTTGACTTTGTTTTAGTCATCTTTTAGCAAGTTATACCTTGTGTGGAGCTCTTGTGTTGACCTCTCAAGCTTATCATGTTTCTCATTAGCTTGCTTAAGAGAGACTTTGAGCTCCCTAGTGCTAGATGTGAGAGAGTTAATCTCAAGCTTCAAATCATCATTAGCACTAGACAAGGTGTCAAGCTTATCATGCAAGTTTTCTTTGATCTCAAAAAGTTTGTCATTTTTACCCTTGTACTTCCTTATGATGCTAGCGTACTTGTTGCAAATTTTAATTAGCTCATCATAGGAAGGTGCTTCTTCATCGTCACTATCATCGCTAGAGAGGTCATCACCATAATCCTCTTTTTGTACATTCTTGTCATCTTTAGCCATGAGGCATAGGTGTGTAGAGGATGAACCCGACGATGAAGGAGGTGGTGGCGGTGGAATAGAAGAACCAATCACCAAGGCGGCCACCTTCTGTTCTTCACTCTCATCATTGGAGGAGTCACTTGAATCATCAATATCGGTGAGCCAATCACCTACAATGTAAGCCTTGCCATCCTTCTTCTTCTTGTGGAAGTTGAAGTTCTTCTTCTTCTTGTATGGCTTGTCTTGCTTCTTGTCATCATCACTTGAGTCATTATTGCCGCCCTTGTTCTTCTTGAAGTTCTTGAACTTGTTGTTCTTGAACTTATCTTTCTTCTCTCCGGGGCAAGCATGAGCTAGATGACCAAGAGTGCCGCAATTGTAGCACTTCATTTGGGAGATTGGCTTCCTTGAAGAGCTTGTGAAGAATTTATTCTTCTTTGAGTCAAACTTGATTCCATTCTTGTTTAGCCTCTTCAACATCTTGGTGGTTTTCTTCACCATAAGAGCGATGTTGTCTTCATCATCATCATCACTTGCACTCTCAAGTACATATTGAATCTTGCACTTCTCCTTGGAAGATGCCTTGAGAGCCAAGTCCTTCTTCTCCTCCTTCTCTTTCTTCTTGGAGGAAGATGAACTTCCATCATTGATCTTCATGTACATCTCATGAGCATTGATCTTGCCCAAAACTTGTGTTGGGGTAGTTGTGAAGAGATCGCCTTGATGAAGGACCATGACGATGTGGCTATACTTGTCTATTGGTAAGACACAAAGTATCTTGAGCACCACATCGGCCGGTGTCATTTGAGTAAGCCCAAGGCCATTCAACTCCTCTACAAGCACATTCAAGCGAGAATACATTTCATTAGCATTTTCATGAGATAGCATGGTAAAAGAGTTCATCTTAGCAATGATGAGGTGATAGCGCTCTTCTCTTTCACATTTGGTGCCCTCGTGTAGAGCACAAATGTTTGTCCAAATCTGATGCGCGGTTTTGCAATTCCGCACACGGTTGAACACATCCTTGCAAATGCCACGAAAAAGAATGTTCTTCGCCTTAGCATTGTTCTTCTCAAAGAAGGGATCCTCGGCGAACACCGATCCGCCTATGGTGGCGGCTTTGTGAACGCCGACATCCACGGCCTCAAGGTAGGCCTCCATCCGCACTTTCCAATAAGGAAAGTCATCCCCATCAAACATGGGTGGCGGTCCATCCCCATGGGACATCTTGCTCTAGGCGGTGAAGCCTAATTTAGAGCAACAAGGCTCTGATACCAATTGAAACGATCAGGATGCCCAAGAGGGGGGGAGGTCAATTGGGCTTGTTTTAAATTTCTAAAGCAAACATGAAAACCTATCAAATGCCAATCACCCCCTAGTGCCTACCGGTCGTGTGTCCTAGCTAGAAAGCGGTAGCAGTTCATGGAATTGAAAGACACCCTAAGCAATTCTAGTGGGAAATGAAAGAACAAGACGGAATGTAATGCGGAAATGTAAAGAGCTAGGGAAAAGAGATTCTCAGTGACGCAACGATGTTTTCCCGAGGTATTGAGGTGTCGACACCCCCCTTAGTCCTCGTTGGAGCACCTCGCAAGGTATAGCTCCCCCTCTACCCGCGCAAGGGTAGAGTGCTCTCTACGGGCTGATTCTTCGCCACTCCGGCTCGGTGAATCGCCCACAACCGATCACAGAAGCTTGGAGAAGAGCCGCCGACAATCTTCCGGCGATCACTTCCTCCGAACACCACCAAACCGTCTAGTTGCTGCGGAACACCAAGAGTAACAAGCACAAGACCTTCACTTGACCAACTCAAGGCTAGGAAGGTGGATGGATGCACACAAGTTACTCCTAGTCACTCTAGGAGGGAAGAACAAGATGAACTCTCTCAAACCTCTCCCTCACTAGGCACTTGGCTCTCCAAGGATTCTCTCAAGGTGTAACCAGTTGAAACAATGGCCAAGACACGTCCTAAGGACGAAGGGGGCAACTATAAATAGTCCCCACCTCCAAAACTAGCCGTTTTCTTCCTTTTTCTCTTCTCTGCGAAGCCACCGGACTAGTCCGGAGCTAACACCACCGGACCAAGCAGCCTGGTCCGGAGCTCACTCTCTGCTGAGAAACAGACACCCGTCGACCACTTGCCTTAGTCCGACGCCCTGGTCCAACGTACTGGTCCGGAGCCAGGGTGCTCACTGAGTGAAAACACTTTCTCTTTTTCGAACCTCCGGACCACTCTCCTTGGTCCGGAGCCCTGGTCCGACGCGCAGGTCCGGAGCCAGGGAACTCACTGAGTTGGATCACAACTCTGCCTGTGAGCGTCGGCTACCCGTCGGACCCTCCGTCGGACTAGTCCGGAGCTCACTCCCAGGGCAGGCTTTCACTGATAGAGGCCACCGGACCACTTGCCTATGGTCCGGTGCTCTTCCAGACAAGTGGTCCGGAGCTCTATCTCTGAACTGGCTTCTAAGGCAAGGCCGTCGGACTCCTCTCCTTGGTCCGACGCTTCCTTAGCAAACTGGTCCAGAACTCTTTTCTCCCCTTTTCTCAACTCTTATCACTAAGGTTTTTTAAGGGATTTTGCTCCTACCAACTCAAGACATACTGAGGGATTATAGCAGGGTCTCTAGGACTGGTTGTGACAAGTGTGCATATATCCACTTTCCTAAACTCTCCTAGGTCAAGCTACTAATCTCATACCCCCTTAATAGTACGGTCAAAGGAAAAACAAAGCCCTAGCTATACTTAGTGCCCTTCTCAACCTTATGGCACTAAGGACTAGCCTAGTCTTCAACTTGTATCATCATCTTTTGAAACCGAAACGATTGCCATCTTGGGGGCATGAATATCCATTAAGCCCATTCAAATTGTATCACTAATGACCTAACACAAATAACTTTGCCTCTGCAAAACACACGTTAGTCATAGTGACCTAGCATTGTCGTTAATCGCCTAAACACAAGGGACCATGATTCTTCAACCCTCTTCCTCTTTAGCATATTTGATGCCATGTATCTATAGATTTGAATTTGTAAGCAGTCAATCTCTTGTTTCTCTTTTATGAATCAACTTTAAAATACATTAACTAAAGAGATTATCTTTTTTTAAAATTGACAGATCGAGCCTATATGCATTCTGTAATAAACTGACAGGAGCTATATAGTATTTTTCTGGCTACGGGAAACACTGTAAAAGGTAATCTTTCCTTGGCTGAATAAGATGATGAAAATAAAATGGCACTACATAACAGTCATTTTTCTGTGTTGCAGGAATCATGAGTTAACTTGGAGGTTATCGATCACCGGTAAACGAAAACAAAAGGGCATCAATGACAATGTACGTCTAAATTCTATCAGACTTTTTTTTAAAACTGTTCTCTTGAACGGTTCTATTTCAACGCTGTTAATTTTTAGATTTTTTGCTGTAATGACACTGGTTAACAAGCCTTATGCTCATCTCCTACAAGTTTGTAGTGTGTGCCAGTGATTTACAATGCTTAAATCGTCTTATCAAAATGTATATAGCATTTTGTCATGCATTTATCAAACTCTAGCATTGTGTGGCAAGCATACTTAGCAGGGGTGGAAAAATTGAAAAAGTAATAGAACAGAGGCAATGAATTGAATCAAATAAGTAGCTGTTTACCTGAATCCAAATGACAAGCTGCTAATGATATCATCATTATCAGCTGGGATACAGAATTAGAGATTTACAGTTTTTACTACTTATTTTTCAGAGGGATACAGCAGTCTTCATTGCCGTTGCTTCAGTGTTTGTCAGCAGAGAAGAACACAAACGTAATTGATAATGATCACAAACCTGGTTGATGATAGCAGCCGTTTGGTTGACGATCTTGAGGGTTCACGATCTGTCGCTCCTGATGCAAGTGAGATTGTTGGAGGCGGTCAAAAAATAGAGGTTGATGGAGGCGGCAGCAACGTTTCATTATATAATCCTATTCCTCTATTTGTTTCCTTTAATATTCCAATTGATTACTCTCTGTAATTTTTCCGTGATTTACATTCCTTTCATTGCACTTTCCTTTCATTCCTCTATTTTGCGTGATTTCTTGTTCAATGTCCGTAATTAAAGGCGCGCGACCATTTTTTGAATTGGTTGGCTGATCCACCTGTTTGTGAGCCTGGTCCACCTGTTTGTGAGTGCATTAGTAGATGATTGTCTGGTCAGACTGATGCAATTGGTTCTGCGGGCGGAGGATGTCTGGTCCACATATCGGTAAGACTCATGCAATTGCTTCTGCGGGCGGAGGAGGCCGCGGACCGAAATTGTTTACGATGCCTGGTCCACATGTCGGTAGGGTAGCATTGGTTTTGCGGGCGGAGGAGGCCGCGGACCGAAAAAATTTACGGTTGACGCCGCGGTCTTCCTTTTGCGCTTTAGAGGAACACCAATGTATCGCACCGGGATGAGGCTTAGCTGGGTCCCACAATAGATTAGATAGCACGTGTTCTCATCGCTGCAATGTATCGAACCAATGCCTGGGTCGATAGGTGGACCCCACGCCCAAACAAACCAACTGACCCCTTCGTTTCCCCAGATCTCATCCCCTTCCTCCCGACCCTCCGCTCGGCTGCTCCACGGCTGCTGCTTCACCATGCTGGCCGCCACCCAGACCTCCACGGCGGATCCGCTGCTCCCCCGCGCCTCCCCTCCTCTTCTCCATCAAGCAGTCAACACGCTGGACGCGGCCGCTGTGCTGGCTCCACCACGGCCACACCCGTCTTCCCGAGCGTCGGCGGTCGTCTCCGCCTCGCTGTGCACACCGCGGTGGGCTTCGTCGTCGGCGCCGCGCTCCCGGCGCTCTACATCCACGATGGCCTCCGGGCCGGGACACGACCGACGTCGACGCGTGGATTCGCGACGGCTTCCACGCCAGATCTACTGCTCTCCCGCGCCTCCCCTCCTCGTCCACTTGCAGCGTCCTGGTCCGGCGGCGCGGCCCCGCCCTTCCCGTCCGGCGAGGAGGAGGCCGGGGACGGCGGCGTCGTCGGCGGCTCGGCGCGCGCGCGGCATGCCTGAGCCTTCCTCGCGGCGGCGGCGGCGAGCGTCGAGGTCGTCGGACGGAGCAGGCCGGGCGCGCGGGAGTATCAACCGTCAACGGCAGAAGAGAGAGAAGGAGCGGGTTCGATAGGAAGACCTCGTGTCTCCATCGACCCATCGTTGCAGTGTATAGAACCGGGTACCATGGGTGCATTTATTGTATTGAACCTCCTCCGACCCCCACAGTGTTGATGCTCTTATAGTTGTATATAGGAGATAGGAGATATAAGTCCTGATCTGATCAGTGGTTGGCAATGATCTGCTGCGCCTCGGTCTCGTACTTGAAACCATAGCTGCTCTTCTTGGAGCTGTCCGCTGACCAGATGAAGAGCCCGGGCAGCTTGTTCTGCCGCTGCAGCTCCTTGGCCGCACTGATGCCCTGGTCCGGCGAGAGCAGCCCGGTGACGTTGCCGGTCTTGAAGCTGGCGAGGACCTTGCCGCCGGGGTAATTGTCCGACTGGTTGTTGTAGAACATGACGTAGGTGGGCACGTCGGTGTTGGCGCCGTAGCCGTAGAACTGGAAGTTGACGTAGTCAATGACGCCGGAGTACTTGCGCCACAGCGGCTGGTAGTACTTCTGGACCACGGTGTCCTCGAACGGCGCGATGGAGGTGACGATGTTGGGCATCCTCTGCCTGAGCTGCGTCAGGAGGCGGCCGATGCACTCCACGAAGGTGTTCACGTCGACGCCGTCGGCGAAGTGCTCGTAGTCCACGTCCACGCCGTCCAGCCCGTAGGTGTTGATGATGCCCGTGAGCGACGTCACGGCGTTGGCCACCCACGAGTCGATGGAGGTCGGGGTGAAGACGACGTCGACGATGTCCAGCACGGTGGCGCCGCCGAGCCCCGCCATGACGGCCACGTTCGGGTGCGCCGCCTTGATGGCGGCCACGGCGGTCGGGGACAGGTTGGTCGTGTCCCAGAACGGGGTGAACACGCCGTTGGTCGGCACCGGCTTCGGCTGCTGCTGCTCCACCGGCGTGTAGTCGATGGCGAAGGAGAGGATGAAGTGGAAGCTCACGAAGGCGTTGATGGGCACGTCGGTGAACTGGACGCCGGTCGACTGCGCGCCGATGTACTCGCGGAACAGGTAGCCGTTCGTCATGGCTGACAATGCAAAATGGACCTCGGTCGATCTGTGCCGTACATACACACACATCAAAGGGAGGAGGCATTTATAGGCGTTTGTCCACTCCTTGACTGCACTAGTAGTAGTTCGCAGGCGAGCAGAGAACGAAGAATCAGTCATGACTGATGTTGTCGTGTTCTGGAAGAACGAATTTTCTTTTCTCCCTGCGGTATTTGGAAGAAGTAGGTCAGCTAATTCGGCTGCTGGACGCCACGCCACAGAATTCCACAGACGTCCAAGAAACATGATACGCACAGTACGATGAATTGATGACCTGCAAAACTGGATGTAGTACACGGATGTGACATTTTGCATTGCTTGCTCTACTACCCTCTTTGAATAGAATTCCACATATTGCACTTAACCTTCTGTATTTACCTTTCCTCTAATTACTATGTAGTTTTTATAGGATAGGAACTAGCTAGGGAGAATTAGCTCTATATAACCCTGAAAAAAGTGGGTTTTAGGTTTATTTTGCCTTTTTCCCTGAACTTTGCTCTATGGTTCTAAAACGACTTTCTTTTGCTCTGTGGCCTTCCATCCATTTTGTGCAACAGTAACCACCACGGTTAATAGGACATTAACCGTGGTGGTCAGATTATAACAACCGCCACGGTTAATGTATTAACCGTGGCGGTTGGGACCCTAAGCCAGTGGGCTTTCTGGCCACCTATTAACTGTGGCGGTTTATGTGTTTAACCGCCACGGTTAATAAAAGTCAAGTGCTATACAAAATCATTTATGTAGTAGTGGATGTTAAGTCAGGGGTAAAAAGACCGTTTTACACCTAGTCAAAAAATAAAATGTGGAGTTTTATTTATTTGTTGTATATTTGGAGTACTATTAATAAGCAAATAAATTCACACATAACCACATAATATATTACATGTGGTTATGTGTGAATTAATTTGCTTATTAGTATTACTCCAAATATAAAACAAACAAATAAAATTCCATATTTTGCTTCTAAAATTCCGTCTTTTTACCCCTGATTTAACATGTCCAAAACGGATGGAAGGCCATAGAGCAAAAGAAAGTTCGTTTCGGGACCATAGAGTAAAGTTCAGGAAAAAAAGGACATAAACCTAAGATCCACTTTTTTTGAGGGCCGTAGAACTAATTCTCTCCTAAAACTTTGTGTAGTAGAGATTAGCATCATAAAGGAAATTCTTAGTGCACGATATAAATTATGTAGGAGAGACTAATTAAGTTTTCAAAATTTTCGTTCACCCCTTCAAGGGCATCATGGTGATTACAACTTGCATGACTTCCCTTCTGCTTGTCAGATTTGTGTTAGCAAGACAATTTTTTGGAATAATTTTGAAAGGCTGTTGTTTAAGAGATAATAACTACCTTGAAATTGATTTCTATATATAGGCGGTGGCATATATATGTCAACCACCCTAAAAATGATTACTATAGGCGGTTGGATTGAGAGAAAAACCATCATTGAATTTTTTTTCCACCAAAGGTTGGAAGTGAATGAATGGTTATTAATCATCGGTAGCTACTAGCTAGTACTGTGGATATGCGATGGTTAGGAAGGTTTTGGCATGAAATGATTAACTTAACTATACCTTCGGTGATTTTTTTTAATTACCGATGGCACGGCCAACCGCCGGTTCAAGTGCAGCAAATGGACTGGTTTTTACTGGCTTTTCACAGTAGTAGCGGTTGGCTGAACCGCGGTTGCAAATTACTATTTCCACTAGCTTTTTCATACTACCAGCCGTCAGCAAACAAATTTTCACCGGCCACAATAAATATGTTTTCCATGTAGTAGTTTCACTAGTGATGGATCAATGCCATGAGGGTGCGTGCTTAATGTGGCCGGGGTTGACGAGAGCGTGTATGGCGATCACAATTGACTAGTCTCCATGATATATATGGTCACTAGGCTATCCATCTAGTTCATACACAAATGTTGACATAATTCTTTGAGTCCAAAAAAAGATTATAATCATATAATAACTATATATATCAATCTAACTATTTATTTAAGAACTACCTAAATATATGAAACAATTACCTAACTATTTAACAACTACCTAAATATGAAACAACTATCTAACTATGTAATAACTATATATATAAAAGAGATAACTAATGTAAGGCGTGTCAACTAAGAACTAGAAACTAACTAATGTAAATAAATATCAATACAAATCAATAAAACAATAATTAACTACCTTGCTTGAGCGTGGCCGGTGGCGTCGGGCTGGTGAGGAAGGAAAGAGAGAAAGGGAAAGAGGGGAATAGAGAAAGAGAAGGTGGGCCAGGCAGGGAGGTCGACGTCGGCGTGCCTGGCGCCAAGCTCGGTATCACGGTAACGGGTGCCGAGGTGTGTAAGCTCGGCGCCAACGTGGGTGACGCCGAGACAAAGTTCTAGATTTTGAAAGATTTTCGCCAGTGATGTATTTGAGAGAATATTTGAAAAAAAAATAGTTATTTTGTTTGGAAACCTAGCTTTGTATCTTAGAGTTTTGTGTCCTGGCAGTCTGGCACACACCTACTGGATGCTTCGGCAGATTAGCTACGCTCACAACACTAGGGGTGTCCTCAACGGTGCCACTTCAACTAGCTTATAGGAATTCATGTTAGCACTTTTCCTACGTGTGGAAGAAAGAGAAGATAGAAAAGATAAGAGACTATCTCCTATCTCAATATCTATCTCGCTTAGAAAACGAGGCAATCTGTGGCCCTGCCAATAAAGAATAAGAGAGGCATAGAGATGATATAGAATAAAAAATCATTTACATATAGGATTCGCATCATAAGGTGACAATGACATGATATAAATTCCTATAAGCTAGATGCTGTCTCAACTGTTGAGGACGCCCTAAGAGCATCCACAGTGGTATAAGCTAGTTAGCTATCTTTAAGTCAATCTCTCCAATAGTGTTAGCTTTTAGCTATGACTCATACCATGGTTAAGCTCACATGACACTCTCACATGATCTTGAAATGTATGTATAAGCTTAGCTCTTGACTAAGAGCTAGTTTTTTTTTCTCTCTCCTATTAAAATATAAGAAAAAATTTAAGAGCTAGCTTATGAGCTAGCCATGGAAGACGGCGTCTCCAATGGTCTAGCTTATTGCTAGCTTATAAATTGTTTAATCACTAAATATTGTAAAAGACAAGAGACTAGCGTTGATTTAAGAGATAGTCTCATATCACTCTTCTTTCATAGCACGATATTTAAGATAATCTCTCCACCATATGAGTTAGCTTAGAGCTAGTGCTAGCTTATAGTGTTGGAGACGCGATGTGCACCGTTCAAGACCGCACGCATGCAATGGATGACCTGCCTGTGCCCTGTTGCGCCGTTGACGATCGACCTCGCAACCTCATATGTACTGTACGTCTAAAATCGGGTGTCCTGGCCTCCTGGGGAGTTCCGGTGGCTATAGGCAGCTTTGACCGGGAAGATTGAGACAGAAACAGGACCGTGCTACATATGGGATAAGGACGTACCATAAGTACATCACAGCTGAAATAGGCCTGTGATGCATGACTTCCGCTGTTCAACGGTCTTTGTTCCTGTTCACGCGAATATATATAACTACCGGCCGGGAAGCTGGAAATTCAACATCGGAGGCTGCGTGCCTTGCGGCGAGACGCGCTTCGTTGCAAACCTTCGGCCTCGTCGTCTCGTACGTGGAAGGATATGCTTCATCCCGTTGCACGCATGCGCACGCAAGGACCGCGTGTCTCACAGACCACACGTGTGTTCTTTCGTTTTTTTTGTTGTCGTTTCCATACGCAACATATATATGTTGAGTCCACTTTGGCGTGGAATAATCCTAATTAATTACTATGATTTGACGACGTTGACAAGTAACCGAGCCCATATCCATTTGGTGCATTGACAACTGGAGGTATATGGATACGATGGTCCTGATCGATCACCAAACGGAAATTGCAAACTCAACGCTTCCTTGTGTAGCGCGCGGGACTACACAACATGTGCACGCACGCATGTCGACCTCGATCTACAGTAGTACTCATATCCACTAGCCTGTTCATGGGCTCTGGTTTTGGCGGTTTCTGTCCACTATGTATTCCCTCTTTGCACCAGAAAGGGTTTGCTTCGGACAACACCTTCCGATGTCATTCTCGCTTTCTGAAAAATTAATATTTTCAAAAATAACAGTAATTATATATTAAAATATATAAATAATTATGCTAAGTAATTAGTATCATCGGAAAGATCTTGAAGTCTAGTTTTTTAATAAATTTATTTGGAGATATAAATGTTACACGTATTTTTTACAAACTTAGTAAAAGTTAAGAAAGTTTGATCGACACGTATCCCATAACGATCTTCTTTTTGGGACGGAGAGAGTACATACTCTAATACTACTCTTGTGTTCTTGTCCTTTAACATTTTTTCTTGATAGATGTTTTTTTAGTTTATTTCCACCCAATGGGTCTTTCTTCTAGCAAAGCGAAATACGCAAAGCTATATATAGCACAAATATTGGACTTGGAAACGACGCTATAGAAATATATCAATGCGTTCATTAAGTACGGAAGCAAATTAATTCAAGGGCACACAACTATAGTAGAGCTGCTAGCTAGGGAATAGTTCCTGTACGTGCTAGGAAGAATTCAGAGTGATATGGAAATTAACTAGAACACAACACAAGAAGGAGACACAGAGATAAAAAAACGAGAAATAAAACAACTATCCAAGCAACAAAATGCAAAGAGCACACTTCAAACTCTTTTGAGCTTTGTTTGGACGAATGGAAGTACATGTATTTACATTAATACACATATGTTGGAGTGCATTGAAGTAAAATTAAACTAAGTTTCACCCCAATTAATCCACTCTAACCCATATGCATAGTTTGAGATAGATATACGTACATCTAAACAAGCTCTTGGTTAAGAGCAAGTGGGAGCAAAATCCATAGATAAAAAAAATCCTAACTAAGAACCAAAGATGATAATTAAAATGATATCTTCATAGATTATTTATCTAGGAAAAAGGCTGGGATTTCGAAAGGATTATTGGAATTTGGTAGTTAGGCCTTCGATTGACTAATTTATTATATGAGCTTTGGGCTTTGGCTGACAATGTTTGTGAAATATTAAACTACCAATAATGATGCAAACCGCGCGACAATAAGCAAGAAAGAATTGAATACTCAGAAGAATTATTGCTACTGCAGCTGTGGATTGTGGCCTTGTACAAGTAAGAAATCCACATTTTTTTTATCGTGAGCTGTTGCTGTTATGTATACCGCAGCCGTGTGAGCGTCGACGTGATTGTGTTAGAGTACGCAGCGGAATCCGACCCAGCTCGCTATACCCACAAGTCGGCGCCCCTCGGGCCCAGGTCCACCGGAACCGGAGCCCACAACATATCAGGCCTTGGGCCTAACTCAACCCAAAAGACTAGCCTGATAGGTGAGGGCTGCTCCTGCCTTATATGTCGTGCTCCCCCAACATCAATTACTGATATGGGACTAAACCCAACAATCTCCCCCCGTCACACATCGGACCCAACTCTTCCATCACACTACACCATGTGATCTCCGAAGACCTTTTTCAGGCCCCGATCGCGAGTCCAACGCTCATCACACAACCCGTGCGGATCCAAAGGAGGGCTGGGTGGGCTCCAGCCCCCCCTAAGCCCAATTTCTCCACTAAATTTATGTATCAAAATCTCAAATTCACCATTAATTTGTAGCTCTAGAATTAAACCTTCATTACTTAGCCCCTCCTTAGTTCTCATCCTAGATCCGCCACTGACTTCAATCCACTCTAATCCATGTTATTTCAGGTAAGTATATGTGCATCTAAATAAGGTTTGAGTGAGAGTTTCACCATAGGCTCTCTGCCTTTATCCCCGGCGAGCTTATCCGTGATAGATAGCTAGGTGGGGCGGTGGCCCCCTTCCCCTTCCCCTTTTCCCCTCTTGTAATTAAAGTTCCCTGGTGGAATAAGGTCTCTCGCCTCTTGATGGATGTTCTGAGGACCTCTATCCTCCTCATATCTGTCATCTTGGAGGTGGACGGACTGCTCATGGCCATGGTGGCTGGTGGAGGAGAATTTTTATTGGATGCATGTGTACTTTTATGGAGTGAAACATTGATTTAACTCCTGACCCATTGTTGAGTTTAGCATTGCTCAGGGAGGAGCTAAGGTTAAGCTTGATAGGAGCTTGTCAACCATGAACCATCAACGTATATACTTAATTCCATTCCCAGATATAGGTATAAGGGTTTAAACTAATGAATTCCACATGTTTTGGTGAATATGTGAATGTAGGAGGATTTATCTAGAAAACAAGTCCTGGGACCACGGCCTACACCCCAACAAGCAAACGACATCAACAAAGTATTTACATCATGACCCCAACAATTATCAACATAATACGAAGTCAAGGACCCGCTGCCGTAGAGGGGAGCCCACTTGGCATAGAGGGAGGCCGGCCGGCCCCACCCCTAGGCCATTCGGCCTACTAGGTTAACTAAATTGTGTCCTCTTTGATGTAGGTTCCTGCACAGTCTTAGGAATCGCATCTACGCCGTTGCTTAAGATCGGTTTGGTCCGAGGATCCAGATTTGCCGCCACCAAGGATTTTTAAGCATGTAGAACTCCAGGTAGCCCCTATAAAAGGAGCCCCATACCCTCCTTTAGAAGGCATCTTGTTCCATCTATCTCTTTTGAGATAAAAATAGAATTTAAGAGAAGAATAGTCCTCCACATGAGAATCTATCCTTTGTTAAAACAGAAATAACGATCGAGACGGAAACTGATGGAAGAGTTTGGAGGAAGTGTTAGCCTGTCGGTACTCTCTCTACGGCTTGTACCTTGGTAGATCCAAGTTCTAACTGAGCTTGCTTCAATTCTAAGACATCTCTGGTGATTAATCTCTAATTCAAATAATTGTGGTGTAAACATGGTGGTTAGACTCTAGTTACTGGTAGATGCAGCCTACACTCTAGATCGGTGGTAGATCGAGAAGGTGACAACCTTGTTGAGTGCTTTGTAGTCCACCTCCCGTCTGTAGGCCAAGTAGGATCCGGTTGCTCGAAATAACACACTTTGTTGTGTTCTTTCTATTGTAATGTCCCTAGTTAAATAGTTGAAGACATAGCTTGTCTAGATTAGAAGGAGAAAATGTCACACCCAATTCCAAGGACGAAATAGGATGCATAACATTATGTATGCCCAGGAAGAAATCCACACATAAGTCCACAAATTACATAGTATCATCACAGAGTTTAATACATAGCGTACATATATCCATTACATAAATAAATAAAACAAGCGGAAGATACAACTAGCTCTCATGGAACTCCATCTCACAGGGAAGGTCAACTGGTTGACCAAGCCTAGAAATCTTCAGGATAGTCCTCATAGCCTCCTGCTTCTGTTACCCATCCGAGATTTTTATCCAATTGATTGAAAAGTAAAACAAGTGTAAGTACTCTTCATACTTAGCAAGCTAACATGGGGTTATGAAGCTCAAAAAGGTTGACACTGGCTTACAACGTTTAGCACTTTTAGTTAATCAAGTTTTATTTATTAAGTAACATCAAGTTATGCTTAAGCCCCAAATGATCCTCTTATGTCATTGCCAAAGTTAAGTGAAACATAAACATCATCATTATAGCAGCAATAGGAACATAAAGATTCATCAATTTAATTACAATTAATCCGTCAGTTTTCCGGGCCGCTCGTATCCGTGACACGGCTGATATATCAGTTTTTAACACTCTGCAGAGGTTGTGCATCTTTACCCGTGAGTCGTGATGCCCCAAATGCCCGGGTTAATTACTCCCATAACACTGCCAAGGTGAGTGAGTTGGGTACACTATGAAACCTTTCATGGAATCTCGTCTAACAAGATAGGGCCGCTAGGATTGGCAAGGGGAAATAGAGTCCCCCTTCCGAGTGGCATAGAGACCGCAGTCTACGCTCAAACGGACAGAGGCCGCACTATAACCAGCTCGGCAAGAGCCTAATGCGCCCTTTCAGGTAACCGCTAATGAGCTAGAAAAGAGCCTATTACTGAGTTAAAGCTAGAGCCATGTAGCTCTCACGGTTGCACTGTCAGTCCCAGCTTTTGCCAACAATGAGTTGTTATAAAAGGGTTATGTTCCAATTTCCATAATCAGGTTCACCGAATCATTCAAATTATTATAACATTTGGCAGGGATCATGTATCATTTATATTTGCACTAGCCATCTACCCATATGCATAACCCATAGGAGTCAAGGTAAAGGTATCAACACTAGGGGAAACATACTAGGGGCATCAAATTAAATACATGCAAATGTAACATGATTATGGTGAATAGGATAACAAGGTAGGTCCCATGCTATACTTGCCTTGGTTCTCAAACTCCTGCTGGTCCTACTGTTGGTCAAAGAACTCCTGGTCACAACCAAACTCCTCACCGTCTGAACTCGATCATGACATTGCAACAACACACATTCCAATTGCATACATACATAGCAAACAAAGCTACTATTATAACAGTACACCAGCAACAGTAAACAAAAGTAAAAGGCTTGTAAAAAGGTACTACGAACTGCTACAAACATTTCAATGCGAATTTCATAGAAATCGGATTTAAAACAAGAAAGATATGAATTAAACTAGTTCTCTAAGAGCTTTTTAAGTAATTAAACTTAACCTCGAAATTTAAATGTTCCAAACAGGTCAAACAGAGGGTTTAACATGTAGATAATTTCATTACGAATCTAACGCAATTCGAATCATTCAAAATGGAGTTCAAATGCAACTTTTATAAGCATTTCAAAATGGATGGCAAATTTGTGATTATTTTGAAATGGATTTTGAATTAACCCAAATTTTTTTTTCTGAAATTGAAATCGGCCGAGGACTGCGGGGTTCAACATTAAATCTTCCAGGGACTCTAAAGCAAAAAGGCCATCAAAGGGGTATCAACCATTTCTAGCCGCAGATCTCGCGATGATCGGCCGAGATTAGAAGGTGGGGAGAGGGAAGGAGGGAGATGACCGGCCGGCCGGAGAAGATGACCAGCGCGACGACGCCTCCATTTCCGGCGGCCAGAAGCTCGCCGGATTTCAATGAAATCGAGCGTTCTGTCTCAGTTTCAAAGTCCGAAACATGGGGAGAAAGAGGGGAGCGAGGTGAGTGCGATGGTGCACTCGGACGAACTCAGGGAGGAGAGCAGAGACGAGCGCGGTGGTGTGCCATGGCCGGCGGCGCGCTGCTCGCACAGAACATGACCTAGAGGCCACGGTTCGACTAGACGAGGGTAGAGGGAGTTAACGGAGATCACCGTGATCTCTTCGGCTTTACCAGGTGAACGTGGGGAGGGGAAAAACGACGGACACGGAGAGTGGCCATGGCCGACGTCTAACTGAGCTCGCGGAAAGGGCCCTAGAGGTAGCAATTCGACAAATTGAACGTGCGGAGAGGAAGGGGGAGGTGATGCGACACTCACCAAGTTGCAAAGGAGACTGGAGACGACTCAGGGCAGGTGGTCGACGGCAACAACGGACGGTGAGTCACGGTTGGGTCTGCGTACGGGAGAACAGAGGGGAGCAGAAAGGGGAAAAGAGGGTCTGCGCTCCTCTTCGAAGCACTGGAGAGGAAGCGCGGGGTGTGCGGGCCGTTGCAGAGTCAAGGCGAGTCGTGGGGGAAGAAGTGGGAGTGGGGCGAGCGCGGCGGTTGCCGCTAGCGTCGCAGCTTGGCGCGTCCGAAAACAGAGGGAGGTTGGGGGAGGAACTGAGTGGAGGGAGAAAGAGAGCTGGGCCTTCGGGCCAAAAGCAGTAAGAGAGGGAGAGAGACTTTTCTTTTCTCTTTTTCAAAAACCTTTTTCAAATCAGTTTGAACTCATTTAAACATTGCTTTACAAACTCAGTCATCACAAGTAAACTTATGCAACATCATGTATGCACACTCATGTTACTAAACTAACTTCACTTTTAATTCCATAAAGTTTATTATTTCCCTAAATGATATGCTCACACTAATCATTAACAAATCATTTTCAACTATTTTTAAATGCAATCAAATTTTGGGTGTTACAAATCTACCCCCCTTAAAAGGAATCTCATCCTCGAGATTCAGACGGACTTACTCAAACAGCTACGGGTAAGACTTTCTCAGATCTTCTTCTCTAGCACATCTTTATAACACGGTTCCACTGAACCTTGCACATCTTTATAACACGGCTCCTGGTGATCCTTTCTACTATTTCTAAGATCTTTGTAGGATACTCTTCATAGGTGAGATCTTCCTTTATAGTAAGCTCTTCTAGAGGTATCTGCTCCTTAGGTACCCTTAAACACTTCTTCAACTGAGACACATGAAAAACATCATGTACTCCTGACAAATTCTCAGGTAACTCCAATTGATAAGCTACCTCTCCACGTCTCTTGAGAATTTTGAATGGTCCAACATATCTTGGAGATAGCTTTGCTTTCATATTGAACCTCTTTACACTCCTCATTGGAGATACTTTCAAGTACACATAATTTCCAATCTCGAATGACAGACCCCTTCTACGGGTGTCTGCGTAGCTCTTTTGGCGGGATTGTGCAACTATTAAATTATCTCTAATTTTTCTTACTTGCTCTTCTGCATCTCGGAGAACATCTGGTCCAAACACTTGAGTCTCTCCGGTTTGGTTCCAGAATAAAGGAGTTTTGCACTTGCGCCCATACAGAGCCTCATTTGGTGCCATTTTTAGACTATTCTGGTAATTGTTGTTGTAAGAAAATTCAGCATAGGGCAAACTCTTGTCCCAACTGGCACCATGCTGTAATGCACATGCTCTCAACATATCCTCTAGAATTTGGTTTGTCCTTTCTGTTTGCCCATCAGTCTGAGGATGATATGCCGTACTGAAGAATCATGGCCCTAGTTGGTTTCGGTGATTAATGACAATTAGAGATTATTATGGCTAACGTGTGTTTTGCAGAGGCTATGCGTAGCTTAGCCATAGTAATCAAGGAGAATGGGCTCTAAAGGTCATCACTTAGCCCCCAAGATGGATATCATTTCGGTTGATAAGGAGACATGATGAAGACCCTAGAATGATAGGCTAGGTGCCATAAGGAGATGAAGGGCACTTAGAATTAGATAGGGCTTCTCTTTTTATCTTTGACCGGTCTATTAAGAGGGGTTGAGATTAGTAGCTTGACTTAGGAAAGATTCATGTTTAGGTGTGGTGCACACTTGACTTCCTTAGCTCTAAGCAAGCCTATGGTGACCGTAAGATAGCCTAGAACAACTTCCATTTTCATCGCGACGAAAAACGGAGTTGTCAAAATCTTTTTCTGGGCGTCGGACGCTCCTGGCAGGGGCGCCGGACGCTGTCCGTCGGCATCGGACAAAGGCGCCGGACGCTTGGTGGTTGAGTCCACAGCATCCGTCGGCCTTCCAGAGAGGTTGTTTTCTGGCTAAGTTTTTCAGGGTGCGTCGGACGCTGTCCGTCGGCCAGGCGTCGGACACTGGGAAGAGCATCCGTCGACCTTCCAGAGAGGGTGTTTTTCAACCCTAGCCAGAACTCAGCGTCGGACGCTGTGGCTGAGCGTCCGTCGCCCAGTGACGTAGCGTCCGTCGCTGGGAATAGTGTGTTAGAACTAGCCGTTAGACAGAGGCGTCGGACCGTCCATCGCCTCAATTATGAACAGAAACTAGCCGTTGGGCATGTGACGGACCGTCCATCGCCTAGTCGACGGAGCGTCCGTCGCCAACTTAAAATGCCAGCCCGAGGCAGTTTTCAGAGGGTCTATTTATAGCCCCTCCCACTTCTCTCCCACCTTGCCTTTGCTCATTTGAGTTGCTGAGTTTGTTGAGAAGGTTGGGAAGAGAGCAAGAGCCCTAGAGAGAGAGAGAGTGATTCGCGAATCCATCCATCCTCTCTCTAGTTCATTCAAGAGTTCAAGTGTGCATCCTCTAGTTGTGAAGCTTGAGTGAGTCAAGCGAAGATCGAGGCTTGTTACTCTTGGTGATCGACATCACCTAGACGGTCCGGTGGTGCTCGGAGGAAGGTGATCGACGGAAGATTGTCGGCGGCCCTTCTCCATCGACATTGTGATCGGTTGTGGGCGATTCACCGAGCCGGAGTGGCGAAGAATCAGCCCGTAGAGAGCACTCATCCCTTGCACGGGATTGATGGGGAGCTATACCTTGCGAGGTGCTCCAACGAGGACTAGGGGGGAGTGTCGACTCCTCGATACCTCGGCAAAACATCGCCGTGTCAAGCATCTCTTTCCCTAGCTCTTTATTACCGCATTACTTTCTGCACTTGTCTTTCATTTCTTACTAAAATTGTGTAGGAAGTTTTCGCTTTCCTTTGACTTGCTACCGCTTTCTAGCTAGGACACACAAGCGGTAGTCACTAGGGGGTTAATTGGCTCTTTGTAGGTTTAATTCTTGTTTAGAAATTAAAAAGAGCCCAATTCACCCCCCCTCTTGGGCATCTTGATCCTTTCAATTGGTATCGGAGCAAGGTTGCTCTAAATTAGGCTTCACAGCCTAGAGCAAGATGTCCCATGGGGATGGACCACCTCCCATGTTCGATGGAGACGACTTTCCTTATTGGAAAGTTCGTATGGAGGCCTATTTAGAGGCCGTTGACGTGGGCGTGCTCAAAGCCGCCACAAAGGGAGGCACTCTCTTCGCGGAGGACCTCAACTTTGAAAAGCACAATGCCAAGGCGAAGAACATACTCTTTCGTGGCATTAGCAAGGATGTTTTCAACCGAGTGCGTAATGCCAAAGACGCATTTGAGTTGTGGACCACTATTTGTGCACTTCACGAAGGCACAAAGAGTGAGCGTGAAGAACGCTATCACTTGGTTATGGCTAAGCTCAATTCTTTCTCTATGCATGCGAATGAAAATGCTAATGAAATGTACTCACGTCTCAACATTATTGTAGAGGAATTGAATGGGCTCGGTCTCAACCAAATGGAACCGGCCGATGTGGTACGCAAGATTCTTTGTGTCTTGCCCATTGAGAAGTATGGCCACATCGTCACGGTGCTTCACCAAGGAGATCTCTCCGCCGCTACACCAACACAAATTTTGGGCAAGATCAATGCCCATGAGATGTACATGAAGATTGGTGATGGTGGCTCATCTTCCTCCTCCAAGAAGAAAGAAAAAGAGAAGGAGGAAAAGAAGGACTTGGCCCTCAAGGCATCCTCCTCGGAGAAGCACAAGATGCAAGTCATGTATGAGAGCACAAGCGATGATGATGATGATGATGATGATCTCGCTCTCATGGTGAAGAAAACAACCAAGATGTTGAAGAAGCTAAGCAAGAATGGAGTCAAGTTTGACTCAAAGAAGAAGAAATTCTTCACAAGCTCTTCAAGAAAGCCCCTCTCCAAGATGGATTGCTACAATTGTGGCAAACTTGGACACTTGGCTCATGCTTGCCCCGAAGAAAAGAAAGACAAGTACAAGAACAAGAAAGCTAACAACAAATTCAAGTACAACAAGGGCAACAAGGTTGAGTCAAGTGATGAGGAGAAGAAGGATGACAAGCCATTCAAGAAGAATAAGAACTTCAACTTCCACAAGAAGAAGAAGAATGGCAAAGCCTACATTGTTGGTGATTGGCTCACCGACATTGAAGACTCAAGTGACTCATCCGGAGATGAAAGTGAAGAAGAGAAGGTGGCCGCCTTGGTGATTGGTTCATCTACTCCACCGTCACCCCCTCCATCATCTCCGGGTTCATCCTCTACACACCGATGCCTCATGGCTAAAGGTGACAAAAAGGTACAAAAAGAGGATAGTGATGATGAGGCTAGCTCTAGTGATGATAGTGATGATGAGTTTGAGGCACCTTCCTATGATGAGCTAATTGAAATTTGCAATAAATACACTAAGCTCATTAGGAAGTATAAAGGCAAAAGTGAATCACTAGAGAAAGCAAATGGTAACTTACATGCTAAGCTTGATGACTTGACTAGTGCTAATGATGAATTGAAGTTTGAGAACAAATCTCTCTCATCTAGCACTAGGGAGCTCAAAGCCTCACTCAAGCAAGTAAATGAGAAACATGATAAGCTTGAGAGGTCAACACAAGAGCTCCAATCAAGATACAACTTGCTAAAAGATGACTACAACCAAGTTAAAAATGAACATGACACACTTGTGATAGCTAATGAATTGCTTTCAAATGATCTTGCTACACATGTTGCTATTAACCCGGTTGTTAAGTGTGATATAGCTACTTCTTGTGAGGACTTGCTTGATGAAGTTGCTAGTGAGCAAAATGCTAAGTGCAAGGGCAAGAAGGTAGTTGAGGCCGACAAGCATGATGACTATGTGAAGATGAGGCAAGAAAACTGCAAGCTCAAGGAAGAGCTAATCAACCTCAAGGCAAGCAAGCCACTCACTATCAAGTCGGCCAAACAAGATGACAAAGATGCAATGACCTTGATCAAGTCTCTCAAAGAGGAAAATGAAAAACTCAAGGTTGAGAAGATCAAGCTTACAAGTGGATTGGAGAAGTTCACCAAGGGCCACAACCTTCAAAGTGAGCTCTTGATGAACGCTATTATGAAGACCGACAAGACCGGCATTGGGTTCAAGGAGAACCAAATCATGAAGGCCAAGGTCAAGATAGAAGCCAAGAACTATTACAAGAACAAGGCTATGGGAAGCAACTATGACACACCAAACCCCAAACCCAAGAAGTGCTTTGGATGTGGTCAAGAGGGTCACCTTCAATCCCAATGCAAGACTCCACCTCCCAAGACCTTGCCCAAGCACATAAGGCCTTTCGCTCATGATGCACACTTCATCGTCAACAAGGACTCCAAGGGTAGACCTCAAGTTGTATTTCTCGGTCCAAAGATGAAGAACAAGCCCAAAGTGCTATGGGTTGCTAAGGAGTTGGTGGACAAGGCTATGGGACCTCGTCAAGTGTGGGTTCCCAAACAACAAGCTTAACTCCAAGTTGCTTGTGTGTAGGTGAACTACAAGACCGGTGGAAGTCATTGGGTGATTGATAGTGGATGCACTCAACATATGACCGGTGACTCTCGGATGTTCACCACACTTGAGGAAGATTGTGAAGGGCAAGACAAGATTACCTTTGGGGACAATTCAAAAGGCAAAGTGCAAGGTCTAGGCAAAGTGGCAATCTCAAATGATCAATCCATATCAAATGTCTTGCTAGTACAATCATTGAGCTTCAACTTACTATCGGTGGGACAACTATGTGATCTTGGTTTCCAATGTCTCTTCACTCCAAATGAGGTAGTTGTGTCCAAGATTGAAGATTCATCATTGATATTCAAAGGGTTTCGGCACAACAATCTCTACCTAGTGGACTTCACCTCAAATGAAGCTAGTTTGCAAACATGTCTTTTCTCCAAGAGTTCTTTGGGTTGGCTATGGCATAGAAGATTAGCACATGTGGGAATGTCAACTTTGAAGAAGCTTGTCAAGAAGGAATTGGTTAGAGGTGTGAAGGATGTGGTGTTTGAGAAAGACAAACTTTGTAGTGCATGTCAAGCCGGCAAGCAAGTAGCAAACACTCATCCAACCAAAGCTTTCATGTCAACCTCAAGAGTCCTAGAGCTACTCCACATGGATCTATTTGGACCTACCACCTATGCTAGCCTTGGCGGCAATCTCTTTTGCTTGGTGGTAGTTGATGACTACTCTAGATACACTTGGGTGTTCTTTCTTCAAGACAAGGGAGAGACTCAATCAATATTCAAGAAGTTTGCAACTAGAGCCCAAAATGAGTTTGATGTGAAGATCAAGAAGATAAGAAGTGACAATGGGACCGAGTTTGTGAACACCAAGATTGAAGACTATTGTGATGAAGTTGGAATCAAGCATGAAGTATCCGCCACCTATACTCCTCAACAAAATGGTGTAGTAGAGAGGAAGAACCGGACACTTATCACTCTTGCAAGATCAATGCTTGATGAATACAACACCCCCGAGAAGTTTTGGGCCGAAGCAATCAACACCGCATGCTATGCGGCCAACCGGCTATTTGTCCAAAGGCTTCTCAAGAAGACCCCCTATGAGCTTGTGAATGGAAAGAAACCGGATATATCCTTTTTTCCGAGTGTTTGGTTGCAAAGTGTACATCTACAAGAAGCGCCAACACTTGGGCAAGTTCCAAAGAAGATGTGACATTGGTTTCTTAATTGGGTATTCACTTAAATCCAAGGCATACCGTGTATTTAACAAAGCCACCGGCTTAGTTGAAGAAACATATGACTTGGAGTTTGATGAAACTAATGGCTCTCAAAAAGAGCATGAAAATCTTGATGATGTAGGTGATGAACCCTTGAGGGAGGCAATGAAGAACATGCCAATTGGTGCTATCAACCCACAAGAGGTGGAAGAAGTTGAAGATGAAGTAAATCAAGATCCTTCTCCACCTCACACGCCCCAAGTTGATGAAGGAGATCAAGTGAGGGAAGCTCAAGAAGACACTCACATCCCTCAAGATCAAGCCGAGGCTGAAGCAAGCAATGTTGAAGCACCGCAACCTCCTCCTCAAGAGATCAATAGAAGATCTACACCTATGCTTCAAGCACATCCTCAAGACCTCATCATAGGGAGTCCATCAAGGGGGGTAACAACACGATCTAAACTTGCTTCTTATGTTGAACATCACTCTTTTGTTTCCTTTGTTGAGCCTTCTAGTGTGGAGGATGCACTTGCGGATCCGGATTGGGTGAACGCCATGCACGAAGAGTTGAACAACTTCACCCGGAACGAAGTGTGGACACTAGTAGAAAAGCCCAAAGGAGCAAGAATGATTGGCACCAAGTGGGTGTTTAGGAACAAGCAAGATGATCAAGGCGTGGTTGTGAGAAACAAGGCAAGATTGGTGGCAAAGGGGTTCTCCCAAGTTGTAGGCTTGGCTAACGCGGTTAAGATAACCGCCCTCAAAGCGTGTGACAAAGCTTAACCGTGGTTTAAACTTGCAAGCAACCTAGATTCACTTTTCGTATTGCATAACATATGCATGTGTGTTGTTTGCCCTTTCTTTTCGGTTAAGTTTCTTGAGCATCCTCTATGATAATCCACTTAGGGGGAGCATTCCAAGCTCAAGTCACTCAAATACCCCTATTGTGGCCATATGATGTCTCCTTGGCGTTTCCATTCGAATATTTTGAGCTAAAAACTAAATTTAAGCCTACGGCAAACTATTTGAAAATGAGTGTTTGAGAGATGGTTCTCATATCAAGTCCAATCAAGTGTTATTTGGATCTTATTGGGATTGGAACTTGGTTGGGAGAAAGACGCAAAAAGAAAATTTGAAAAATTCTATTTTTAAGGCGTCGGACGCTGCCGACGGACGCTCGGTGTCAATTGCCTCAGCGTCCGTCGCGATCGTCCGGAGATCACAGTTGCCCGCTAAAAGGGCGACGGACGCTCTCCCAAGCGTCCGTCGCGGTCAATGCGGCTGGGCGTTTCAAATCGGCTCTGGAAGCCCGACGGACGATGCCGTCGGACGCTCCCCGAGCGTCCGTCGCATACCGACGGAGCGTCCGTCGCCCCGCGTCGGAGCGTCCGTCGCGAACTTAATGGCGAAATTTTTTTAGAAAATCCCCGTCTCCTCTTTGTTTCTCCCGTCCGATTCAGTTCGCCGCCGCGCCGCAATTCCTAACCCTAACCGCCGCCGATCCCATCCAGCGCCGCCGTGGTTCCCTGCGCCGCCACGAGCTGCCCCCTGTGCCGCCACCTGCCACCTGCGCCGTCACCTGCCCCCTGCGCCGCCACCTTCCCCCTGCGCCGCTGCTCCATCCCGCATTCCTGCCAACCAAGCCACAGCGCCAGGGCTTCTTTCCAGAGCGCCGCCACTCCCCTGCATTCCTCCTGCAGTGAAGAAGCTTCTGGTGGCCGTGGGGGTCTTCTTCAAGGCCCTGCTTGGCTCTTCCTTCGCCCACGGCTGCAGATCAAGGTTGCAAACCCTAACCGCCTCAGATCCTTTCCTTCCGATTTTCACTTCACCTCATCTATATCATTGCCAATCCTAAACTCCTCTTCCTGTCTTGGTTAGCTTGAGGATTGCGTAGTGTGGATTGTGGATTGCGATTGATCGGGGAAACTCTCTTCTCCTCCCTTTTGGTCAGAGAGGCGAGGTATGGCATTTGGACAGTTCACGTTCTATTCTTACCTTATATCATGCTTCTATAGATCCGCACCTCTAGTTATATGCTTATGGTTTATATCTCTATCTATTTCCGACGAGCAGGGTCAGTTGGTCAGTCGATTAGAGGATCAGTTAGTTGGGCAGTGACAGATAACTCGGGGCAAAGCCTGTGAGTACGGATTGAGGCAAAGCCTCGCGAGGACAGTCCAGGGCCGGCGTGCCACTCTTTCAGCGGTTTGGTACTGAGGATTGTTAGTGGTTTCAGTGACAGTGTTTGATTGGCAGTGGGGTTGTGGTTTGATTATTAAAGTTTCCTGTCAGTGAGTTGATTGCAAGAGCTTGAGAAATGGCAAGGACAAAGAACGCAGGTCCCGTCCCCGGTAGTGGTGGTGACCCTCCACCTCCACCGCGTCCACCCACTGACCGCGGGAAGGGCAAGCAGAAGGTAATCTCTCGGAAGCGCAAGAGGCCAGCAATGGATCCGGATTCGGTAGCCGCGCTTGCAGTAGCAGAGGCCGCCGAGTTAGCGGAGCGAGGAGGACGTCACGCCGGCTTGAGGCTCTCGCCTCGCCGTGGAGCATGTCGTGAGTCCCCTCCACCTCCAGTGTCAGAGCCCGTCGAGGCTACAGAGTCACCAGTGACAGAGCCAGTTCCAGCGACTGAGCCGACAGAGGCCGCGGGCCATTCTACTATTGGAGAGCTGATTGGCCGTCGAGTTATTCGTTCCCGAGGCTCAGGTGCACCACCTAGCCCTCCAGGACCTAGACTCCCAGACCCAGTGAGGCACCAGGTCAGGACACTTACAGCGAAGCAAGTCCAGCTGCTTCGGTTTGTCGACTTTCAGTCCTGGTTCCCACCTCAGAGGGACCCCCGTGCCGGACGAGAGTTCTATACCACAGTGCACGAGGACTTCTACAGAGCATACATTGACACCGATGCTCCTCTCAAGGCCCACAGGGTGTGCCCATCTACTAGAATTGAGGGGGTCGGTGGTCTAGAGATCCTGCAGCACCTCCAGTACATTCAGGGGTTGACAGACTTGATGGGACGCTCAGGGGCATATCAGAAGGAGTGGGTTTACCAGTTCTACGCCTCACTGTGGATCTCACCTGATCACGAGTTCTTGCACTTCGCATACCAGGGATGTGACTTCAGGGTTACTGCTGCCAGGTTCTGAGAGCTCTTTCACCTCGGATCTTCACCTACCAGGATCCACAGTCTCTGCTATGGGGATCAGGAGGCCCCTCGCAGACCTCACGATGGTATAGTGCCATCCACAGACTTTTTCAGTCCGTGCTTTCAGCAGCCGTTCACTGAGGGTTCGAGCCGTACGCCACGAGACCTCACTCCTCTGGCTCGGATCCTCCACGAGGTTCTCAGACGGACTATTCTACCCAGGATTGGAGCTAGGGATACTATCACTCGACTTCAGCTTTGGCTCCTAGCTCACATTGTTCGGAAAGAGTAGTTCGACCTCTGGGATTTGATAGTGAGCGAGCTCGAGGATATCATAGCTGCTGGGTTCAGAGGTCATTGGCAGCTACAGTTCGCACATTGGATCTCATACTTGATAGTTGCCAAGACTGGGTCAGGAGTTATGAGAGTCACCCTCACGAGGTCAGCGACTGAGTTCCCAGTCTACTCGATGAGCCAGCTTGTGGCCCATGGACAGTTGCCTCGCCCCAGCAGAGCCTACAGACCAGGCACGAGGCAGGTCGGAGTGCCACCATAGTCGGCCGAGGTCACCGATGCAACAGTTGAGCAGATTGCTGAGGTAGAGCTAGCTGATTTGGACGCCAAGATCGATACATCTGCAGAGACAGTATTTAGAGAGGATCTCGACTCTGACAGCTCTGACGAGGACTACCAGCCCGTGCGTGAGTATGCACCGATGACACATGACCACGAGGCAGGTGGGTCCGGCACAGCCGCAGCAGCTCCAGCTCCAGGCTCCAGTTCTTCAGAGGCTACCCTGCTCACTATACTCTCGAGGATGCAGGAGGAGAAGTCTCGTCAGGCAGAGGAGCAGAGACGACAGGCTGCAGATCTACGGAGGCTCACTGAGCAGCAGCTGGCAGCTCAGGCTTAGACACAGGCTAGGTAGGATGAGTTCCAGCGCCAGTTCCTAGCCTATCAGCTGCAGCAGGCAGAGATCCAGAAGACTCAGACTCTTCTACTTGAGCGTCTTCTGGCCTCTAGCTCCGGGCAGACCTCCACGCCACAGTTCCAGTTGCCCGCCGTATCTCAGCAGCAGCAGTTCACCTCTCCTCCGCAGCAGCCTCCAGTAGTAGTGGTGCCCACTCCAGCGTTACCGTCTAGAGGACAGCAGAGTCAGGCACCA
The DNA here is from genome assembly GCA_022036555.1 of Microstegium vimineum. Taxonomy (NCBI): domain Eukaryota; kingdom Viridiplantae; phylum Streptophyta; class Magnoliopsida; order Poales; family Poaceae; genus Microstegium; species Microstegium vimineum. The sequence goes on from CM039133.1 coordinate 40,849,607, forward strand.
GCTACACCTCCCTTCTAGCTAGCAGCTTCTCCAGAGTACCAGACTCCGAGGACTCAGGTGTCCTCTTGGATAGCTTCACCCGGCGAGTTCCAGACCGGATTCACTCCCACCCGGGGAACTACTCTAGCAGAGGCCTCGCGAGATCTGTCAGCTTCATATCTTGAGATCACGGGAGAAGACTCACCAGGAGCACCTCAGCAGGTCACACCAGCTCCAGCGACTGCAGTGGATCCTCCGGCGACAGGCACTCACCAGTCCTCTGTTGCATCGTCGGAGATCGCACCTGAGCAGTCGGCACAGACAGTCACCACACCTCCAGCTGCCGTTCAGACGGATGCCATATCTCTAGCAGATGAGGTTACAGTGGCAGTGTCCTCTCCCGGTCAGACTCAGCCTGCAGAGGTTGCAGCAGCAGTGTCCCTAGTGGCACTAGCAGTGACACCGTCTCCCTCGCCTCGAGTTTTCACTCGTCGGGCCCCAGGCTCGCTACCACTGAGGCAGGACCGTCCGAGGCACCAACAGAGCCTCAGCGAGAGCCAGTGGAGACCACAGCTCCAGAGGTGTCAGTGACAGCTTCAGAGGCCACCCCAGTTGCACCTACACCAACAGAGACCGTGTCAGATGAGTCAGACGAGTCCAACCTTCAGGACTTCATTATGCTGGATCGCCGAGCTGCCGCTACTTCGCCTTCTTCTCCAGCCCCAGACTCTTAGTTTTTGGTGCTAGACGCCAAAGGGGGAGAGAGGGTCGAGTATAGAGATAGGGGGAGGGATTTGGATCTTTGTATGCTTTATTACCTTGTACTCTTTCATCATGTCTCTTTTATGCATTTGTCTATATGTGTGATGTGATGATGGTTGATGTTTATATGGTTGCATGTGACAAACTCTTGGTTTTCTCTAATACATTTTGTGAGTTGTCTCATGGTTCATATTATATCTCCTTGCTTAACGATATTTGAGCTTCCGCGCTTTACTCCGATACATCCTTTGAGAATATCATGAGGTACTGCGTTTTCTTTCATTTTCATAAGTACCATGTTTTGTGATTTGGCTTGGATGAGCAAGTATGCGTCATTACATCTTAACTAACCCTTGCTCAACCATTCCAAGTCACCCTTGAATCTTAACCAAAACTCTTATCCATACTCGAGGTTCTATTGTCGTCAATCACCAAAAAGGGGGAGATTGAAGAATCATGGCCCTAGTTGGTTTCGGTGATTAATGACAATTAGAGATTATTATGGCTAACGTGTGTTTTGCAGAGGCTATGCGTAGCTTAGCCATAGTAATCAAGGAGAATGGGCTCTAAAGGTCATCACTTAGCCCCCAAGATGGATATCGTTTCGGTTGATAAGGAGACATGATGAAGACCCTAGAATGATAGGCTAGGTGCCATAAGGAGATGAAGGGCACTTAGAATTAGATAGGGCTTCTCTTTTTATCTTTGACCGGTCTATTAAGAGGGGTTGAGATTAGTAGCTTGACTTAGGAAAGATTCATGTTTAGGTGTGGTGCACACTTGACTTCCTTAGCTCTAAGCAAGCCTATGGTGACCGTAAGATAGCCTAGAACAACTTCCATTTTCATCGCGACGAAAAACGGAGTTGTCAAAATCTTTTTCTGGGCGTCGGACGCTCCTGGCAGGGGCGCCGGACGCTGTCCGTCGGCATCGGACAAAGGCACCAGACGCTTGGTGGTTGAGTCCACAGCATCCGTCGGCCTTCCAGAGAGGTTGTTTTCTGGCTAAGTTTTTCAGGGTGCGTCGGACGCTGTCCGTCGGCCAGGCGTCGGACGCTGTCCGTCGGCCAGGCGTTGGATGCTGGGAAGAGCGTCCGTCGACCTTCCAGAGAGGGTGTTTTTCAACCCTAGCCAGAACTCAGCGTCGGACGCTGTGGCTGAGCGTCCGTCGCCCAGTGACGTAGCATCCGTCGCTGGGAACAGTGTGTCAGAACTAGCCATTAGACAGAGGCGTCGGAGCGTCCGTCGCCTAGGCGTCGGAGCGTCTGTCGCCTCAATTATGAACAGAAACTAGCCGTTGGGCATGCGACGGAGCGTCCGTCGCTTAGTCGACGGAGCGTCCGTCGCCAACTTAAAATGCCAACCCGATGTAGTTTTCAGAGGGTCTATTTATAGCCCCTCCCACTTCTCTCCCACCTTGCCTTTGTTCATTTGAGTTGCTGAGTTTGTTGAGAAGGTTGGGAAGAGAGCAAGAGCCCTAGAGAGAGAGAGTGATTCGCGAATCCATCCATCCTCTCTCTAGTTCATCCAAGAGTTCAAGTGTGCATCCTCTAGTTGTGAAGCTTGAGTGAGTCAAGCGAAGATCGAGGCTTGTTACTCTTGGTGATCGACATCACCTAGACGGTCCAGTGGTGCTCGGAGGAAGGTGATCGACGGAAGATTGTCGGCGGCCCTTCTCCATCGACATTGTGATCGGTTGTGGGCGATTCACCGAGCCAGAGTGGCGAAGAATCAGCCCGTAGAGAGCACTCATCCCTTGCACGGGATTGAGGGGGAGCTATACCTTGCGAGGTGCTCCAACGAGGACTAGGGGGGAGTGTCGACTCCTCGATACCTCGGCAAAACATCGCCGTGTCAAGCATCTCTTTCCCTAGCTCTTTATTACCGCATTACTTTCCGCACTTGTCTTTCATTTCTTACTAAAATTGTGTAGGAAGTTTTTGCTTTCCTTTGACTTGCTACCGCTTTCTAGCTAGGACACACAAGCGGTAGTCACTAGGGGGTTAATTGGCTCTTTGTAGGTTTAATTCTTGTTTAGAAATTAAAAAGAGCCCAATTCACCCCCCCCTCTTGGGCATCTTGATCCTTTCACGTACTGAAGGTCAATTTTGTTCCCAAAGAATCATGCAATTTCTGCCAGAACTGCGATGTGAATTGGGTACCTCTGTCAGATACAATCTTTTTAGGGACTCCATGTAAGCATACTATCCTTTCCATATATAGCTCTGCTAGTCTTGAGCCTGAGTAATTAGTCTTCACTGGTAGGAAGTGAGCAACTTTAATCAAACGGTCCATGATTACCCAGATCGAGTCATATCCTCTCTGTGTACGTGGCAAACCGACAATAAAGTCCATTCCTACTTCTTCCCATTTCCACTCAGGTATTTTCATTGGCTGGAGTAAACCGGCAGGTCTTTGGTGTTCTTCTTTCACTCTTTGACATGTGTCACATAAGGCTACATATTCTGCCACATCCCTTTTTAATCCATACCACCAATACTTCTCTTTTAGATCTAAGTACATTTTGGTACTTCCACGATGTATAGAGTAAGTAGAATCATGTGCTTCTCGAAGTATGGCATCACGAATTGACTTTACTTCGGGAACACATATTCTCTTCCCAAACCACAAAGTACCATCATCATCCATCCAGAAACCTGGTGCTTTCCCTAGCACTATATTTTCCGCAATATTTTTCAGTCTCTCATCTTCCAACTGACCTTTACGTATCTCTTGTTCTAGAGTGGGTTCTATGGTCATCTCCATCGTATTAATGGTGAATATTAAGTTAAGATATTCCACATCAGCATGCAACTCGGCAGGCATAAGCTTCATTCTTAACGCATTAGCATAACTCTTCCTGCTAAGTGCATCAGCCACTACATTTGCCTTACCTGGATGATAATGCACTTCCAACTCATAATCTTTGATCAGCTCTAGCCAGCGACGTTGTCTCAGATTCAGATCTGACTGAGTGAAGATATATTTCAAACTCTTATGATTTGTATAGATATCACACTTATGCCCTATTAGATAATGTCTCCATATCTTTAGAGCATGTACTACTGCTGCCAATTCTAAGTCATGAGTAGGATAATTCAGCTCATGCTTCCTCAACTACCTCGATGCATATGCCACCACTTTCCCTTCTTGCATAAGCACACAACCGAGGCCTAGGCGAGAGGCATCACAGTAGATTGAGAAACTCTTGCTTAGATCTAGTAGTGTCAGTACTGGGGCTGTGGTCAACCTTTTCTTCAACTCCTCAAAGTTTGTTTGACATTTATCAGACCACACAAACTTGACACTTTTCTCTAGCAGGGATATCATGGGTTTAGCTAGTTTTGAAAACCCTTCAATGAACCTCCTGTAGTATCCAACCAAACCCAGGAAACTACGGATTTCGGTCACATTGGAGGGTTCTAGTTTAGAACATCTCGTACCTTACTTGGGTCCACTGCTATACCTCCATTAGAGACTACATGACCCAAGAAAGACACTTCTCTCAACCAAAACTCACATTTGCTTCTCTTTGCATAGAGCTGGTTTTCTCGGAGCTATTGTAAGACCATCCTTAGATGTTCAGCATGCTCCTCTTTAGTCTTAGAGAAGACTAGAATGTCATCTATGAACACTACCACAAACTTATCCAAAAACTCCATGAACACCTTGTTCATCATGTACATAAAGTACACAGGTGCATTAGTCAAACCGAAGGACATGACTGTGTACTCATATAGCCCATATCTTGTGGTAAAGGTGTCTTAGGTATGTCTGCCGCTTGGATTTTCAATTGGTGGTATCCAGAGCGGAGATCAATTTTAGAGAACACGCAAGCGCCTTTCAATGGATCAAACAAGTCATCTATTCTAGGCAAGGGATACTTATTCTTGATGGTAACTTCATTAAGAGACCGGTAATCCACACACATTCTCCTAGTACCATCTTTCTTATCCACAAATATAACTGGTGCTCCCAAGGTGAAGAATTAGGGCGGATAAAACCCTTTTCTTGTAATTCACTAATTTGTTTCTTTAGTTCTTCTAATTCTTTTACTCCCATTCTATATGGTCTTTTAGCTATGGGTGCAGTACCAGGTAGAAGTTCAATAAGAAACTCAACATCACGATCAGGTAGCATACCTGGGAACTCATCGGGGAACACATCTGGAAATTCCTCTACCACTTGTTCCTCATCAAAGGTATCTTCAGATAACTGGTTCAGAGTGGCTTTTGGTGGTGCCTGCATTACCACCTCAACACACATCCTACCCCCATTAGGTGGTGTCACAACAACATATCTCTCCTGACACTGAATCACTGCTTGGTGTTGTTTCATCCAATCCATTCCCACAATAAGATCTATTCCAGCTATTCGTATCACAACTGGACTCACTTCAAAGTCTACCCCCTTAGGGTAAGTCTAGTGGAAGGACTCCAAACAGAAGCTGGTATGTGAAAGGTCTAGGAATGGCTAGAGGGGGGTGAATAGCCTAATTAAAAATTCTACAACAACACTTAGCAAAACTTGTTAGAATAAAACATGGCTTAAAGCAAGTTTTCACTAGCACTACTAGGGTCAGCAAGCCACCTACCACAATACTAGTTACTAGCAAGATATATCCTATGTCACACACACGAGCTAGATAACTAGTGATTCTAGACTAAGCTACACAAGCTAAGCTAGAGGCTCTACTTTGCAAGAATGTAAAGAATAGTAATGCAAAGATAGAGATAGGGTGGTTATACCGCCGCGAAGGGATGAATCAATAGATAACCAATCACAATATGAATCCTCGGTAGAGAGACAATGAGACACGATATTTTTTATCAAGGTTCACTTGTTTGCCAACAAGCTAGTCCTCGTTGTGACGATTCACCTACTTGGAGGTTCACGCGCTAATTGGCGTCACACGCCAAACCCGTCACCGAGTGCCACAAAACCAACACAAGATAGGGATCCACAAGTCAGGCGCAATCCACTAGAGATGTCTTTTGCGAACTCCCGCGGGGAAGACTCAAGAACCCCTCACAATCCATCGATCGAAGCCGGAGACAATCACCTTCCTCCGTTCAACGATCCTCGTCGCACCAAGCCGTCTAGGAGATGGCAATCTCCAAGAATAACAAGAGCTTCCACGATGACGACGATCACCAAGTGCCACTAGTATGCAATCAATCAAGCAATGCACTTGGATTCACTCAATCTCTCATGAATTATGCAATTGTGTTGAGAGGATGAGTGGTGAGCTTCTCACAAATGAGCACAAGAGTGTGAGTGATGAGAATGTGCAAGAAGTTGCCCAAAGGGCCAGCCATATCACTATATATAGTCTCCACTCACAACTAGCCGTTTTCCACTCATTTTTCTCTTCTCTGCGTACCTCCGGACGCACTTTTCTCAGAGGGTCCGGACGCAGATGATGGTCCGGACCCACCTCCAGCCAAGAGCCAACAGCTCTGAGTGAGCCTCCGGTCGCAGGCTCCGGACGCGCGCAGAGCGCCGTCCGGACCATCAGCCATGCGTCCGGTCAGCCTCCCTTTTGAACTGCTTTCTTTGCGCCTTCGCCATAGCGAGCCACGTGGCTCCGGACGCACGCAATAGTGTAGATCCGGACCAACTCTACTTGCGTCCGGGAATATATTTCTGAGAACCCGAGAGCTCCCTCTTCCCTTCTGCCACTCCAGACGCAAGTCTGAACCTCAGTCCGGACTAACACATGCGTCCGGACTCTTTTACACAGAGAGCAACAAAGAGTGCAGGGACTCCGGACGCATGTCCGGTGCCCTGGGTCCGGACCTCAACTTGCGTCTGGATCCCTCTCCTCAGCCAGCCGAGCTAGGGTAAGCCTCCGGACCCATATCCGATGGTCCGGACAGCACTATACCCTAGCGTCCGGACCACAGTCCAGAGCTCTTTTGAGCTGCCAAACACTTCTCCAACTTCTCCAAGCTTCCAAGAGCCAACACTAAGTGATCTCAACACTTGTGCACATGTGTTAGCTTTTAGTTCACATTTATCTTGGAATTAGTTGGTTGTTCTCACTAGTTCAATTGATTTTAAATGCAATGCAATGAACCTAGTGGCACATGATAACCGTAATCATTCGCAAGAGCTCCCTCCTTGATAGTACGACTATCTATCCTAAATGTGATCACATCCTTTATGATGTTTTGATCACCAAACCGAAAATGGTTCCTAGCTTTCACCTTTGCCTTCACACCATTTTCTTTTCCACCACCATGCTAGAGCTTGTGCCATCCTCACTTGATCCACCTTGCTCCATCACATGGTATGTACCAACCTATCTCATGATTCACACTTAGAGATTAAGGTTAGTACTTAGGTAGGTTTCATCAATTACTCAAAACCAAAACACAAGGGAACTCTCAATCTCCCCCTTTTTGGTAATTGATGACAACCTTTCCATAAAGATATGAAATATAATCATTTTGAACTTGAGTTGCTTGTCCAAGCATTTAAATCAAAGATTCAAGATTTGGACAAGTTCCACAAATTTGGTTTTGGTAGTTATTAGCTCCCCCTACATATGTGCTTCTTAGAGTTTGGTTCAAGTATAGCACATATGCATAGATAGACAATGTGGGAGAGGAAATGGCTACCAAATGATGCTAAGGTTTAAGAATAGACCTTTGAAGCGTGATACCATCGGAGTGCGGAATTTAGAATCACCCTTAGCACCATGATTAACTAGACACCACTTGAACATTCACTTAGAAAATACAATCACTTGAAGGTTCATGGGTTAGAGCTAATCAACCTATGCATGCTAGTTGATCAATCATCAATCATTTTGGATCACTGGCAAACACCACACAAGCATGAATATTTGAATTTAAGGTACTTGTGCAACAATACATATGAGGATGCAAGCATTCAAATGCAACAAAGTGTTCATGGGCTTGCTCCCCCTATTTGTATGTTCTTTTCAAAATTGATTTTTCATTTTCTCCCTTTATTTTTTGATTATCCCTCAATTTTTATATCTTTTTCCACAATTTCACAATTCTGTCCCCTTTGTCATCCAATTGACACAAAAAGGTGAGACTGATTATAGATATTCAAGTTTTACTCCCCCTTAGTGTGAGATAGGGTGAAATATTGTTTTCAACTTTGGCTTGATCTAAGCTACTTTCCCAAGATATTTAATTTGGTTTAAACCATAGACAAGCTTCTTCACACATGCTAAGATGGTTATCTTGCCTATGTTGAATTAAACAGTTAAGTTCATAGACATAGATCAAACACTAGGATTGCAAGCACATCAACATGTCATATGCCACCACTAGATCATATCAACTCATAGAAGCAATAGTGGTACCATATAAGCATCAAAGACATTTTAGTTTTCATGAATGAGCCTAGAAGCATGAGTGATGTCTATATGCTCTACACAAGTCCTAGCAAAGTATGCATGAATTCTTTCAATCAACTTGTACCTTGCTTTGTTGGAGTAGAGGCATGTCATATAAGTGGGGGTGCATCAACTCATGTTGGAGAAGTCAAGTATGTTCAACTCATTCCTTAGCTTGCAAAACCTTTTTTCATCTAGTGGCTTGGTAAAGAAGTCGGCCAATTGATCTTCGGTGCCAACACTAGTGATAGAAATGTCAACTTTCAATTGATGATCTCTAATGAAATGATGGCAGACATCAATATGCTTTGTTCTTGAGTGTTGAACCGGATTGTTGGTGAGCTTGATTGCACTTTCATTGTCACATAGCAACGGCACTTGCTTGAGTTTAACTCCAAAGTCATTCAAAGTAGCTCTCATCCAAAGTATTTGTGCACAACAACTCCCCGCACTAATATATTCGGCTTCGGCGGTAGAGAGTGCCACACTATTTTGCTTCTTTGATGACCATGAGACTAGTGATCTTCCAAGCAATTGACAAGTGCCCGATGTGCTTTTCCTTTCTATCTTGCAACCCGCATAGTCCGAGTCGGAGTATCCAATTAACTCAAAGTTTGATCCTTTAGGATACCACAACCCAACATTTGGTGTATGCTTCAAATATCTCAATATCCTCTTTGTGGCCTTCAAATGACTCTCTCTAGGAGATGCTTGAAACCTTGCACACATGCATACACTAAACATGACATCCGATCTTGATGCGGTCACATAGAGCAAGCTACCAATCATTGATCTATATAGCTTTTGATCTACCATTTGCCACTAGCATCACCATCCAAATTTCCATTTGTACCCATTGGTGTACTAATATACTTTGCTTCATCTAGATTGAACTTCTTGAGCATGTCCTTGATGTACTTGCCTTGACTAACAAAAGTCCCATTCTTCATTTGCTTGACTTGAAGACCAAGGAAGTAACTAAGCTCTCCAAGCATAGACATCTCAAACTCTTTGGCCATCATGTTGCCAAATTCTTCACAAAACTCTTGATTGGTTGACCCAAAGATAATGTCATCCACATTGACTTGCAACACAAACAAGACCTTCCCAATCTTCTTGGTGAATAGGGTAGTGTCAACCTTGCCCATAATGAATCCCTTAGAGAGGAGAAAGTCCCTCAACCTCTCATACCATGCTCTAGGAGCTTGCTTCAAGCCATATAATGCCTTAGCTTGTACACATGGTTGGGTTTCTTGTCATCTTCAAATCCGGGTGGTTGCTCTACATATACCAATTCATTGATGTACCCATTGAGAAATGCACTCTTCACATCCATTTGATAGAGCTTGATGTTGTGAGCACAAGCATAAGCCAATAGAATCCTTATTGCTTCTAGCCTTGCCACCGGTGCATATGTTTCTCCAAAGTCAAGACCCTCTACTTGAGTGTACCCTTGTGCAACTAGTCTTGCTTTGTTTCTCATCACTATTCCATCTTGATCTTGCTTATTGCGAAATACCCATCTTGTTCCAATAACATTGTGGTTCTTTGGTCTCTCAACTAGCTCCCAAACTTGATTTCTTATGAAGTTGTTGAGCTCTTCATGCATAGCATTTACCCAATCAATATCTTGCAAAGCTTCTTCAATTTTGGTTGGCTCAATAGATGACACAAAGGAGTAGTGTTCACAAAATGAAGCCAATCTTGATCTTGTTTGTACACCACTTGTGATATTTCCAATAATATGATCCAAAGGATGATCCTTGGCAATAGATATAGGTTGGAGAGTTGGAAGTTGATTGCTTATACTTGGTTGATCATTGGGTAGAGATGATGAACTATCTTGTTGATCTTGAGTTTGAGAGGATGAACTAGCTTGATTGTCATTGAGTTGCACATTGGATGAAGGAATCACTTGATCTTCACTATCTTGCTCATCATCCACTTGCTTCGGCCTAATGTCCCCAATATCCATGTTCTTCATTGCATTGGCCAATGGTTCACCTCTCACATCATCATGATTGCCATTCTCATCTTCAGAGCCATTTGTTTCATCAAACTCCACATCATGAACCTCCTCAACTATGCCATGAGTAAGATTCCATACTCTATATGCTTTGCTTGTAGTTGAGTAGCCAAGTAGGAAGCCCTCATCACATTTCTTCTCAAATTTGCTCAATCTTGCACCTTTCTTCAAGATATAGCATTTGCAACCAAACACTCTAAAGTATGCAATATTTGGCTTTCTTCCATTCAATAGCTCATAAGGTGTCTTCTCAAGCATCTTGTGGCAATAGAGTCGGTTGCTATAGTAGCAAGCCGTGTTGATAGCTTCGGCCCAAAAAAATCACTCACATTGTATTAACTAAGCATAGATCTTGCCATATCAATGAGTGTCCTATTCTTCCTCTCAACAAGCTCATTTGATTGAGGTGTATACTTGGCCAAGAATTGATGTTTGATTCCATATTCATCACATAGCTCATCAACTCTTGTATTCTTGAATTCACTCCCATTGTCACTCCTTACTCTCTTGATAGTTGTTTTAAATTCATTTTGACATCTCTTGACAAAGATCTTGAATGTGTCAAATGTTTCACTCTTGTCACTAAGAAAGAATACCCATGTATATCTAGTGAAATCATCAACTATCACAAAGCCATATTTGTTTCCACCAATGCTAGTGTAGGCGGTTGGTCCAAACAAGTCCATGTGCAAGAGCTCAAATGGTTTGCAAGTACTCATCATGATCTTGGTAGGGTGAGTGTTTCCAACTTGTTTGTCGGCTTGACAAGAGCTACATAGCTTATCTTTCTCAAAGACCACATCTTTCAAGCCTCTAACTAGATCATGCTTGACAAGCTTATTCAATTGCCTCATTCCAACATGACCAAGCCTTCTATGCCATAACCAACCCATGATAGATTTGGATAGCAAGCAAGTTGACAATTGAGTTTCTTTGGCATTGAAATCAACTAAGTATGGATTCTCATATCTAAATCCTTTGAATATCAAGTTAGAGCCATCTACACTTATGATCTCTACATCATCAACTCCAAAGATACATTTGAAACTAAGATCACAAAGTTGAGCTATGGATAGCAAGTTGAAGTTCAAGCTTTCTACTAGCAATACATTGGATATGCTCATGTCATTTGATATAGCAATCTTACCAAGCCCTTTGACCTTGCCTTTTCCATTGTCACCAAATGTGATAGATTCAATCCCATTGTAATCATTTGGCTTGATAGAGTTGAGAATTCTTGAATCTCCGGTCATATGTTGAGTGCACCCACTATCAAGCACCCAATGCCTCCCTCTGGCTTTATAATTGACCTACAAAAGATTCAATTCTTCTTAGGTACCCATTGTTGTTTGGGTCCTCCAAAGTTAGTGACTAAGGACTTAGGTACCCAAATAGCTTTTTTCTTTGAGCTCTCATTGAGTGTACCCATGTACTTAGCAATCACACCTTTCTTACCCTTGGTAAGCACATAAATAGAATCAAAGCGAATAGATGCACTTGTAAATTTTATCTTGCTTAGATTTAGTTTGCAATGTTGCTCATCATGCCCTACTTGCTTGCAGCTAGAGCAAAACCGACCATTGCTCTTCACAAAGCGAGGCTTTGGAGTTGCAAAGGTCGCCTTGCCTTTCTTGGGGGTATAGCCAAGTCCCTCTTTGCATAGAGAGAACCTTTGACTACCCAAGCACTTAAGCAAGTGGGCGTCTCCACCATAGGTATTGCCTAATGCTAGAGTGAGCTTACCGACCTCCTTCTTAAGGGTCTCATTCTCAACCATTAGTGAAGCATCACAAGTGACAACATCACTAGTAGAAGAGGTAGAGTTAGAAGTGCTACAAGAAGGGTTAGTTGGAGTGATGATGATGGGTTCATTGATTGGTTCATTGATTATGTTACAAGTTGTTCCCATATTACTTGTTGAAACATGCTCTTTCTCATTTTGATCCACAAGAGATGAGTGAGCCTTTTCAAGCTTAGAGTGAGCCTTTTCAAGCTTAGAGTGAGCTTTTCCAAGCTTCTCATAGGCTTCCTCTAGCCTCTCATGAGAAAGATTGAGCTCATCAAAGGATTGCTTGAGAGCTTGAAGCTCTTTTCGCAATGCTTTGCACTCCTTTCTCTTAAGGTCAAAGTGAGTTTTAGCATCTTCCAACATTTCAATTAATTCATCTTTAGTGGGTTCATCATCATCATCATCATCATCATCATCATCACCATCATCACTAGAATCATACTCATCATCAGATTGTACCTTAGAGGGCCTGGCCATGAAGCAAGTCGATGGAGTGTCGAAGAGAGAGATCTTGTTCTTCATAGCAATGCTTGCAAGAGCCTTCTTCTTGCTTGATCTCTTCTCATCATCACTTGAGTCATCATCATCACTTGAATCACTATCCCAAGTGACAACATATGAGCCTCCTTTCTTGCTCTTCTTGAGAGTCATCTTGCTCTCTTTCTTCTCTTTCTTCTTGCCCTTCTTCTCATCTTCATTGTCACTATGATGAGGGAAATCTGCAATGAGATGGTCCTTGCTATTGCACTTGAAGCATCTTCTATCCTTCTCATTGAACTTGTGTGAGTTCTTCTTCCTTCTTGCTCTATAGCCCTTCTTCTTCATGAACTTGCCAAATTTCTTGACAAATAGAGCCATCTTCTATTCATCATCATCACTATCACTAAAGCTCTCATCATAGCTTGATTCTTCATACTTAGCTTTGCCCTTTGACGACGATGTGGCTTTGAATGCCACACTCTTCTTCTTCTCATCCTTCTTCTCCTTGTTCTCTCTTATCTTGTCCTTGTCTTCTCTAAAGGTGTCATCGGTAATCACCTCACCAAGGATTTGGTTTGGTGTCATTGTATCCAATCCACTTCTCACCAATAGAGTGACTAGCATCTCAAATCTTGAGGGAAGACTTCTCAAGAACTTGAATGAGAAGTCCTTGTTCTCCACATTCTCTCCAAGTGACTTGAGGTCATTGACAAGCACCTCAAGCCTATTGAACATCTCCGGCACATTTTCATCTTCCTTCATCTTGAAGCTAGCAAACTTCTCCTTCAAGATGTATGCCTTGGCCCCCTTCATGAATTGAGTCCCTTCATAAGACTCTTCAAGCTTCTTCCATGCATCATGAGTACTCTCAATGTTCTTGATTTTCTCAAAGACTTCTTTTGAGATTGCATCATGAATGGCACTCAATGCAATGTCATTGTTTTGAAGCTTCTCTTCTTCGGCCGCGGTGGGTGCCTCTTCATTCACCACCTCAAACTTCTTGTCGACCACCAACCATACCTTCCGGTTGATTGATTTGATGTGGGTGGTCATCAAGGCCTTCCAATAGCTATAATCGGTGCCATCGAACTTGGGTGTCCTCTTGGTGTTGTTGATAAGAGCCATTTTAACACCGTGGAATGTTAAGCCTTTGTAGATGTTGTACTAGCTCCGATACCACTTGAAAGGTCTAGGAATGGCTAGAGGGGGGGTGAATAGCCTAATTAAAAATTCTACAACAACACTTAGCAAAACTTGTTAGAATAAAACACGGCTTAAAGCAAGTTTGCACTAGCACTACTAGGGTCGGCAAGCCACCGACCACAATACTAGTTACTAGCAAGATATATCCTATGTCACACACAAGAGCTAGATAACTAGTGATTCTAGACTAAGCTACACAAGCTAAGCTAGATGCTCTACTTTGCAAGAATGTAAAGAATAGTAATGCAAAGCTAGAGATAGGGTGGTTATACCGCCGCGAAGAGATGAATCAATAGATAACCAATCACAATATGAATCCTCGGTAGAGAGACAATGAGACACGATATTTTTTATCGAGGTTCACTTGTTTGCCAACAAGCTAGTCCTCGTTGTGACGATTCACCTACTTGGAGGTTCACGTGCTAATTGGCATCACACACCGAACCCGTCACCGGGTGCCGCAAAACCAACACAAGATAGGGATCCACAAGTCACGCGCAATCCACTAGAGATGTCTTTTGCGAACTCCCGCGGGGAAGACTCAAGAACCCCTCACAATCCACCGATCGGAGCTGGAGACAATCACCTTCCTCCGCTCAACGATCCTCATCGCACCAAGCCGTCTAGGAGATGGTAATATCCATGAATAACAAGAGCTTCCACGATGACGACGATCACCAAGTGCCACTAGTATGCAATCAATCAAGCAATGCACTTGGATTCACTCAATCTCTCATGAATTATGCAATTGTGTTGAGAGGATGAGTGGTGAGCTTCTCACAAATGAGCACAAGAGTGTGAGTGATGAGAATGTGCAAGAAGTTGCCCAAAGGGCCGGCCATATCACTATATATAGCCTCCACTCACAACTAGCCGTTTTCCACTCATTTTTCTCTTCTCTGCGTACCTCCGGACGCACTTTTCTCAGAGGGTCCGGACCATCATCTGCGTCCGGACCCACCTCCAGCCGAGAGTCAACGACTCTGAGTGAGCCTCCGGTCGCAGGCTCTGGACGCGCGCAGAGCGCCGTCCGGACCATCAGCCATGCGTCTGGTCAGCCTCCCTTTTGAACTGCTTTCTTCGCGCCTTCGCCACAGCGAGCCACGTGGCTCCGGACGCAGGCAACAGTGCGGGTCCGAACCAACTCTACTTGCATCCGGAAATATATTTCCGAGAACCCGAGAGCTCCCTCTTCCCTTCTGCCACTCTAGACGCAAGTCCGAACCTCAGTACGGACTAACACATGCGTCCGGACTCTTTTACATAGAGAGCAACAGAGAGTGCAGGGACTCCGGACGCATGTCCTGTGCCCTGCGTCCGGACCTCAACTTGCGTCCGGATGCCTCTCCTCAGCCAACCGAGCTAGGGTATGCCTCCGAACCCATCTCCGATGGTTCGGACAGCACCCGAAGCTCTTTTGAGCTGCCAAACACTTCTCCAACTTCTCCAAGCTTCCAAGAGCCAACACTAAGTGATCTCAACACTTGTGCACATGTGTTAGCTTTTAGTTCACATTTATCTTGGAATTAGTTGGTTGTTCTCACTAGTTCAATTGATTTTAAATGCAATGCAATGAACCTAGTGGCACATGATAACCGTAATCATTTGCAAGAGCTCCCTCCTTGATAGTACGGCTATCTATCCTAAATGTGATCACATCCTCTATGATGTCTTGATCACTAAACCGAAAATGGTTCCTAGCTTTCACCTTTGCCTTCACACCATTTTCTTTTCCACCACCATGCTAGATCTTGTGCCATCCTCACTTGATCCACCTTGCTCCATCACATGGTATGTACCAACCTATCTCATGATTCACACTTAGAGATTAAGGTTAGTACTTAGGTAGGTTTCATCAATTACTCAAAACCAAAACACAAGGGAACTCTCAGTATGCTACCCCCCGGTGAATTTACTTGCATACGATTTTCATGGCACGCAAGGATAAGCTATTCATTCTAACAAAAGTTTCAGATATGAAAGAATGCGAAGCACCAGAATCAAAGAGTACGGTAGCGGGGAATGAGTTGACATTAAACGTACCCATCATGACCTCAGGTGCCTTCTGAGTGGTTTCCGCGGACACATGGTTCACTCTTCCAGTGTTTGGGGGTGGCTGGTACCTTCCTTTCTGCTGGTTGTTCTTCTGGTTCTGCTTCTCAGGGCAATTGTAAGACATATGCCCTTCTTTCCCACAACGGAAACACTTGTTGTTGATACTGTTGTTGTTGGGGTTGTTGTTCTTCACTGCAGTAGCATTTGGGTTCACTTGGCGCTGAGCTTGGTTAGAGGCCTGCTGAGGTGGGCGCTGGCCTCCATACTGCTGCTGACCCTGAGGGCGTTGTTGGAACTGGTTGCACTGAGGGAACTGACCTCTGTTCCACTGGTTAGTCTGTCCTTGGCTCCTCTGCTGGAAACTCTGCCGTGGGAAGGGTCGAGAGCGAGTGTTGCTGCCCAAAGCCTGACCCTGTAGCTTCCTCTTCTTAGCTTCCATTTCCCGGCGCTTATTTTCAATCACAATAGCGCGATTCACTAGCGCCTGATAATTGGGGTATTCATTTGACATGAGCTGGAGCTGAAGACCATCATACAGTCCCTTAAGGAACCTGCGCTGCTTCTCACCATCCACAGCCACTTCATGGGGAGCATATCGCGACAACTGAGCAAACTTGTCGCGGTACTCAGCCACTGTCATTGAGCCTTGCTTGAGAGATCTAAACTCTTCTTGCTTCAACTCTATCATACCTTCAGGGATATGATATGCCTTGCAGTTCTCTCTAAACTCCTGCCAACTGACATCAGGAGCATCATTAGGACGTCCATACTGGAAAGACTCTCACTAATCTTGGGCTGCCCCTTGCAGCTGCCCTGAGGCATACAACACCTTTTCCATGTCATTGCACTGTGCTATGTTCAGCTGCTTCTCTACTGCACGTAGCCAATCATCTGCATCCAAAGGGTCAGATGCGTGGGTGAAGACGGGAGGTCGTCCCTTCATGAACTCTCCTCTTTTGTCCCTAACTTGGACTGGAGGTAGTACTCCTGCAGGCTCGTTGTCCAAGCGCTGCATCATAACCTGCATCAGTTGTGCTTGCATGCCCATTAACTGTTCCACTGACATTGGCGGCGGTGGTGGCGGCAGGTTGATAGGAGCTCCACGTCCACGACCACGAACTCTAGCACCTCTGTCGTCCATCTATTATTCAGCAAAGATGCAAGGTTTAGGAATGATTGTATTACTTATAACATGTTTGTGTCATATATAGAACAAAACTGAACTTTTCTGGACATGATGCTACAACAGCAGTGCAGTAAAATGCTTATAACTCGAGTTCCAAACCTCAAACAAAGATTTAGCCTATATGGATGGAATAAGGTCCTCTACAACTTTCGTGTTCATTGGATTTTAAGATTCTGTAGCTAAATTAGTCAAAAACTCGAAACAAACAGATCTGTTCAGGTTCACAAACTGTGCAGTAAGACCAACTTGCAACAGAAATATCTCTTAGCTCAGAACATATATGGAGTTGGTTCATGCAGCGTTGGAAAGGTACAGGAGTCTAGTTTCTTATATAAAATTTTCATCAACTTTGCATTTACGGATCTGGAGATATACAGCAGAGAACAGGTACTGCTCCAGAAAAACAACACAGCAGATATATGACATGATCAACCCAACTGATATTATCAAGCATTAAACTTAAAGATCCAACTTGTGAGACTTGTGGACAGGCCCACAATTTCCCACACTAACAAACAAGAAAAGATCCAAATCAACCAAGTTCATAATCATAAACATAAAGACATCAAGTTCATCAACCACAAAAGACTAAGACAGACTCACACTACTACGCTTTTTACTAAGAGGGAAAAGCTTCATCTTCTAAGGAGCTTCATCGGTCATGATGTGGTTAGGTGGCTTCTTCTAAAACATTGGGAGCATGTTCAGCTGGGCCCTCAACTCATCCACCATCTTCTGAAAGCGAGCTACAGACTCCTGCTCATCACGTAGCTCTTCCTGCAAACTCTCATTCGCCCCTTGGAGGGCATTGACATGTCTGACAGTGATGTCCAGGGTAGAGCTAGGATCATGTGGGTTCTGGATAGACCAAGTGTCATACCTAGTGTCATAGCGAGGCAGAAACCTGTAGGCATCGCCCTGCATAGCTGCATAGCGACGACCATGGTAGTAGATGTAGGCCTGCTTAGCTGCATCCTCCATGCTGTCCCTGTCATAAGCCCTCTTGGCTATGTGGTTATGGACAGTCTCCACCTTCTGACTGTCATGGGCTGCATTCCACCCTGAGACAACCACCTGTGCCTTCCAATAGCTGGCTTCATGAGGGTGAGAAAACTCAGAAACCAAGTACCTCACCGTGGTGTCGAGATCCGGGTAGTAGTCCTCCAACACCTTTAGCAACAGGTTGTTGTAGTACTCCATAGGAGGAGGGTACTTGTAGTGTTGCTCCTCTGTCCACCCAGGCTGTTCCTCCTCTGGTCCACCCAAGGAGGGAGTGGGAGCTGGTGGCGTGGCTGAAGCAGGTGCTAGTGCTGGTGAGGGAACTGGTGCAGGGGTCGGTGATGGAAAATGGGTCGGTGCAGGAGCTGGTGCAGGAACTGGTGGTGCATGGTTCACATCCATCCACTCTTGTTCATCTTCAGTGGTGACATCCTCCACCAACACATGCTCCTCCTCAGGGTCCTCCTCAGACTCAGACACCATCTCATCATCTGAGATGTCCACCACTAGCTGGGACGTCTGAGGCGTGAACTGGGACAGGTAGCTCCTGGTACTCAAGCGACGAGACCTCGTGACAGGCGAAATCTACAAAATTTTGTTTAAACTTAGTTAGAACAATATTTTAAGTAATAGAATAAAGACATAGAAGCATAAATAATTTTATAAATAACAAGAGCAAGATAGTAAGCAATAAATGGGAAGCAAAGGAACCTAAAACGACCATTTCTACCTAGGCTTCCGTCCTACAGTCAACTTAAGATTTGATACCAATTTGTCACACCCAATTTCAAGGACGAAATGGATGCATAACATTATGTGTGCCCAGGAAGCAATCCACACATAAGTCCACAAATTACATAGTATCATCATAGAGTTTAATACATAGCGTACATAGGTCCATTACATAAATAAATAAAAGAAGCGGAAGATACAACTAGCTCTCTTGGAACTCCATCTCACAGGGAAGGTCAACTGGTTGACCAAGCCTAGAAATCTTCAGGATAGTCCTCATAGCCTCCTGCTTCTGTTACCCATCCGAGATTCTTATCCAATTGATTGAAAAGTAAAACAAGTGTAAGTACTCTTCGTACTTAGCAACCTAACATGGGGTTATGAAGCTCAAAAAGGTTGACACTGGCTTACAACGTTTAGCACTTTTAGTTAATCAAGTTTTATTTATTAAGTAATATCAAGTTATGCTTAAGCCCCAAATGATCCCTCTTATGTCATTGCCAAAGTTAAGTGAAACATAAACATCATCATTATAGCGGCAATAGGAACATAAAGATTCATCAATTTAATTACAATTAATCCGTCAGTTTTCCAGGCCGCTCGTATCCGTGACACGGCTGATATATCAGTTTTTTAACACTCTGCAGAGGTTGTGCATCTTTACCCGTGAGTCGTGATGCCCCAAATGCCCGGGTTAATTACTCCCATAACACTGCCAAGGTGAGTGGGTTGGGTACACTATGAAACCTTTCATGGAATCTCGTCTAACAAGATAGGGCCGCTAGGATTGGCAAGGGGAAATAGAGTCTCCCTTCCGAGTGGCATAAAGACCGCAGTCTACGCTCAAACGGACAGAGGCCGCACTATAACCAGCTCGGCAAGAGCCTAATGCGCCCTTTCAGGTAACCGCTAACGAGCTAGAAAAGAGCCTATTACTGAGTTAAAGCTAGAGCCATGTAGCTCTCACGGTTGCACTGTCAGTCCCAGCTTTTGCCAACAATGAGTTGTTATAAAAGGGTTATGTTCCAATTTCCATAAACAGGTTCACCGAATCATTCAAAGTATTATAACATTTGGCAGGGATCATGTATCATTTATATTTGCACTAGCCATCTACCCATATGCATAACCCATATGAGTCAAGGTAAAGGTATCAACACTAGGGGAAACATACTACGTGCATCAAATTAAACACATGCAAATGTAACATGATTATGGTGAATAGGATAACAAGGTAGGTCCCATGCTATACTTGCCTTGGTTCTCAAACTCCTGTTGATCCTGCTGCTGGTCAAAGAAGTCCTGGTCACAACCAAACTCCTCACCGTCTGAACTCGATCACGACATTGCAACAACACACATTCCAATTGCATACATACAAAGCAAACAAAGCTACTATTATAATAGTACACCAGCAACAGTAAACAGAAGTAAAAGGCTTGTAAAAAGGTACTACGCACTGCTATGAACATTTCAACGCGAATTTCATAGAAATCGGATTTAAAATGAGAAAGATATGAATTAAACTAGTTCTCTAAGAGCTTTTTAAGTAATTAAACTTAACCTCGAAATTTAAATGTTCCAAACAGGTCTAATAGAGGGTTTAACATGTAGAGAATTTCATTACGAATCTAACGCAATTCGAATCGTTCAAAACGGAATTAAAATGCAACTTTTATAAGCATTTCAAAATGGATGGCAAATCTGTGATTATTTTGAAATGAATTTTGAATTAAACCAATTTTTTTTTTGAAATTGAAATCAGCCGAGGGCTGCGGGGTTCAACATTAAATCTTCCAGGAACTCTAAAGCAAAAAGGTCATCGAAGGGGTATCAACCATTTCTAGCCACAGATCTCGCGATGATCGGCCGAGATTAGAAGGTGGGGAGAGGGAAGGAGGGAGATGACCGGCCGGCCGGAGAAGACGACCAGCACGGCGGTGCCTCCATTTCCGGTGGCCGGAAACTCGCCGGAGTTCAATGAAATCGAGCGTTCGGTCTCGGTTTTGAAGTCGGAAAGCATGGGGAGAAAGAGGGGAGCGAGGCAAGTGCGATGGTGCACTCGGACGAACTCAGGGAGGAGAGCAAAGACGAGTGCGGTGGTGTGCCATGGCCAGCGGCGCGCTGCTCGCACAGAACAAGCCCTAGAGGCCACGGTTCGACTAGACGTGGGCAGAGGGAGTTAACGGAGATCACCGCGATCTCTTTGGCGTTACCAGGTGAACGCGGGGAGGGGAAAAAAACGACTGCCACGGCGAGTGGCCATGGCCGGCGTCAAACTGAGCTCGCGGAAAGGGCCCTAGAGGCAGCAATTCGACAAATTGAACATGCGGAGAGGAAGGGGGAGGTGATGCGACACTCACCAAGTTGCAAAGGAGACCGGAGACGACTCAGGGCAGGTGGTCGACGGCAACAACGGACGGTGAGTCACGGTTCCCGCTGGCGAGGTCTCTGCGGCCATCAAAAGGAAAAAGGGAACGGAATTCCCGTTAGCCAGAGGGCAAGTAATTCAGCGCGGAGTTCGGAGTAGGGCTCACTGAGGCGTTGGAGCTCCAGGACGTCCTTCCTGGAGACGGCGGTGGTGCTCTGCGTATGGGAGAACAGAGGGGAGCGGAAAGGGGAAAAGAGGGTCTGCGCTCCTCTTTGAAGCACCGGAGAGGAAGCGTGGGGTGTGCGGGCCGTTGCGGAGTCAAGGCGAGTCATGGAGGAAGAAGTGGGAGCGGGGCAAGCGCGGCGGTTGCCGCTAGCGTCGCGGCTCGGCGCGTCCGAAAACGGAGGGAGGTTGGGGGAGGAACTGACGGGCGGGACCCAGTCGGCAAAGAGAGAGGGGAGAGAGGGGGCGGTTGGGCGCTCGGTTGGGACGAGAGGTGGAGCTGGGCCTCGGCTTTTGCTGGGCTGAGCGGAAGAGGGGAAAGGAGGGAGTGGGCCTGCGGCTTTGCTCGCCCAAGCGAGGAGAAGGAAAGATTGGAGGGAGAAAGAGAGCTGGGCCTTCGGGCCAAAAGCAGTAAGAGAGGGAGAGAGACTTTTCTTTTCTCTTTTTCCAAAACCTTTTTCAAATCAGTTTGAACTCATTTAAACATTGCTTTACAAACTCAGTCATCACAAGTAAACTAATGCAGCAGCATGTATGCACACTCATGTTACTAAACTAACTTCACTTTTAATTCCATAAAGTTTATTATTTCCCTAAATGAAATGCTCACACTAATCATTAATTAATCATTTTCAACTATTTTTAAATGCAAGCAAATTTTGGGTGTTACAGAAAACCTTAGAAATCCTCCTACGCTCTTGTTTCTCTTAACATTGTTACTATCTCTAGTTAAGTTAGACTTAGTTAATCTCACATGTTTTCCTGAGTTCGATAAATTGGAATACTTCCGGTGAAGTGCTACATTTGTATTCGTGCGCTTGCAGATTAATCTATTTGCGTTAATAAATAACAACAACCTCACTTGGTGGGGCGGGCTGGGTGGGTGGTCCGATCGGTTCTTGAATTGTTTGGAGCAACTGAGGTGTAACTATTGGAAGCCCTAAGTTCTCAATAGTATATCTATATGTATGTATATACAAAAGTTCTATTCTGCAGTTGGCTATATAATAACATATTCTTTAGCCAATTTGGGTTATGATAATTACTGTGCTAATTTACGAGATAGTAGTAACACTTTACTAAATGATTTACTATGATATTACAGTAAATATCTCCAAATGTTATAGTAATACCACTATCATAAATATGTGTTCACTTTATTATAAATTAGTATATAAAATTATCGTAAACGGAGGTGACTATAAAATAGTTTATTGTACTGAATATACTGTCCCTATATATATATATATATTATTTGTGTGATGAAGAAGAGCAATTACTACTAGAAACAAGTTATTACCGTCTAAAGCTACTCTTCGGGATTAAGTAATTAGTGGTCAACCGAAAAGCCGTGGAGTTGCATAGTCATCCCGAGTGGAAGCCAGGCATAGTGATAGCCATCTACACCCAAAAGACTAGTGTATCATGTTTCGTTCCACTACTTGCTAGTCTATCTTTAGGCATCTTTCGTTTGCTAGGGAATGATGGCCTGGAATAATTTCTACCAAGAATGTCCCAAAAGAAGTGATATTTTGTATAAATTTTTGAATAAACTGAGTGATCAAACTTATAGTTTTAAAACTAAACGTTATAACTTGTCGGAAGGGTTATCCAATAATTGAATTTTTTTTGAACAGTCCACGTTATCTCATGGGCGATAAAATGGACTTATTGCTTCAAAAATATCATTTGTGCATGCATATATGCCATAAAGTCGTCGGGACATAGTGGACCTATTGCTTCATGATGTGTGGAAAACTGGAAATGGTGGATTGGCAAAGAGAAAAAGGGTTCCGCGAACATGATCAGAAATATGACAAGAACCAAACACAACGAGCCCTATAAATATGGCCCCACGCCTCCTCCATTGATGAGACACAACAAATCAGAAACAGAGTTCGTCTCAAAATCTCGGTCAGCCATGACGAACGGCTACCTGTTCCGTGAGTACATCGGCGCGCAGTTCACAGGCGTCCAGTTCACCGACGTGCCCATCAACGCCATGCTGAGCTTCCACTTCCTCCTCTCCTTCTGCATCGACTACACGCCGGTGGGGCAGCAGCCGAAGCCGGTGCCGGCCAACGGCGTTTTCAGCCCGTTCTGGGACACGGGCAACCTGTCCCCGGACGCCGTGGCTGCCATCAAGGCGGCGCACCCGAACGTGGCCGTCATGGCGGGGCTCGGCGGCGACAGCGTGCAGGACATCGTGAAGGCCGTCTTCACGCCGACCTCCATCGACTCGTGGGTGGCCAACGCCGTGACGTCGCTCACGGGCGTCATCAACATGTACGGGCTGGACGGCGTCGACGTGGACTACGAGCACTTCGCCGACGGCGTGGACGTGAACACCTTCGTGGAGTGCATCGGCCGCCTCCTGACGCAGCTCAAGCAGAGGATGCCGTACATCACCACCTCCATCGCGCCGTTCGAGGACCCGGTGGTCCAGAAGTACTACCAGCCGCTGTGGCGCAAGTACTCCAGCGTCATCGACTACGTCAACTTCCAGTTCTACGGCTACGGCGCCAACACCGACGTGCCCACCTACGTCATGTTCTACAACAACCAGTCGGCGAACTACCCCGGCGGCAAGGTCCTCGCCAGCTTCATGACCGGCAACACGACCGGGCTGCTCTCGCCAGACCAGGGCATCAGCGCGGCCAAAGAGCTGCAGAGGCAGAACAAGCTGCCGGGGCTTTTCATCTGGTCTGCGGACAGCTCCAAGCGGAGCAGCTACGGCTTCAAGTACGAGATCCAGGGGCAGCAGATCATCGCAAACCATTGATCGGACGCACAGCTGCTCCAACAAGGAATTCGAACGTTGCTACACGTGTTTACTACTGTGTCCTTAATAATAATTATGATATGAACTACTGAATAAATAAACGGAACACAAAGAATCCACATGTGGACATGTGGTTGTGGTTCCAACACCACCATAAAACCTCTCGTCATCTCCATGCCATTCGGAATTTTGATGGACACCTCGTTTTCTGTAAGACCATGAATCGGGAGGAATTGAAAAGTATTCTAATAATGAATTGAGAAGCACATTCTAGGTGGTATTGGTTCCAATTCATATATGATCCAAACATGCCACCATCAATACTTTTCAAACCGAGCCTCTCGCGGAGGGCGGCTCCGGCGGCGCCGCCACCAGCCGGCCGAGCCCCCATCTCCCCGGCTCCCCTCCGGCCGCCGTCGCTGCTCTTCTCGCGGCGGCGGCGGATGGCCGGATCCGAGCCTCTGTGGCCCGGATCCGCCGCTCACTGCTCCATCCCCCCCCCCCCCCCCCCCCCGTCCGGCGGCCATGCGGGGGTGGGAGGTGGCCGTGTGGTGGTGAGGGGTGGCCGATGGCCGGTAGGCGGCCGGTCGGGTGGTGGCTGGCCGGGTCTGGGCCTTTGGGCCATGGATCTGCGTTTGGCCGCCCCACCCCTCCTGCGATCGTCGCTGCCTACGCCATGGAGGTCGACGACGGCTTGGCTTCCTTCCCGGGAGGTATGCAAGCCGGCGTGCTTGGGCGGTGTGACTGCTTGTGGGAATCCTGGTGGAGCGGCAGGTTGCACAGGTCCAGTTCTGCCGGACGAACCATGGTGACGCCTTGGGCGCCATTTTCCTCCCTGAGGGCATCGTTTCGGGACCTCGTGCCCCTCATCAGCTTCGCCGGATCCTGGGCGAAAGCCCTATCTTAGAAGCCTCTAAGACTAGCGACGATGCCGTCTTGGGCGTCAACTACTTCCTGAAGGCGTCGCTGAAGAGCATCCTACAGCTCGTCGCTCCCCCCGTGGTCGCTGCTCTGCTCCTAATTATGCCTCATGTTTCTCCTCACTTGGTTAGTCCAGTTGAAGTTTGTTGTAGTCGTAGTCGTCGCTTGGTGCTTTGGCAGATGCTTTGCCGCCGGCGTTATGGAGGAGGATTGGTCGTCGCCGTGTGCCTAGACTTCAAGTTGGTGCTCCTTGCCCGTGGTCCCGAGGAACTAAAGCCCTTGGTGACTCGAAGGAGTTCTTGAAGGGCATCTCCGAGCTTTAGTGCTTCTCGTCCATGGTCCTAAGGGCCTTTAACCTTAGTGACTCGGAGGAGTTCTTGGAGTGCGGATGCTTTGCCGTTGGGATTGTGTTGCCGTCGCCATCAGGGAGGTCCTCCTCGCCTGTGGTCCTGAGGTCCCTCAGTGACTCGGAGGAGTTTGCTGCTGTGTGTGGGTCGGCCCCATCCACGGATGCTTTGCCGTGTCGATGGTCTTCGTGTGCTTGGGCGGATGCTTTGCCACCTGGAGTTTCTAGCCGATGTTTTGCCGCTATCATAACCTACGGCTCTTCTTCAATGCTGGCTACCTTTGTGTTGAGTTAGTTTGTATTAGGTGCAGTGTCTGGGGTTGTCAGGTGGAGGGCCCCCATCCCCTCATATTTCTTGCTTCTGTTTTTTCTTGTGTTGTGGATTTTGTTGGTAATCCTTGGATTACCTACGAATCCATTTATATCACCTATGTGTAGGTCTATTGACAATTCTCCTCTGCTTAATGAAATACGGGCTATATGCATGGTCTCAAAAAAATGATCCAAACATGCCTAGTACTCCCTCCATCCTAAATTATAAGATATTACAAAAATTTTGGAGAGTCAAAGCATCTCCAGTTTGACCAATAATTATAGAAAAATTATAAGACATACTATGAAAATATAATTGATAAAGAATCTAATGATACTTAGTTGATATCATAAATATTATTATACTATTATATAAGTTTGGTCAAACTTACTAAAATTATTAGAATATCTTGTAATTTGGGATGCGGTGTACTTTTTTTTTCACTCACGGGAGTAACAACTCATAAGACATAGCATTACAAATCATAAGACAATCAACTCCCAAAACATAGCATTACATATCATAAGAAGGGACAAGTTGATTAACTAATTCTATTTTTATTAACCAGGAGATGCATGTCCATTTTATTTCAACTTCTTGCTTCCACGTGCGACGCATTCCATCAGCGATGACAGCTCTCCTTTAGACTATATGACCTGGTTTCCAAAACACGGTTAATATAATATTTGTTAGATTATTATCAGACATGCATACTCCACTGTAGTTTATGAAATGTCAAGCGACAGAAAGAATTTTACCTGATGATATGGATGCGGAATTATGGCCATGGCATGCATCTTTAAGACCCACAATTTTTGCGGCACTGTATATGGCGGTGCCTGGCACCTTTCTCACCGCCACACAGCAGGCACTACCTTGGGATGGCCTAAAACTGGACGCAACGAGTTCAATGGATCACACTAAGCTAGGATTTCCTTCTTCTGTTCCTGGTTTAATATGCAATTCTTTAACAATATCATGGTTTAGTATACCAAGTTTGATAAATTATAGATTAAAACATATACATATTTTTTATACTAAATAAACATCATGTATTTTTATAATAAATTGGAAAATAAATTAATTTAGATCCATAAATATAGATATTGTTTATTAAAAACCTGGTCAAACGTGAAGCACTTTAACTAGTACATATACCATAGTTGCATTCTTTTTAGGACAGAGGTAGTACATGGACACATGGTAAACCAATCACTGGTTGATGAAAAATTAGTGTCCAGGCTCGAAGGAGAGCTACTACTTTCCAAACAAACATCTTATAGTGCTAGTGCTTATGGATTGGGTAAAGGAACAATAGCCCAAACTTAGTGTTATATTAGGATACCATCATATTTGCACCTATTTCTAGGACCATCATTTTAATCTCTTAATGACAAGATATCCTATTATTTATAGCGACAAAAGTATATCCCAATATTTATCGGAGCAAGATATCTTAGCATTCATATATGCAATATATCTATATCTATATCTATATCTATATCTATATTCTTTTTTAAAACATCATCGGATGGAGAAACAACCTAAATCAAAGTTGTGATTTGAAAAGGTATGGAACTTTGTAGTTGATAACTTTTTTCATTTGAAATCATTTTCTCAAAGAAAACTAAGTTTGAGTTTCTCAAATTTTAATTTTGAAATTTTCAAATGGACTCGGATGGAGAATTAATCAAAATAAAAGATGTAGATATAAAAACATTATACAAAATTTTTAGTTGACACCTTTTTCATTTGATATCATTTACGTAAGGATAACTACTTTTGAAATTTTTTAATTACAAGTTAAAATTTTCAAACATCCTTGTATGGAGAAACAACCGTTGACACCGTATTTTGGTACGTCCAGATACATACAGGTGGGTCGTCCTGGTGGCAGATTCAGATGATTGTTGTTCATATGAACCCAGATGATCGGCTAAGGTAATCGACCGAGGAGAATCGTGGAAGGAAAGAATATATGTCAGTTACGATAAGATGTGCGCATCAGGCTCTGTTGAAAGGGAAGGTTGGAGCCCAAGTTATCTTTTATTTCTTTATTTTCGTTTAGTAGTCATGTCGGATTAGTACTTATGCTATATGACCTATAAATAGCAAAGCCTAGGTCATTGTAAAGGACATCCAATCAATCAATACAAAACCCTTTCAGTTCCAGCCAAACCCTTAGGAGTAGGAGTAATTTAGATCTTGGCGAAACCTTCGACACATAGAGCTGTATCGACTAGATCGACCTCCGGTTTGCTTGTAAGTATAGCCACGACTCATGTCTCGTTTGTACGACTGCATTGTCTAATATCGTACAAGCTCGATGTGAGCTAGTTATCGGTTTGAATCTTTACTTATGGGGCTGCATTGCTTCAATCTCATGTGAGTAATTGTTTAAGCTAGTTATCGGCTCTGTTAGATTGACAATCTAATAGATTCATTAAGTTATCGATATTGTCTATTTAATCTATCTAATTTGTTACAACAATATTTTGTCCAATCGCAATCAATAGATTAGACTAAGCTTTTATGCTTACACTCGTCAAAACAATTGATTTACGATCTTATCGGCTAATCTATTAATTGCGATTGTTACATGTTGTGCGTTCGAGATATTTGACTAAATGCGGTTAATTTAAGAATAAGTAGATCTAATCTAATATGCTTGTTATGGGCTGTATCTCCAGACCTCACGGTTAAATATGTATAAGGTTGTCTCAGATTTAGTCGCAATTAAGTACACTGATCTTGTTTGTGCCTCATGGACCCTATATCGGCTGAGTAGCCGATCCGATTGTTCTTTGTTCATACGATACGTATGCACCTGTTAATACAAACATGATCAGATTCTTTAAGTACGTTGAACGTAATTTGGTCTGTTTACTATTATGGTTGTATGGGAACACCTCACTGTTAGTAAACAAGTCATGTTATCGGGTTAATCATCATCATGGCTGCATGGAAACACACCTTTGCTGATGATTAATTTTTATTTGGTATATTCAATCGATCTAGTAGCTTAAGTTGGTAAATGCTATATGTATCTCATCTTTATAAGCAAACACATTGATGAGTTCGGCTAATCACAATGCTTTCTTGATTATATATCGTAAATAGTTGTTCCAATCTTATTGTTATTTCCATATGCCTTATACCATTAGGAGTTGACTCTCTAGTCAATTTTCCTTTGACCACCAGCTATCAAAGAGCCATACATCATGGAACTGTCTCGCAACAACCGAAATTTTCCATAATTTGACAGTTTCTATCCTTGTCAGTTGTAGGTCAAATTGACTGACCCGCCTCAGGATCGAATCAACTGACTCAGCTCTACCATCTAAGGTTTAGGAGATCAGGATTCTGCTCCACGACGTTCTCGGTAGAGCCTCACGCAGTGTTGGCGCTAAGACCCATTTGTAGCGTCAACAACAACAAAAAATAAAATTTATAGATATAAAAATTTATACAAATTTGTAGTTGGCAATTTTTTTATTTGAAATCATCTTGTCAAGGAAAACTACTTTTGAATTTCTCACATTTGAAATTCAAAATTTTTTAAACATCCACGGATGGAGAAACAGTAAAAACAAAAGTTATAGATCTCAAGAAGTTATAATATTTTGTAGTTCATAACCTTTTCATTTGAATTTGTTTAGACACCCAAACACTCATTTCAAATTTGGTTCGCCATAATAAGAGGATAAATAATATATATTATTGAGACAAGTGAGTGTTGGGTGGAGTGGTTGTAGGGAAGACAACACCAGATTGAAAACCACGGGTTCAAACCCCTAGTCGTGAAGCACGCATGTTTCACACAAAAAATGTGCAACCTCCAACTTTTAGGGGTTAATTTTTTGGCCTAGATTTGAAGATTTTTTAAAACAAATTTGTATGAGCGGCTCTATATCTAGCCACCCTTATGAATACTTAGTCTCCTCTACAAAACCGATTTGTAGAGATGGTTGGGTAGGGGCGACTAGCCCAACCTCCCCTACAAACAACTTTGATCCACTCTAACAAAGCTTCTTTGTAGTAATGTAACTCACATCAAGAGTAATATATTTTTGAGTTAAATACACTAGAGGTACATGGTGGGTTTCAGTTATGTCCATCAACTTCAAAAGTTAATTTTTGGGTCCATGAACTTCTTAAGTTATTCACCAAAGATCTAAAGCAGTCCAAGTGTGCATTGAGTGATGACATGACATGTTGATGGGTGTCATGAGGGAACAAGCATAATCAACAATCCATGGCCACCTAACCTTGCCTATGAGCGCGATAGTGTTGCACAACCTCATAGGAACCACTCCTGTGGCTGCCTTTTTATATCTTTTTATATCACTAGCGAAGGCATGTCACATGAATCAATAACATGGCGAAAGAGTAACCCTTACTACGTGTATCCATAACTACCCCCACATAGACCCCTCACTCTTAGTCATGAATACAACGAGGAAACTACTCTCTTTTACCTTACCAGATATCATCACTACAAAGATCCTCTCTACCCAAATTATAATACTCCTTATGTCATCATAGGATGAGTTTGGTCTTAGTTGACTTCATGTTCCCTATGAAAAAATACGATATCTAGAGTACTCATGACGAAGGTTATATTAACAACAATAATCTTGCTTGTCATTAGATGGCCCATTTTATGGCATTTTTCATCAGAACTCTTACAAAGCGATGAAAAATAGGAGTCACAAAGAATGTCACTGAACTAGTTGTCACACCCGGTTTTAAGGACAAAACCAGATATACACCATATGTGAGCTCAGGAAGTCAATTCTCACATATAGCCACAGAAGAAGGTAATATCAAAAGACAATACTTAAATACATAACATATAAGGTCAAAGAAATAACCTTAAGAGAGCAAACAACAGTAAGACACTCCGATCTTCAGGTGAAGACTCCAGTCCACAGGGACCAACTGATTGGTTGATCACAAGCCTAACTACTCGAAACTCTTGCAATCTGGTACCCATCCGAGATTTTTATCCAAATATAGAAAAGAATAAACAAGCATAAGTACTTTCTTACTCAACAAATATTCATGGGGTTCATGAGGCTCAAGAAGGTATGACTCTGGTTTAACTGCATAAGCTTTTAGATTATCTCAATTTTAGCATTATAGTAGCATCAATGTTATCAATAGCCCAATAACCATATGATCAAGTGAACGAGATATAATGCTTATTTGAACGGTAACAATAATAAATCACAGATAACAACTGATGAGCCATGACATAAGGACATCACACAGTAAGGAGCCCAAGCCGCTCTTAACCGGGAGCACGGCTATTATAATAGTTTTTAACTCTGCGCAGAGGTGTACATCTTTACCCATAAGTCGTGAATTGCCCTTTCGCCCGAGGAGATCAGCCTCTTAACCCTCTACCAAGGAAGGTCGGCAGGGTTCACTACGAGACCGTTCACAGGTTCCACTAATAGGTAACAACCCGCTACAAGTTCCCTTTAACGAGATCGTAAGAACTCCCCTCCCAGAAGTCACCGCAGTGCACCTTCTGGCAGGACAAGCCCCCACTTTCTTAGAGCCCTTATTGCGCCCTCTCAGGTAAGTTGCCACAAACTAGCAAAAGCATAATACTGAGTCAAGCCAGAGCCCATTAGCTTATGGTAGTACTGTTTTCTCGGGGTAATCTCTTACAGAAATATCCCTATGAGTGAGAACGCATGTGTGAGTTCCTGATGTTCCACCTATAGTCCACGTTGCTAAAAAGTCATCTTTTATTTTCATTTCATATATCATTAATCAAGTTTACATGATCATAGTTATTCTTAAAGAGCACTAGCTTGATCTACCCAAATGCATAAATTCCCAGGGTGACAAGGTATAAGGTGCAATACTAGGATAACCTTATAGGGTAACAAGGAAACTCATGCATATGATTAATGAGTGATTATCATGAATAGGACAACAAGGATAATCCCATGTAATACTTGCCTTAAAATCTTAGATCCTTTGCTCAACTGATTCTCAACTTCAGACGACTTCTTCTTGATCACCAACGCAAAACTCACTGATTGGACAATAATTAACGAATCACCACACAAGCATCTGATCATACAAAGCATACAAACATGGCTAAATTAGAACAATACACCAATCAATGAAAAGGATTTAAAAAGAAATCTACGCATCTCTATGATCACATAGTCGCGAAGAACACGCTAAACGGTGCTACGATGATCGAGATACAACTAACGGAAGATTTGCTTTTATAAAAGAGAACTATGAGCTTTGTTAGTTTTAACTATATAAAGGATTGTATAAGGTATTTCAGTGAAACACCTTGGTTTAATTAGGTCAAACTTATATTTGGATTTCGAAAACGAAAGTCGAAACTATCGATATTTTATGTATAAAACAAGTTGCATAGTTATTAATCAAGTTAGGAGTTAACCATGAAAATACAGAGCTATTAACAGGGTATTAAAGATCACTAATGAAAAGGTTATGCCGATACGAAGCCAACACAACTTGAACGGATCGAAACGGATTTGAAACGGAGAAGATATGATTTAAACAAGTTTTGGGGATTTAAAACACACATTTAAAACCATTTAATAAATAAATATTTTTCCAAGTTTCAAAACAGATTGATTATGGCTTTAACATGTAGATAAAAACTCTACGAATCTAACGCAATTCGAATGGATCAAATCGGATTTCAAACAGAGGTTTTATGACCAAAACAATAGGACTGGCAATTTTGTAGTTTTGAGAAAGCGCATTTTGAATGGAACAGAGGAGGTTTACGTTTTCAAAACGAGAAAGCAAGAAAAGGAAATCCGCTTTGGGACCGCGGGTGCTGCAGTGCGGGGCCGGCGTGGCGCCACGTGGCGGCACGAGACAGGGCGGGTGCACGACGCGGTGTGGACCAGACACGGGGACGCGGTCCACGGGTCCACCATGGACCGGAGGGCGTACCCCTTGGGTACTTCTAATCTCGACCGTCTGAGATCGGATGGACGGCTCAGAGGGCGGCGCGGGCTGAGGATGCCGGGCCGGGGCTTTACCGCGGCGGCGCCATGGCCGGAGCGCGGCGGCGCGAGTCAATCCGATGATTCGGTGCATGTTTCTCTGCGCGGAAAAGACGGGAAGGGAGAGGGAGAGATGTTGAACACCGCTGCGGGGTCGGATGGGCCGATTAGACGCCGCGTGCGACGGTGGCTGCGGTACAGCGGCTCGGCACGACGGCGGCCGTGGAGCGGGCGAAACATAGGGATGTGGGCGGGATGGCGAGCTCCTTAGGGCTCTCTTACCTCACTGCGGGCCTTGCGGGACACACGGACGGCGCGGAGGAGCTCAGCATGCGCAGGGCGACAACGGCGGTCCTGAGCGTTGCGTGCTGTGGCGGCCGGGGCCTTGCACTGCTCTGAGAGGGCGAGGTGAGGGCGGTAAGGTGCGGGGCTTGGCTTTTATAGCCCGAGGCCGTGCCGTAGGAAGGAAAGGGGATCACCCCGGCGTCAATCGCGCTCGGCAGGGAAGGAAATTACCAGCACAGGGAAGGAAAGGGGAAGGAGGGAGAAGGAAGGCGACGCGGCTCTTTCCATCTGGAGGAAGAAGACGGCAGGGCGGCTGACGACGCGGGCCCACCTGCCATCGAAGATGGAGGCTGAGGCGGGGTGCTCCCGCGTGGGTGTGAGGCCGGGCCGACCTGCTGGGCCACGGGATGGGAAGAGGGGAGGGGAGGGAGGAAGAGGCCGAGCTGGGCTTTGGTGCCGACTTGGGCCTGCGGGCGAGGAAGGGAAAGGGAGGGAGGTGTTGGGCTGGGCCTGCGCGGGAAGGGAGAGAGAAGGCCGCGGGAGAGGGATCTGGGCCCAAAACAGAGAGAGGGTGAGGGAGGGTTTTTCTTATTTTTCTTTTACTTCAAAGCCTAGATTCAAAACATTTTCAAAATAAATTTTAAAATTTTGAAACCTCCACTCATTTCAATAAACCAAATGCACCAGCATGTATGCACAACAAGTGGGTAAACCCTAGCAAAATTTTAATGTTTCAAAAAGTTTTTATTTTACTATATTTTCATGAGCACAAAATCACAGTTAAATCATTTAAACCCTATTTTTCTAGAAAGCAAAATTTGGGGTGTTACACTAGTACAATTTCATCCGGTGATGATATCTTCTATGTCACAAAGCTTGATTTGGGAATATCATAAGTCTATGACATAGATTTTACATCATATTTTTTTTATTTTTAAATGTTGTTGTCCAAGTTGGCGGTAACGCTAGCAGCCTAGGAGGCCCTCCCACCTGCATGGTCTAGCTCGCGCTTGTGATCTAGGAGTCCTATATGCTCGCGAGGGTGCAACACTATTGCACACGGAGGCAGTAGGCTCAGCGAAGTTGCAATATTATTGTTCAAAAAATAGGGGTAGCACAAAGAATGATCAAACTCACAACCACACTGATGCAGGCACCGTAGTTAACCACTAAGTATGCAACTAATGAGAAAAATGGCCTATATTATGACATAAGTTAATCATAAAAAATGAAGAATTTCTTCTAATGTCCTTAATTCCAATCTTTTTCTAATTTGAATAAATTGGTAAGGAAATTGTACACAAAATAACCTAGATGAAGGATAAAACTTAGAATAGTAGAACCTTTATATTATTTATGCATGATTTAGGCTCAATTAATTTGATCTCAGACTAGGTGCTTATTGATGCATGTCATTTTGATCTAAATTGTGATTGTTCCACTAAAACACCAAACCATTACTTGAAGAGGCAAACTTAATCATGCAAAGAACCTTAATTAGACTCTACTTGGTTAAATAAAAACTTATTAGGGCTTAATGGGTTGATCATTAACTTAGGAATGCATAAGAATGTAATAATTATGCTAGTAATAAATGAACATGATATGTTTTTGTTCAGACAAATCTATCTTAAAACTACTGAAAAACAATAGAGGCTAATCAACTTCAACATAGGCATATTGATTAGCACTATGTTAGATATAATGGGCTCTAATACCAATTATTAAAATTAGCTTAGTCCTCAATAGGATCTTAACTTAGTCTAAACGTGATTATAATTTCAACATAATGATAAATTGACTAGAATGAAATGACCAAAGTTTGAGAGTTTCATGTTTGCCTCTATTGTGGATGCCTTGATGATATCGATGTATTGGATTTGATGTAATCACCAGTTGTGGGCATAGTTTCATTTTTCGGTGAAGAAAGCAACAATAATCTTCTATGTGTGGGAAGGGACCCTTCTTTGACCCCCCACCAACACTCTCATATATATGTTTTGGTGTTTTGATAGTAAAATTGACATGGTTGACTCCTGACTATCACTATTTTATTTATCTGAGATATAAGCTAAGGAACCAAACCCTAATACACTATACAAAGGTTTATCAACAAAAGATATATTATTTATGGAACTTAATATTATGTGCCAATCTCATATGTTTCCCTTCATCAATGCAATCAAACTGTGGCTGCCATCAGGGACATTGTCATGATGTATCTTGGCAACACTAGCATGATGGAAACCATCAAATCGTCTTTGCCCCCAAAGTCTATCAACTCATGGATGTCCAACATTGTGTTCTCTCTCACTAACATCATCATCATTTATGGGCTAGAGGGCATAGTTGAGGCTTTTCCTTAGCATGCACATTGGTAATAATACCAAAGCTCATCTTCAACCGCTCTTATCCCCAATAGCATTGGCCTAGTGCAACAATTACTTTTCAACCATCTTTTCCCCACACACTTGTGGACCCACCTTAAAATTCATATAAATGTTAGGGGACATATGTTCGGTAGTGATGTAGCAACTCCCCTAGCCTGTTTACACACTATTTAGATGCTACATAGTGGTACATTGTTTCCATTCAAATGGTTGTTTCAGTCATTTAAATGGCCATTTACTCGTTTTAACACCCATCTTGCCTGAATAATGAGCTAAATGGCAGGTGATCAGCTATTTAGCATTTAGCATTTAGGATGACACTACACATTAAAGGATAGGTTATTGCGAGACTGTTGCATCATCTTCCTTAATTCCAACCATTCCCCATGTCACTCGATCGAGATTTTAATGGAACACATTTTCCTTTAACAGATACATATCACAAGAAGGCACAAGTAAATTAATATAATTTTGTTTTATTAACCAGAAGGAGATATATCTCATTTCAACTTCATGTTTTGATGATGCATCCGTCAACAATGGAAGCTACCCACTATTAAGGCTATGACCTGGTTCACAAATGATATTAATATTTGTTAGCTTATCATACAAGGATATTCTATTGTAGTTTATGAACTATCAAATAATAATAAATTTTACCTGATGATGTAGATGTGAAGGAGCGCATGCATCTCTAAATCCCACAAATTTTCTTACACTGTATTTGGCCTTGTCAGCAAGTGAGAGTATGGAGGCTATGCAAAGCATATTGGTGCCTAGCACCTTTCTCACCGCCACACAACAAACACTATTTCGGGATGGAGTATAATCAGGTGTTAAATTTAGTGGATCACACTCACGTAGGATTTCTCTCTTCTGATCATTATTACATGGTAAACGACCAATCACTGGCTGTTAAAAAACTAGTATCCAAACTAGGAGGATAACTACAACTTTCCCAACAAACATTTTATAGTGCTCAAGGTTATGGATTGGGTGGAGGAACAATAGCACAAACTTGTTACTCTTCTATTTAGGATTCTGGCATATGTGCTCCTATTTATAGGAAAGGACTCGTAATATTTTTTTATTTTTAATGATAAGATATCCTATTATTTATAGAAAAAGATATATATATATCCAATGTGCGGTGGGGTAAGATATGCTAGCATTTATAAATGAATATTACTATATTAGCGTATCTTGTGTCTATTATATGTATATTGAAGGTGTTGTCTAAACTAATGTCGAAGAATCCTTACTAGTAAGTCTGTTGCGCTAAAACTAATGAGTGGGTGAAACAAATCAAACTCATGGAACGAATGAAAAAGGCAGAAAAGAAATAGTAAGCTTGAAGATTACTTAATTGCATCGGCTTGGGAATGTTAGCAAAGACTAATGGTTGGAATAAATCAAACTTATAGTAAATTTTGAAAGAGAATTGCAGGGTACTATAATTGAAAGAAGACATTTGTATCATATTGCACTAATTTTTCTTTGATGCAAAGATGTTTGACTATTTTAACAAAATTAAATGAAAGCCCTAGTTTGGTTTTGGCAACTAATGCCACCATGTGGACTAATGCTTTCATTGGGTATGATTATCTAGGGACCACCTTATGGTGGTGAACAAGGCATAGGAGGTGATGGAGATGTATATAAAGATCACATACATACCAGTGTTCATCAAATGGAGATAAGGTGGAGCAAAAGGAACCCACAAGGCAAAGGTATAAGATAGGGATTTGTTTTTGCCAATATAGGTGCAATTGAGTGCAAGGTTGGGTTTAGATAGATATCCATACTATAAAGAGGGGAATTCTTTAGTTGGAACAATTATCTAGTGCCACTAAATGTGAGTGTCATTTGCATATACGTTACACTTCAACAATGCAATGAGTAGCAAGCTAAAATGTTTTGGAAAACACTTTGAAAAAATGCATACCCATGGCTTAGATGTTTGGGAAAACATTTGTGAGTTGGCATGCTTGAGAAGAGGTGAATTTGTGCTACTTGTGGTGTTGTTCAGCACTTAATGGGTGTATCCAATGTGCCACCGGATGTGGTCACTAGACAGGTCGACAAGAGATCAGGCCTATGACAATTAGAAGATTATTTTTTATCATAGAAGGTCCGTCATTAAAGACCTTCTGTGACAATTTTTATGACAATCTTTTATCTTTGACCATTATTCTGACAGTTACAATTGTCACAGATTCACAAATTGTCACAAAGATAGCTTGTAATTGTCATAGAAGGCCTTTTATGACAAGAGATGAACTTCTAATTGTCATAGAAGGCGTCATATCTGAAAGTACCTAATTGGCCTAGAGGGGGATGAATAGGCGTAACTAAAACCTGAAACTCAAAAACTTGAAGTGCAGAGATTAGAACTATCGGTACTACTGGTGGGAGATCGGTACTACCAGTTCCTATGAGATCTGCTAAAACAATGGGGAAATCAACTTATATTTCAGATCTGCTGATTCCTTACTATGCTTTGATGATGTAGAGGTGAATGGTGGACTCCCCTTGCCTTGCTCCTTCAC
This sequence comes from Microstegium vimineum, assembly GCA_022036555.1. Classification (NCBI taxonomy): domain Eukaryota; kingdom Viridiplantae; phylum Streptophyta; class Magnoliopsida; order Poales; family Poaceae; genus Microstegium; species Microstegium vimineum. Next base: position 40,887,387 of record CM039133.1, read on the forward strand.
CAAATCGTAGATCGGCCTTCCAATCCTAAGAACAAGGAGAGAGAGGAAGAACATGAAGAACAAGCGATAGAACAAAGTATATATGAATCAATAGCAAGCACACAAGACACGAGATTTAATCCGAGGTTCGGCACCCATGAAGGAGTACCTACGTCCCCGTTGTTGAGGTGACCACTAAGGTCGGAGTCTCTTCCACCTCCTTTCCTCTCTCAAGCAACCACAAAGGTTAGCTCGAGGATTTCACTAAGAATCAAAGGGTGAATACAAACACTTCGGGGTGCCCTCACAAATGGAGCAACTCGGGCAACCACGAAGAACACCTAACCGGCTAAGGTTCCAAGAACCCAAGAGTAACAAACACAAATCCAACCGTCTAGAAGAAGAATCCAAGTGCTCAAGTCATAGATCGAAGCTCCCCACTCTCTAATCTCGCTTCTCTCGCTCTAAGCTAGCAAGATTCAAAGTTCTAGAGCAAGAGGGAGAGAGAGGGGGTGAATCAATGGCTTGGAGTGCTCAAGGTAGGTGAAGAGTGAGTGAATGAGTGAATGAGCGAGAGAGGAGGGGGAAAGATATACTTAAAGTCTTCAGCCCCGAAGCGGTACCGGTACTACCGGTGAGCCACCGGTACTACCGGTGGATAAGTGACCGTTGGAGCTTATGTGCAGATCTGGGCGAGAAAGTGTACTACCAGTACTATTGGTAGTTGACCGGTACTACTAGTCCTCACCGTACCATCGGTTGGAAGCTGGTACTACCGGTAGTGCATTTTGTACGCCGCCCGAATTGTGCGAGAAACTGGCCTATCGGTACAACTGGTTGTTGACCGATACTACCGGTGGGAACCGGTACTACCGGTAGAGCAAAAATAGACGCCCAGGTTGGGCGAGAAAGTGACCTAGCGGTACCACCGGCTGTTGACCGGTACTACCGGTCCATCACCGATACTATCGGTGGGGAACCCGTACTACCGGTAGCTCTGCTGACAGCCACAGAAACAAACTTCTAAGTGTTTGTTGTGCACGGCGTCTCTCAAGCGTCTCTATACTAATAACTTGAGCACTCTTACCCACTTCTAGCTAGTCAAACTTGTATCCATCTTGGTAGTGCAGCTTTTCCTATAACTCAATTCAAAAGAATAAATCTATTTGGCACTTGAGATGAGCCGCTTTCCATAGAGTGGAATTTGGGGGTGCTTCAATCACCGGATTTCATCGTTTAAGCTTATCAATAAACCAACACCTGTGAATATTCTTAGAATAAGCGTGTTAGTCCCTAATTTGATTGTTATCAATTATCCAAAACCCACATAGGGGGTGAATGCACTTACAAACTCCCATTTTTTGGTAATTGATGACAACCAACTTAGGCTTACATATAATAGAAAGAATTTAAGCTTTTGAATTGAAAACTTTAGAAAGAAGACTCCCCCTTAATTTATGCATTGGATTTGAATTCCATGTCTTGATCATAATCAAGATAGCATAAATTAAGAGAAAGCCCCCCCCCTAACTTTTGCAATCCGTGGGGTGCCTATAAGTGTGTGTGATGAACATATAAAGGTGATGCATATGACAAAATATCAATCACAAAGAGCAAGACAAAGAGGCAATCACCACACAAGCACATGGATAACACCACAAGATAACCAACATAAGATAGATACAGTTCTACACTCAAACATCATCCATATTACATAAATAGGTTTATAGCTCATCACATAGTTCAACACAAATAGATAAACCACCGTCCAACACCAAGTCCACTAAAGCCAAAGATAAAGAGCTACCCTATTACAAAAAGGATAAAGCCTAACACTCCCCCTTTGACATCAAGTGCCAAAAGGGTAGGCCACATGAAGAACATAGGATAGCATGAAACTAGTAGTCCTCATCATCGTCGTACTCCTCATCATCTCCATAGTCAACGAGGCCACCACTCACACCCTTGCCATGCGGACAAGCGAAAGAAGTAGTACCGGCAAAGGGCTATGAAGAACTACCCTACCAGGATATACACCCTGACTAGAGTAGGGAAGACCACCAAAGATGGATTCAAAGCCATAATCAGCAACACCACCATGAGAAGGGGCTCCATAGCCCGACTCACCATGAGGGGGCACACCATGCGTAGAACCACCAAGATCATCATCAGGAACACGAGTCGTACCCGTAGGCCGTAGCAAGAGGAGCACCATGAGCCACATGCTCATCAAAAGGATCCTCAAATGGACGAAGAGGAGATGAAGGTGGAAGGTTGAGCTGCTCCTCAATCCACCGAAGCTGACGATCCTCCTTCTCAGCCGTGTAGCAAAGGTAGGAAAAGAACTTCCGAAGAGCAGACTTGGTACCTCCACCACGACCTTCACCATGCCCACGACGCGCCGAAGAGGAGCGGCGTGGAGGCGAAGAAGCCGGAGGAACATCAAAAGCAGCCTCTTTCTTGCCCTTGCACTTAGCACTTTGCTCAATAGCAATATCATCAAACAAATCATCACAAGTGGTAGCTACATCAAGCTTCACACACGGATTAGTAGCAACATGTGTGGCAAGATCATGGTTAAGAAATTCATTTGCAACCACAAGTGTACCATGCTCAAGCTTAACATTGGTGTAATCATCCTTAAGCATGTTGTACCTAGTTTGGAGCTCTTGGGATGACCTCTCAAGCTTATCATGATTCTCATTCATTTGCTTGAGTGAGGCTTTGAGATCCTTAGTGCTAGATGAAAGAGTTTTGTTCTCATGTTTTAGTTCATCATTAGCACTAGACAAGGCATCAAGCTTAGCATGCAAGTTTTCCTTCACTTCGTCTAGTGATTCATTTTTAGCTGTACTTCCTTATGATTCTAGTGTACTTGTTAAATATTTTCATCATTTCATCATAGGAAGGTACCTCAAACTCATCATCACTATCACTAGAGTTATCACTCCCCTCATCCTCACTTTGTACGTTCTGGTCACCCTTAGCCATGAGGCATAGGTGTGTAGAGGATGAGCCCGAAGATGGTGGAGGTGGTGGCGGTGGAAAAGAAGTCCCAATCACAAGAGCGACCACCTTCTCCTCATCACTCTCATCATCAGAGGAGTCACTTGAGTCTTCTATGTCGGTGAGCCAATCACCCATAATATAAGCCTTGCCATTCTTCTTGTGAAAGTTGAAATTCTTCTTCTTCTTGAATGGTTTGTCTTGCTTCTTGTCTTCATCACTTGAATCATCATGGTCACCCTTGTTGTTCTTGAACTTTGTCCTTCTTCTTGGGTTTGGTGCATTGATGAGCCAAGTGGCCAAGCTTGCCACAATTGTAGCAATCCATCTTGGAGAGTGGCTTCCTTGAAGAGCTTGTGAAGAATTTCTTATTCTTTGAGTCAAACTTGACTCCATTCTTGTTTAGTCTCTTCAACATCTTGGTGGTATTCTTGACCATGAGAGCGATGTTGTCTTCATCTTCATCACTTGAGCTCTCAACCACCACTTGCAACTTGCACTTTTCTTTGGTGGTGGCTTTGAGAGCCAAGTCCTTATACTTCTCTTTCTTCTTGGTAGAGGAAGATGAGTCATCATTGATTTTCATGTACATCCCATGAGCGTTGAGCTTCCCGAACACTTGAGTAGGAGTTGATGTGGAGAGGTGCCCTTAGTGAAGAACGATTACTATGTGCCCATATTTGTCAATGGGGAGCACACATAGTATCTTCCTCACCACATCAGGCGGAGATAATTGATTGAGCCCAAGTCCATTCATATCCTCTACAAGAATGTTAAGTCGTGAGTACATCTCATTTGCATTTTCATTGGAAAGCATAGTAAAAGAGTTCAATTTTGCCATGACCAAATGATAGCACTCCTCACGCTCACTCTTTGTGCCCTCATGGAGAGCACAAATAGTGGTCCACAACTCATGTGCGTCTTTGGCATTACACACACGGTTGAAAACATCCTTGCAAATGCTGTGAAATAGAATGTTCTTTGCCTTGGCATTGTTCTTCTCAAACTATGGGTCCTCGGTGAAACAAGAACCACCGGTGATAGCGGCTTTGTGAACACTGACATCCACGACCTCAAGATAGGCCTCCATCCGGACCTTCCAATATGGAAAGTCATCACCATCGAACATAGGTGGTGGTTCATCCCCATGGGACATCTTGCTCTAGGAAGTGAAGCCTAATTTTAGAGCAACACGGCTCTGATACCAATTGAAAGGATCAAGATGTCCAAGAAGGGGATGAATTGGGCTTGTTTTAAATTTCTAAAGCAAATATGAAAACCTAACAAATGTCAATTCTCTCCCTAGTGCCTAAAGTGTGTCCTAGCTAGGAAAGAGGTAACAATTCAATATAGGTAATACAACAACTAAGCAAGTAACAAGGTGATCAAGCTAGCAATACTACTCTCAAGTCATGATTGCAAGTATGCAGCAACAAGTATGAAGAACTTGAAAGTAGATTGCGGAAAGTAAAGAGCTAGAGAGAGAAGGGAAAGATGACACGGCGATGTTTTCCCGAGGTATCGAGGAGTCGACACTCCCCCTAGTCCTCGTTGGAGCACCTTGCAAGGTATTGCTCCCCCTCGATCCGCGCAAGGACCAAGTGCTCTCTACGGGATGATTCTTTGCCGCTCTAGCTCGGCGAATCGTCCACAACCGATCACAACATGTGGAGGAGGGCCACCAACAAGCTCCCTGTGGTAACCAAGCCTCCGATCGCCACCAAGTCGTCTAGGTGCTGTCGATCACCAAGAGTAACAAGCACAAGACCTTCACTTGACCCACTCAAGGCTATGAAGGTGGATGAATGCACACTTGTCACTCCTAATCACCCTAGGGAGGAACTTAAGCTTTGGATCTCACAAATCTCTTTCTCACTAGGCTCTTGGTCTCTCAAGAACTCTCTCAAGCTTTCTTCAGCTGAAACAATGGCCAAGAGTGCTAACTTGAATGAAATGGGCAACTATATATAGCCGTCACCCTCCAAACTAGCCGTTAGTGCTTTTTCACCTGTCTGCGACCAGTCAGACCGGACCACTATCGGGTCCATCGGACATTCGCCATGGTCCGAAGCTCACATATCCAACAAGAACGCTTACTATACAGAGTACCTCCGGACTACCTCCAATAGTCCAGAGCTTGGCTCCGGATGAGGTCCGACGCCAAAAAGAAAGTTGTGTACCTCTCTTCGTCGGACTCACCCGTCACTACTACATAATTGGTTTTCCGTGGCGGTTAAAATGGATTAACCGTGACGGTTATTCCAACCGCCACGGATCAATGGTCACGGTTAATCGGGGTACCATTAACCGTGGCGGTTAACTTATAACAACCGCCACGGTTAATAGATATTAACCATAACGGTTGTTATAAGTTAACCACCACGGTTAATATTTTCCAGTAACAAAAAAAAATGTTTTATAAAATTTAAATTGGAATTCAAAACATTTTCTCAGATGGATCCAAGCACAGATTATATAACAGAAAATATGTATATATGGAATAAACAAATATATTACATGAATATGTCGTCCTCTTGTAAGTACTAGCTAAACTTTTACTACCCTAAACAACTTCTCCAAATACTTGGCATCAACATAACAAGCATCAACGAGTACTAGCTAAACATTTACTACTAGCAGCAAGGAGAAGCACCAGCGGCAGCCTCACCATTGTTACTGCAACCACAACCACACATCTCCCTTGGCTCGAGTGGTAGGAAGTCATGCAGTTTACTGAAACAAGGAATATACATACATGTTTATTTCTACTTGAAAGCCAAAATATATTTTACATACTTAAGTTCAAACATAACTTTAGACTTAAGTTCTGAATTACATGGGTTTATTTAGAATTGTTGCAAGTAACGGAATTGTATAAACAAGTCAAAGGCAGGGTTCACCTACCAAGCTCATGGTTGTGGTCAACACTGTTGGTCTTATTATGCCTGTTGAGAGGAAGACATAGGAAGGAAAAGAGAATGCTCAGTAAATATGTAAGTTGGCAATCCCGTACACTCCTAAAAAAATTGCTTGGTGCTCCTTTTATAAACATGATATTAGTTGTCCAATTCTGCATAAACATATATTCCCAGATCTAGTAGTAAATAAATCATTTTTTTCAAGCCTTACAGTATAGTCACTCTATATGACATTCAGTACAAACCTGAGGCTGACAGTTGGAGCTCAAATAAATATAAGCATGTGAAAAAAATAAACTTTGGCATATGCATGCTTCTATTAAGTGAGGCTAGGTAAAGTAGGCATATGATAGTTGATAATCATTTTTCACCTGCAGAAGTAGTTGCCGAATGCAAATTGACGAAAGTGCATGCAAATGTTAACACAATATCTAGGTAATAAGGCACATCTCATTGAGGACAAATGGACTGCATGTCTGTACAGCAAATCAGTGAAAAATGCAGCTGTCCAATACAAATTCAGTGCCTATTGTTCAAATTCAGTGTTCTAGAACTTCTATAGATGGATAATTGGATTATTTCTCATACATATTGTGCACCTAAACCAGAGGCAATGTATTCAGTGTCCAAACAGTACAGCTAATGCTTCACGGTGTGTAGTAACAGATGCGGCCAACACGGCAAGAATAGGAAGAACATAAGCTTATGAAAGGGTCATACAGATCACAAAAAACAAATATTGAAGTATGACAATGTGATAACTTAATATGGATCATGAATAAGAATGGCCGTATGTACCAAATAAAGGCTAGAAATGTTTCACTATGAAAGGAACCTGTTACCAATTTAGACATAATACAAATTACTTCAATCAAACAAAATAAAAATTAATATAGAGCTATTAATAGAACACTAAAAGACATAATAACAAACTTCTATCCAGCTAGTACATTAGAACTAGTGAATCACAATACAAAAATAAACCAGCAAAAGAAAAATTAGTGACTGAAATTTGTGTTACATCTAAATTTGCACAAAATATAACAGATCACAACAACTAGCAACCAAAGAGCAGCTAATTGACCACAGCAAGGCTATCACAAATGAAGAACATATATGCTAGATAATAACTCATGTAGGGAGAAAGGAAACCATGAATGAGATACATGGCGTGGTCTGACCTTGCTGTTTGACAGTGACAGGAGAGTTCTACCCGTCGGAGGTGCCAGAGTTAGTAGTCCAGTTTGCTCCCACTAGACGTCCGCTACTACAACAACAAATAAGTCTCGAAGCGAGCAGATGATATGGGAGGCAAAATCAAGTCAAATGAGAGCTCAATCAACAAGGGCGGATGCAACTTAATTACAAGATCTAAAATTGATTTGGGATCTAAATAGGGAAAATCGAAGGAGAGATAAATCAAAATCGAAATCGACGCATCACTGCCTGAGGCCCACGACGCGGCCCCTTGTGGCGACGACGGAGGGAACTGCTGCATGAGGCCCACGGCGTGTGCTCGCGCTACTGGCTGAGGCGGACGGCGTGGTCGCTGGGGTCGGCGGCAGCACTGCTGGTTGTTGGGTGGGGCGGGATTGCTAGCCACCGGGCAGCGATGGCGCGCAGCGCCTGTCGCTAGGGCGGCGTGCTGCACCGATTGCTAGGGCGGCGGCGGTCGCTGGAGGCTAGGCGGCGCACGGCGCAGGTGGCTGGCCGATGGCGCACGGCGCAGGTGGCTCACCGAAGGCGGCGGCGCACAGCGCAGGTGCCTAGCCGGAGGAGGCACAGGTGCCTAGCTGGCGGCGGCGCTGGAGACTGGCGGCGGCGCCTATGGTTGTGTGAGGAGAGAGGATTTGGGGGAAGAATAGAAGATAAGGTTGGGCCGGCGTGGGAGAAGCTGAGAGTCACAGGCGTCGTCGCGGGGCAAAGTCGCACAGAATTAAACCGTTAACTGTGGCGATCAGATTATAACAACCACCACGTACATTAACTGTGACGGTTGATATCACGTAACTGTCACAGTTAATAGGTCATTAACCGTGGCGGTCAAATTATAACAACCGTCACGGTTAATGTATTAACCGTGGCGGTTGTGACCCCCCAGTCAGTGGGCTTTCGAGGCACCTATTAACCGTGACGGTTAAGACTAGTTCAGAGACTTACCCTAGGCTCTGCTGTAACTCTTCAGCAACCAAACCAATCACCTATGGTCCGGAGATCTCCGGACAGGTGGTCTGAAGCCCTCTTCTCAATACTCTGCCTAACGCTAGCCTCCGAACGACTTCCAATGGTCCGGAGCCTCTTAGGGAAACTGGTCCGAAGCCTTTCTAAACCCCTTCTTCACCTATTCTCACCAAGACTTGTGAAGGGTTCTTGCTCCTACCAACTCAAAGGTTATTTGTAGGTTATGTAGGACTAGGATTGACAAGTGTGCATACACCAACATTCACAACCTCTCCTAAGTCAAGCTATTAATCTCGTACCCCTTAATAGTACGGACAAAGAAAAAACAAAGCACTAATCTATACTTAGTATCCTTCTCACACCTTAGTGGCACTAAGAACTATCCTAGTATTCAACCTTAAGCTTCATCCTTTGAAACCAAAACGAAATCCATCTTGGGGCACGAATACCATTTAGTCCATTCACTTGTCATCACACATGATCTAACTCAATTACTTTTGCCTCTGCAAAACATACGTTAATCATAGTGATCTAGCATTGTCGTTAATCTTCTAAACCAAGGGGCCTAGATGCTTTCAACAAGATATGTTAGAATTTATTTATTTATTTATGGTTATTAATGTCGAAGAAGGCTTTGCATAATCGTTATTCATTCGAGCCATAACTAATTACTTCTAAGGCCATGTTTAGAATGGCTTAAGTTTAAGGAGCTATTGAGCTACTCCCTCCATCCTAAATTATAAGATATTTCAAAAAATTTAGAGAGTCAAAACATCTTAAGTTTGACCATAAAATATAGAGAAAATTATAAAAATTTATGACATCAAATAGACAATACTATAAAAATATAATTGATAAAAAGTATAATAATACTTAATTGACATGATAAGTGTTATTATATTATCATATAAGTTTAGTCAAACTTAATATACTTTTACTCTCTGAGATTCTTAGATGGAAGGAGTAATAATTAGTACTTCCTCTATCGTAAAGTACTTAACGCTTTAGGTCTCGACACGAGATTTTGAGAAGATTGAAAAGATACGGTGTACAGAAAACAAATGGAGAGAGTTAAGAGAAAAATGGAGATGGACATATATTAGAAAAAGAAAATATATATTAGGAGAAAAGAGATAACTACTTTATTAGAACAAAATTTAAATTCTACAACGTCATTGAATTATTTTAAGACAGAGACTAGTACTACCAATTCTAAAACAGTATGATGGCTTTGTATATCAAGTTTGATTAATTATAGATAAAAAAATATAAATAATTATAATATCACATAAACACCATTACATTAATTACGGAATTTATTTTTATAATTAATTAATTTGAAGTCATAAATGTAAATATTATTTACTACAAATCTAGTCAAACATGACATATCTAGTTACATATTGAATTTAGGATGAAGGTATAAGATATGCGATTATTTTATTTGATTTTACAAACAAACCTCACCTTATTTAGTATGAGTTGATTATATAATACTCCCTTTATCTCAAATTATAAGACATTCTAAAAAATTTGAAGAGTCAAAGTATCTCAAATTCGACCAAATTTATATAATAATATAATAATATTTATAATGTCAACTACAAATTATTAGATTTTTATCAATTATATTTTTATAGTATATCTTTGATATCATTAATCTTTATATATATTTTTATATTTTTTAATCAAAATTAATATAATATGACTCTATAAGATTGTTGGAATGTCTTATATATAATCTGATTTGAGACGAAAGGAGTATATAATATAAGGGCGTGATTGGTTGGGAGAATTTGATCCGGCCTTGCCCTTGGCATGCAGGCATGCCATGTTTGGTTGACTGGAGAGGCCGTTGGGCCTGACTATCGGCATGCAAGTTGGTTCGCTGAGCCAGGCTGCGGAGAAACGAAAACGAAATCTGTTTCTCTCGGGCCTAGCTCGCGTGGGCCGCGAGTGAGCGAGCATCTAGGCTCTGGTGCATTTTATTTACAAACCTGTGTTGTATCCTGTCAACCAAACAATATCTTAAGTAAGCCAGGTCGCAACCAATCAATTAGTAGTTACGTGTACAAGACCTGACTGTTTAGGGCCTGGCTCTGGAATACGAACTAGGACCCCCATTTCTCCCAACCAATCTCGCACTAAACACTCCACTATACTCCGTAGCTGCGTGGGTACGACCCGTTTGTGTGAGATGGACAGTGTTGTCAAATCCATCTCGCAATCAGCACAAACCGTCTGACAAAAGTACCAAACTACCCCTCTCGCTGTCACAGAGTTACACAGTCCAGTCGGTCTAGTCCACGGTCCACCCCCATCGACCCAAACCCTGGAATCACGCCGCCGCCCCACTCGACGACCGCTGGACCGTCCCCCCTCCCCCCTCCCACGTCCCCAACCGCACTCCTCGGGGCCCTCGCCTCGCCTCGCTGCCGGAGCCGGCGGCGACCTCGAGCGACAGGGATCGACAGCGAGCGAGCGAGCCTGGCCAGCAACCTGATCTGCGTCGAGGGACCACCGGGTGGGAGGCCGCGGGATCGACGACGGGCTCGGTTCGATTCGGCTGTGCGCGAGCAAGAGCTTAGCTGAGGCAGGCGGGCATCGGCTGTGGAGAGACTTAGTGCGCGGCGGAACGCTGAGGTAGGCTTCCGGCGTCTCACCATTTCTTGGTCAAACTTCATGTGCTTTGCTGTTCATGTACCCACCGACCCGGCGGGCCCCTACCACGGCTGATTTCTTCTGTTCTGTGCTCCCCTGCGAGCAATTGGATCGAAATGTTGGTGTGGAATACCGTCCGGACAGTGTGAAAGTTTCCATCTTTAGCATAGTCTCATCGCGTTCGATCTCCCCAAATTTTTACAATTTAGCCCTTTTTTGAATTATTTTCACGTTTGAACCCCTGGAGGAACTATTCCCAGAAATGGACCCAGGGGGTCGGCGCCATGTCCCACGGTGCCGAGCTTTGCGACCAGAACCAACGTGGCAGCCGACGTGGCAGGAAGGTCGGCGCCGCGGAGCACGGCGCCGAGCTCGGCGCCATCATGTAATACAGAAACACATGTGTAGTTCAGTTGGTGAGGCTTGAGGTGTTGAGCCTTTGGTCGTGGGTTCGAACCCAGATCTATACATTTTGCTATGTTTTTAAGCAATATTTTTTATAGAATACATTTTGTTTATAATTATGAATTAATTTTAATTATAAGTAAGTATAATATTTTTATATGATATATTTATTTAATTATAATTATGGAGTAACTATTTATTTATTTATTTATTAGTTTATATATCTCGACTAAAATTTATTGATGGATAAAAAGTTATTTCAAAATCAAAGCATTAGAACAACCAAACTCATTGTTTCAAACATCAAATAAAAAATAAATTATAAAACGGAATGTTTCAAGAGCTTATAAAAATAAATTAAATAATTCTTATTTTGAAATTAAATAAAAACAAATTATAAAAAAGTAGTAAAAATTGTGTTGATTCATTACTTTAAACCCACGACCAAAGGCTAAAACACCACATGCCTTGACCAACTGAACTACACATGTGGTTTTGAAGAAAACTAGAAACAAATATTACTTGTTCTATTTACAAAGGCTAGATATATAAATAAATAAATAGTTACTCCATAATTATAATTAAATAAATACATCATATAAAAATATTATACTTACTTATAATTAAAATTAATTCATAATTATAAACAAAATGTATTCTATAAAAAATATTGCTTAAAAACATAGCAAAATGTATAGATCTGGGTTCGAACCTACGACCAAAGGCTCAACACCTCAAGCCTCGACCAACTGAACTGCACATGTGTTTTTGTATTACATAGCTCGGCACCGTGATCTATGGCGCCGAGCTCGGCGCCGTGCTCCGCGGCGCCGACCTTCCTGCCACGTCGGCTGCCACGTTGGTTCTGGTCGCAAAGCTCGGCGCCGTGGGACATGGCGCCGAGCTGTGTTACCTCGGCGCCGTGGGGCATGGCGCCGACCCCAGGGTCCAAATCTGCAATTAGTTTCTCCAGGGGTCCAAATGTGAAAATATTTCAAAAAAGGGCCAAATTCTGAAAATTTGGGTTCGATCTCTCTGTTTGGATATGCTTGCGTGTTTGAGTGCTTGTTGACCATGGTTAGAGCTCAAGTTGGTCTCATGAATCCGATGTTCTGTTCTAGGTTGCTTGCGTGTTTGGCCTCTCTAGCTGTTTCTCAGTCACAAACTAGAACAGCTAGAGATATTTGGTTCAAGGATTCATTCCTGACATTTCTGATGCATTCAGACATTCCGTCTCCTAGCCTAGTGTACCTTAAGGATGGTGTTTTTTTGGGATAATTGATGATCTTGTGACTTGTAAATTCAATGCTAAACCTGGTATGTTTTTTGGCATTTGCAGGTTATCTTGTATTCTTGTCAAGACAACTCTCTTCCTTCAGGGCACTGAGCAATCATTGTGATTTATGACTAACTCTGGGTGGTGAAAGGATTCAGAAAGTAGAGAACACCAGGATGGCTGTTAGGTGCTCCTGTACCACTCTTCTCCCTGTACTCTTCTTTTTTATGATCTGTCAGCTTTGCTGTGCCACAGTAACTGATATCCAATGTCTGAAGAAGCTGAAGGCATCAGTTGATCCAGACAATAAGTTAGAATGGACATTCAATAACAACACAGAGGGATCCATATGTGGATTCAATGGTGTGGAGTGCTGGCATCCTAATGAGAACAGGGTTCTTGCGCTTCATCTTGGTAGCTTTGGTCTTAAGGGCCAATTCCCTGATGGGCTTGAGAATTGTAGTAGCATGACTTCGTTGGATCTCTCAAGTAACAGCCTTTCTGGCCCGATCCCAGCTGACATCTCGAAGCGACTTACATACGTTACAAACCTTGATCTGTCATATAATAGCTTCTCGGGAGAGATACCAGAAGCACTAGCTAATTGTTCTTATCTCAATGCCATCAGTTTACAACATAACAAATTGACTGGAACAATCCCTGGTCAGCTTGCTGCACTCAATCGCCTAGCCCAGTTTAATGTTGCTGACAATCAATTGTCAGGGCTGATTCCTTCATCTCTGAGCAAACTTCCAGCCTCCGATTTTGCAAATCAAGACCTTTGTGGGAGGCCTCTAAGCAATGACTGCACAGCCACTTCAAGCAGCCGAACAGGGGTAATTGTTGGTTCTGCTGTTGGTGGTGCAGTTATAACTTTAATAATAGTTGCTGTTATTTTATACATTGTCTTGCGAAAAATGCCTGCAAAGAAGTTAAAGGATGTAGAAGAAAATAAGTGGGCAAAGACTATTAAAGGATCAAAAGGAGTAAAGGTATGTTTTCACTTCATAATTTTGATATATATCAGTTTATATTTTGTATAAATGTGTAGTCAATAGCCTTGCCATGATTCTTAGCAATCAACTTTGCTTTCTTGTTCTCCATTGTCTTGTAACCTCATATGGAAAGTTTGGGATCGCAAGATATTGCCATACTTGTAGGAGGGCTAATTGTGTATATTGGATCATGGGACATCTTTACTAGTGAGACAGAGTGCCTACTTTCTGATCCACTCATTTTGTACCCTACCTGCACTCTACACATGCTATGAGCCATTAATTTGGTTAACACATATCTCTATTTGATGACTATGCTATGCTGTATGTAGCTCATTAGCTCAATATACCTGTGCTATCAAAACAAGAAGCTATCTTGTCTTTGATTAGGAGTAGATATGTTTGACAAAGATTAGGTATATTATTGGACATGCTACAGTTTTCGGGCATGTTTGGTTCACAGAGCAGCTTTGCCTTGCCTAACTTGCACAAACTCCAAAAAACTCCACCATTTCGTACCCTGCCCTGCACTCTACACATGCTATGAGGCATGAGCCATTAATTTGGTTAACACCTATCTCTATTTGATGACTATGCTATGCTGTATGTAGCTCATTAGTTCAATATACCTGTGCTATCAAAACAAGTAGCTATGTTGTCATGTGGTACGGCGATGCGCAGGGCCAGGCCACCACCGGTGGCTAAGTTAGGAAAGTTAAGAGTCCTAGTCAGTTTAGGCGGTTTAGGATAGTAAAGTTAGGAGTTCTAGTCGGTTTGGAAAGTTAGAATTCCTAGTCGGTTTGGGATAGGAAAGTTAGAATTCCTAGTCGGTTTGGGATAGGAAAGTTAGGAGTTCTAGTCGGTTTGGAAAGTTAAGTGTCCTAGTCAGTTTAGGCCCTTGGCCATATATATACCTCCCTGTAATCAGCAGATTGGTTTAAGCAAATATTATTCATGTAATCTATCTCTCTCGTCTCTCTCCAACTAAGCCTAGTCGGCCAAGGGGCAAAACCTCAGCTCTAGACGACGACGGCGCGAGACTACGAACTCCGTAGTCGAGGGCCAGCTACCCTAGGGAACGACACCCTTGACATATGTCGTCTTTGACTAGGAGTGGATATGGCTGACAAACATTAGGTATATTATTTGACATGCTACAGTTTTCGGGCATGTTTGGTTCTCAGAGCAACTTTGCCTTGCCTAACTTGCACAAACTCCAACAAACTTGCCTGCCCCAGAGAGCTGATCTAACTCACTCATGGTAGCAAGGGAAATGGCTGGAAAAACATTCCAGCACAAAGCTTCCAGCGCTTAGCAAACAATTCAAACATCTACCCTCACTTCAGAGCCTCGCTGCTAGAACCAAATTTCCTCAGCTTTGCTTAGATGACTGGTCTGGTTTGCTGAATGTTCACATTTATTTTGTCATTTAGGTATCAATGTTTGAGAAATCAGTTTCAAAGATGAAGTTGAATGATCTTATGAAAGCAACGGATGATTTTACAAAGGAAAATATTATTGGAACTGGTCGATCAGGATCTATGTACAGAGCAACACTTCCAGATGGTTCATTTCTTGCTATCAAAAGGTTGCAGAACACTCAGCATTCAGAGGACCAATTTGCATCTGAGATGTCAACACTGGGAAGTGTAAGGCAACGTAACTTGGTGCCACTTTTGGGATATTGCATTGCCAAGAATGAGAGGCTCTTGGTGTATAAGTACATGCCAAAGGGCTCGCTTTATGATAATTTACACCAACAAAGTAGTGACAAAAAGGCATTAGAATGGTCATTGAGGCTAAAAATTGCCATTGGGAGTGCTAGAGGATTGGCATGGCTTCATCACAGTTGCAACCCTCGCATTCTTCATAGGAACATTAGTTCCAAGTGCATATTGCTTGATGATGACTATGAACCTAAGATTTCTGATTTTGGTCTGGCAAGGCTTATGAATCCCATTGACACCCACCTGAGCACATTTGTGAATGGTGAGTTTGGTGACTTAGGATATGTTGCTCCAGAGTATACCCGCACTCTTGTGGCCACGCCAAAAGGGGATGTCTATAGCTTTGGGGTTGTCTTACTTGAACTTGTTACTCGCGAAGAGCCTACACGTGTGTCAAATGCGCCAGAGAACTTCAAAGGGAGTTTGGTGGATTGGATAACTTACCTGTCAAACAACTCTATACTTCAAGATGCGATTGACAAGTCTTTGATTGGGAAGGACAATGACGCTGAGCTGCTTCAATGCATGAAGGTTGCCTGCTCTTGTGTGCTTTCTTCTCCAAAGGAAAGGCCTTCGATGTTTGAAGTTTACCAGCTTCTGAGAGCTGTTGGAGAGAAATATCATTTCAGTGCAGCTGATGATGAGTTGACGATGCAACCTCAAAATGCCAATCCTGAAGATGAGCTTATTGTAGCAAACTAATTGAACCTATGTGATGAGTAGGTGCTTGTCAGATACCAAGTATGATAGGAGTTGCTTTAACTTGGAATGATCAGGTCGATGAGAATCATTCCTCAATCTTTTCTACTTCTGGCGCTACATGTCAGGCAAGCACTAGGATTTGTCATTTGATTGTAAGGTCCTATCGGTATGAGCTGTTTACGTTTGTACATCCTTGCCTTCCTGTGTATCCTCAGGATTGTCTTCTCTTTGGTGTTGTAAGATGGATCAGCTGTATCCTCATCCGAATTTTAGCTGTAGTGGTAGCAATGTGAAACAATGTTGGCACATGAATCATGCATCTACAGTTTTGTGGTGCTTTCGTTGAGCATTTCTGTATCATTTGCATACTCCTTTCTAAATTCAAATGTTAGACCTGTCTGGACCAGTTTTCAGAGGTGAGAGTTTTATTTTGTAGTTTGAGAAAGTCTGGGGCATGCTGGTAGGCACCTGGCATGGTGTTTTTCTATGTGCACGATGTGGTACTAATATAGGCTTTTCGTATATAATTGGCGCATATTTCTTATCTGAGGTGCTGATTTCCAACAGCCAGCAGCAGACCTCATTTCATTTCTGTGTTTCACTCTGAGAGTCGTGCTACCGAGATGGAAATATGCATCCTTTTGATTAACCAGCACTTCCATAAGTTTTGTTGCAAACACCTTTGAAAAAAAATATGAATTATAATGACAAACCCTGTGGAACCTAACATATTTCTCATCACCAAAGTAGCAGAGTTGTAGGATGTCCAACTCGGAAATAAAATAACATCACTCATCTACAAAAGCTTGAAATATTATGTGTTAAAAGTACACAATTCTGGGTTTATTACAGTAGTGATTCCAAATTACCCAAACAATAGTGCTGTTCGGCAAACATTGCAACATATGCTATTTCCTTATGTTTCCAACATAAAACCAGAGAAGCAGCTGGAACCAATAACTGAAGGTGATGAAGCTAGACCATATCGAGGAGCTCCGAATTGAAAGCTTTACCCAACCGAAATCTCAGTCTCAAGATGAACCATTCGCCAAGAAGCTTAGTGAGAATGGGCAGTAAAGACGTCAGAACGCAGACCACAACAGCCAGCCATAGGAGATGAGGAGCCAGAACAGTGTATAAACCAGTAGCGAATGCTGTGGTGGTTGCCATGTAAGCAAACCACATAAGCTTCTTCGTAAAAGACCTGTAGTAGAGTAAGAACTCAAAATCCTGCCACCTTGCTATGATGCATACGAAGGCAACAGCAAGTGAGCAGCACATCGCCAGGGTGTCGGAGATCAAGAATGCCTTGAATGCAAACTTCCTTGCCATGATGGGAAGCCCCTCGTTCCCAGGATCACTGCTATACCCTCCAGGCAGTGTGAAAGCAGCAGCAAAGGTTATTGTGGCGATGAGGACCGCCACTAGGGAAGTGTTGCCTGTGTACATTTGAGTCAGTGACTTGATATCCTTCCTTGATGAGTCGATTGCTCTATCTGTGGCAAACTTGTAGACATTACGAATAGACTGTCGGTCTTGAGGATCCGCTTTCATCAAACGCATGTACACTTCGTTCTGCTTAAGTTTAAAGAAACATGCATTTCGCACAAGTTTAAAGAAACATGGGAATCGTGCTTGCATTAATTAACATAACTTATATAACATTAATCGAAGAAATGAAGAACTAAAACTCCATTGTTCATTATTAGGGTCGCTAAAACCCAAATAGGTAGTTTTAAAATCCTGGTTTTGTTGCTTTCAGCATCTTGCTATTATTAATTGGAGACCCTAGTGATTGCATCATATTAGTTATTTAATTCTCATTAAACGAGATAGAAAAAGATAAATAATATAAATTCTTATTCTTATAATAATAAGAAGCATCTGGTATTTAATTTGATAGACTCCAATCACATCATTGATCAATTATAATTTATAAATTTACCCATCTCTTTCATTATGAAATAGGTAAAGTAACCCCCTAAATTTGCTTCTAAATCATTAACCCCTTCCACTATGAAAGATAAGTTTAAACTAACCCTCTAATTTTGTATATAAATTATATTACCCACATCTCCTATTATGAAAAATAATTCAAATTAACCCCATAAATTAATAGATTCTATAAATTAATTTTGAAAAGGTTTATACATTTTGGCTATATGCATGATAACATTTGTGTCATATATATTAATAATTGATTCAAATGACTAATACGACAATGCAGAAGAAAACATACGAACCCAATTTAAAGTCTTGGCACGTTCGGTGTCGTTAGCTAATTGCCAGATTGCCCCGTTTCCTCCTTTGTTAAGCACTGTGACGTCAATGTCTTGTCGAAGCAGTAAAGTAGCGACCATCTTCGGATCGCATTTCTGGACTGCGAGGTGCAGAGCAGTATCTCCGTTTGAATCTTGCATGTTGATGAGTCCATGGAGCTGTGGTGAAGCCAGAATAAATTCTACAAACTCCGTCCGTTGAGACAATACAGCCATGTGCAGACATGTGGAATATTCAGCTACGGTGCTTGAGAAGCCATACGGTGCATCTGGACAATGCTTAAGCAGCTCTCGAGCGAGATCAACAAGGCCTCGATATGCAGCTTTAACAAGAATAGGTTCACCAGCTGTGCTGAGGGGTACATACCCTAGAGACGGGTCATTTGTCAACAATACACTTAGCACGTCAATCTGGTTCCAAAGTGCAGCCAGCTGTATTGGAGTGTTGTTGTTAACAAATTCTTTTTCTTTGGCCATAGCAGGACGTGTCTCCATAATCCTTTTAGCGATGTCTGCAAATCAAGGCAGGCAGTAAAGGGTCAACAGTACAGCCATGGAAATATGGAACGGTGACATTTTTATTGATTTATTAGTTTTGGAGACACAGGCGGGTCTCACCTGAATTATTGTATCTCACGGCAGCATGCAGAGCGTTCATGCCAGTGGCCCCCCCATGAGCAGAATTAGGAATCTCCAACAGTTTCTCGAAGACATCCCCATAGTTCCTCATCACCGCGATGAACATAGGTGACTCACCGTATTCATTGACGGCTTGCGACAGAGCAGACTCTGCTTCAATCAACTCCAGCGCGAGCTTCGTGTGCCCGCTGCGTATGGCGTGGTGCAGCGCGTTGCATCGACGCCTGTCTTGCTTCAGGATCTCATCGCTGAGCTGCCACTCACGGTAGAACGTGAGCAAAACCTGAGCTAGAAAGGCATGGCCCCTAGCCACGGCGGTGAGCAGCGGCGTCTCGCCGTCGGCATTGATGGCTTTGAGTAGAGGAAGGGACTGGTTCAGCGTCAGAACATCCTTGCAGAACCCCTCGTTGCCATGGATGGAGGCGATGTGGAGGCAGGTGTTCCCCTGTGGCGTTGTCCCAAGCAGCACGCCCACGTCATTAAGGGCGAGCTGCTTGATTTCTGCGGCATTACCAGATATGGCCGCTTTCAGGAGCCGCCTATCCATCCCTGCCATTTGCTCCAACTCCAATGGTAGAGTCCAGTTACTGAAAGAGCTAGCGTGGTAAATAGTCAGGGCCAACCGACCGAGCAAATTTGGTGAGTTCTTTTTGAAAGATCTGTTACCGGTTTTCATTGATATAAGAGAAGAGCAAATTACAGATCAAGCTAGTGGCACAAGATGCACCGCTATTAATTCGCTTGGGACTCAGTGGTCTAGTCTCTCGCCACCTTTGAAGTTACACAAGTCGATTTACATAAATGATTTATAACTACACCCGGTGGGATGCTTCCTAAGGAAGAACCACTAGAAGCGGCAGGCCTTGATGAACAGCAAGCGCCGGCCGCCCGCGATAGAACTTTGGTGAGTTAGGGCCTCTTTGGCCGGGCTTCAGCCGGCTCCGGCTCTTGCACTGTAGCGTCACTGTAGCACACAGGAGCCGGAGCCGGTGAAGACTCAAATCCAGGCTTCTCATACTTTGGTGGTGTCGGTGAGACAGATGGAGAAGAGAGAGAAAAGGGGCTTCTATGAACAGTGTCGCTACAGTAGAAGATGGGGAGGAGCCAGAGCCCTGAGGAGCTACGCCTTAATCATTCAGTTTACCATTGGGGTTGATCAGAGAAGATGTGAAAAACGTAATAGAGAGGGAGCCCAACCCAAGCCCACCAACTCCCTTTGCCCCCTCAACGTACGGTCACCGTCGGACGGCTGAACGACGCACCATTGATGGAGGCCTCGCTTGCTGATGGGGTAATGTAAACTAACTTGAACTATTTGTCTTAGTCATGGAGGCAGTTAACTACATTGTACGCTGGCTGGATTCGGAGGGGCTCCTGTCTACCCTCGGGCTTGCTGGCAACCAGCGGGTGAGTCTCTATGCAGATGACATGGTGCTCTTCGTAGCGCTAAAAGAGGAGGACATGCAGGTGATCAAGGCCGCGTTGCATATTTTTGGCCAATCCTCGGGCCTCTTCACCAATATGAACAAAAGCACGGCAACGCCGTTGAATTGCACGGAGGCTGAGCTACTTGGGGTGCAACACACTCTTGCTTGAAGAGTTGAAGCTTTTCCTTGCCGTTATCTGGGGATACCTTTATCCATTTTCAGGCTTAGGAAGGCAGACGAACGACCGCTGATCGACTCAATAGCTGCTAGAATTCCGACTTGGAAAGGGAATTTGATGAATGTTGCTGGCAGAACGACGCTCGTTAAGTCTACAATGTCGGCAATTCCGGTCCACGTGGTGACAACTATGTGTCTCTCGTCTTGGGCAATCGAGAGGATTGACAAGAGAGGCTTCGTCTGGTGTGGAGCGGCAACAGCTTCAGACGGAAAATGCAAGGTGGCCTGGGAAGTCGTGCGCAGACCAACTTACCTGGGAGGCCTGGGGGTCACGGATCTGAGGAAGGCGGGTGTTGCTCTTCGTCTGCGCTGGCCATGGTTGAGACGCACCAGCACGCAGCGTCCTTGGCAGGGCTTGTCAGACAAGGATGAAAGAGTTGTCCAAGACCAGTTGAGGGCAGCCACAGTGGTGACTGCGAATAGCGGGGAGTATACGCTGTTTTGGGTCGACAACTGGATCCATGGGAAGAGCATCAGTCAGATCGCCCCTTCCGTGTTTGCCGCTGTCCCAAACAGAAGGAGAGGTATCACGGTGGCGGAGGCGATGGATAATGCTGCATGGGTGCACCATGTGGAGGGGGCACATTCTTGGAGGTTGTCTGTTGAGTTTGTTGAGTTGTCGGAGCTGCTGGAGGGGGGGGGGGGGGGGGGGGGGGGGGTGCACCTCTCGCTGGGCACCCCAGACACCTTTGCTTGGAGCTTGTGAATGCAGATCAGCAGTACTCGGCCTCCTCGGCCTATGGTGCAATGTTTCTTGGTTGCACTAGGCCGCTGGGAGCGAAGCAACTATGGAAGACGTCTGCGCCGCCGCGTGTGAAGCTGTTCTTTTGGCTTGCTATGCATGGGAGATGCTGGACAGCACACCGCAGGTGGCGGCATGGTCTACAAGAGGGCAGTTTGTGCATCTTTTGTGACCAGGAAGATGAGACTATGGACCACATTCTCCTGGGTTGTGTTTTCGCCAAAGAAGTTTGGGCAAGAGCCCTCCAAACCTTCCACCTTCGTTTGATCTTGCAGGTGGCCGATGGCACCTTCATGGAGTGCTGGCTGGAAGCTAGGCGGAGCCTCCCAAAACCGCTGAGACGGGCTTTCGACTCTCTGTTCTTCCTAGTGGGGTGGAGGCTGTGGAAGGAGAGAAACTCCAGAACCTTCGACGGAGAACCGGTGAACGCCACAGACTTGTTTGCCTCCATCCTTGATGATCTTTCGCTGTGGATCGCCGGCTGGCCCTGCTGGACGCGCGGCGGTGAACCTGGGACTCTTCCCTACCGAGCAAATTTATTCTTGAGTAATTACAATCACGTGTGTGGTGTATTGGAGCTAGGTGCTGGGTAATCTATGGATTACCATGCTGTTGTATCAAACTCTTCTTCTTAATGCAATACATGCCATAGGCATGCTCTCGAAAAACAATCAATGGTGTCCACATAATGTAAGTAAGAACCAGGAGGGAGCAATGTCCTTGTAAGAACATCAACAAGACGAATAATTACAGGCTACGTATACGTACCTTTGTAATTTTTTGATGTAATTGTAGCAGCAACAAGACGATAATCTGTCAACGAGAAACTCAACACTGCAGAAAGGCTCACAACTCAAAGGAACTGCGTGGAATAGTAGAATGTGAGTGGATCCATACTGGTGGGGAGAGTGGTCTTCCAGCCAGTAGTATTTGTTGGCAGTCATGTAACACATTGATGGGGGAGTAGTCTTCCTGCGCAGCACCATTGATGAGGTCTCTTTACTAGCTGTACCAGGGCCGTACATGGAACCACCTACTCCTGTACTGATGAAGCTATTCTATCGTTGACCCCAGGTCAAGACGCGGCTTCCTCCTCTGCCCCGTGCCCTCACATCTCCATGTCCCTGACCGGAAGAATTCAAATCTTTTTTCCACTAACTCTGGCTTGTAAGTTTCAAAAAAAAAAAACTCAGGCTTGTACTCATAATTCTATAAGACCAGTCTCAATGTAAAGTTAGTTGTGCCACCTTGATCACTTTCATTCATGCCAATATGAAATCTATACACATGTGCAACTCTAGATTCAAAACAAAGTTAATTATATGAAGTAAATTTTATTAGCTAATATATGAAACAAGAATTTATATTGCTTAAGTATCTCAAAGATAGTCCGTGCGGAAGCACAGGTTGATGGACTAGTTCTTTCAAATTTGAATAATAAATAAATAAAACATAGAATCAACCCAATAGCCAAACTAACAGCCAACCCATAGTAATAGCCTGAAATTGTAATAATTGACTTTCTTATTAGCCTTCGTGACATGGAAAAGTCATATACATCCTACTATCCAAATCATTAGCCTCGCTGTAATGAGAAATAACTTAAACTATCATTGATGTACACATAATTTAAGAATCAAGAGGAAGCAATCTCCTTGTAACAATCACTCTGGCACTAAGGCTATACGCACTATTCATCCTCTAAAAGTAATATTCCGTCCTAGTCAGCGAGATTTCTTCTTCTATACATATTTCTTCCGCACTCATTATTCTCTATATTTCGTACTCTATATAACCTGTCAACGATGGGATCCACATGTTTATAAATAAAATTTATCTAAATATATTAATGTGAGATCTTGTTTTGAAGGATTTATTGAAACACATTTAATGGTGCAAACAAAATTTAATTTGGTTTTTTTGTTTGTCAGTTATAAATTTTTTTATGCCGTTAAAAAAGCAGTACGTGTAATACGAGGAGGTGGACCTCTCCACACCCATGCATGTGATTGCATGCCGTTTCACGCGATAGAGCACCAGAAATAGGGTAGCAGCTCGTAGTGGCGAATCCAGCCCGCGAAATGACCAAGGGTGGACTTTGGGAGGCGGGGCTGCGGGGAGCTCATCTTCCATCCGCGGACATCAGGACATGGCTCCGTCCGTCCATGGCAATGAGTGACACGCCACCGCTTCCTAGCGCCATCACCACGCCATGCAGCCACCTTAGCACCGCGTCGTGGCAACCGTCCGCCCCCAGCGTCACGCGCCGCCCAACTCCAGAGTTGGGTCGTCACCGAGGCCAATGATGCTCTGTTGCTCTCTGCCTCATCCTCTCACGGCCTCGCTCTGCATGTGCATTCGGCGTCTTCACCGCGTCCGGCATCATTCTCAGCCTCGCCACTCGCCAGCTCCACAGGTGGGGATGGGGTGCCCCACTAGAAGGACCTAGGGCGACCGCCCTAGCTCGCCCTAGTGGTGGCTCCGCCACTGGCAGCTCGTGTGCGCCGGGTTAGCGGGCGTCAGTAGCGTAAGCGGTGCGAGAAATTTTTCCCTCTAGTAATCTTTGCAATACTGCGGTGCGACCAGTCTAAGGGTGACATCATCGGTTCGAAGAAAATGACTACGGTACGGCGTACATACCTTGTAATCGTACCAGCAACAAGACGAATAGACGATAAGCACTCAACGAGGTGGAGACCGGTGGATATCGAACACAGCGGCACAAAGTCAGAAGCAACTTAAGGCCTTGTTCGTTTGCGCAAGATTCCTAAAGTTTTCAGAACTAAACAGGCCCTAGGAGCTAATTCATTCCGGACCAGGAATGAGTGAATCCGTCCCTGTCACTCATTCCAGTCCAGAATTAATTCCAGAGGGTAGAATGTCCGGTTTTGTTCTGGGTCATGTAGACAAGAAAAAGAGAAGCATGTTTTTGTTTCGATCGATTTTCATTCCAGATCCGGTGAAAACAAACACACATTTTAGTTCTTATCCGGATTAAAAACGGGCCGTAACAATCCACCGGGATTATGGATCAATCCGATGAAAACGAACAAGGCCTAAAGGAACTAGGTATATATAGAGTAGAATGTGAGTGGAGTTCGACTGGAGGGGGCACTGAGTATTGTTGCCAGTATCAATGGCAACGAGCAGTTCTGATTTCACACGGCTTCCGTCTTCCTGCAGCTTACTGCTGGTTGTGCCAGGACGACGTGCACATACGTACTCCCTCTATACCTCAAAAACAAGTTGTTTAGGACAAGGTTTGAGTCAAACATTGAGAATATAAATCATGAATAACTTTTAAGTTGTTGAGTTTAGAAATGTGAAAATCATATCAATAGATTTGTCATAAAAATACTTTCATAAAAATATACATATATTATATTTCAATAAATATTTTTCGAAAAATAAACAGTCAAAGTTATGCTTTGAAGACCGTGTTGCTGTCCTAAATGACTTGCTTTTGAGGTACGAAGGGAGTACTATAGAAAGTGATGTTTGGTGGGCAATGACAATGCAATAGGCCGGAATAAATACCAGCACAAAAAAATATTTCACAAAATAAATAAATGGCCGAACAATATTTCACAAAAAAATAAATGGCCCAACAATACAGCTTGGAAGTTGGAACCACTATGCCGAACATACCTTGTAATCGTACCCAACAACGTCGATCGTTGTCATCTGGGTGGCACTATGTTTACTGCTGTGGTGTGGGTGGATGCCCAACACAAGGTCTTTTCATATTGTTTCAATATTATTCCTAAAACAAGGGCCACTTCATGGTTAAATTATTGTTTCAGTCTTATATTATATTTTATTTTATTTTCTTAAATACGTAAAAAGTTTGCGAATCTTTATATTAGGACCGAGAGGTTTTGTTGTTACATTGTTACATCAACGCGTCTTGCCCCGGCACGGTAAGAGGGACAACAATTGTGCATTGGGCTCACTCCCCTAGCAAACTGTTACATATAACCTATTACTCACGCAATAGATGACCAAGCGTCTGCGCCCTGCGTTGATCCAAAGATTCTGTGATACTGAATAATGTCTAGGAGTTGCAGAACTATGGCTGAGGAATTACGAAAGCATCTAGCATTCTGCTCCTTCCAAATTTCCTAAGCCACTAGTGCTATAAAACCTGGAGTGTTCCAAACAGATCTTATTTAAGTCATGTTTGGTTCTCACCTTCTAAACTTTAATTAATAGACTAAACTTTAGTCATTTTAGGAACTAAAGTGCCAAACAAACTGACTAAAAAGGTGACTAAAATACTTTAGTTCTACTAGTCACCCAGGAGGTATTAAAAGGTGACTAAAATATTTTAGTTCATTAAAGTTTATGAGGTAAGAACCAAACAAACACTACTACAGATTTCAACATCATTACCGGCCTATCACTGCCGGGTCTGGCAAAACCGGCAGTGATAAATCTTCACTGCCGGTTCCAGCCATGAACCGGCAGTGAAGGTCCTCATCACTGCCGGTTCGTAATTTGAAAATTCAGATTTGTAAATTGATTGTTTGAGCCACTAAACGAATTCAAATGAAAAGTTGTGAACTACAAAGTTTCATAACTTTTCGAGATCTACAACTTTCATGTAGCAAGTTTTTTCATCCGAGGTCGTTTACAAAAATTTAAATTTCAAATTTGACATATTCAAACGTATTTTTCGGCCACTAAACGATTTCAAATGAAAAAGTTGTGAACTACAAAGTTTCATAACTTTTCGAGATCTACAACTTGCCGGTTCGTAATTTAATTCTTTTTTTTTTCGATTTTAAAAACCCGATTTTATTCTGAAATCCATCACTGTTGGTTCGTAATGAACCGGCAACACTCATCAAACCGGTACTGATTTGCCTTTCTGTAGTAGTGAAACCCTTAGGGCACTCCCAATGGGCATTTATGGTGGTTTCTATCTCTATTAAATGAGATGTCATATAAACAAAAATTGTGATGTGGCAGGTCAATAAATGAGGTAAGAGGAGGAAAAAAGAAGAAACCGTTTCTTGGAGGAGAAACGATGTCCACGCTAGAACCGATGCGTGAAGAAACGGCGAGATTAGCGTTGGGAAGAAACTGGTCGTTTCTATCCCTGCTCTCGCGCTCGCTCAGCCGGGATCGCTCGCTGCTGATGCCGTCAAGGCTGCAGTCACGCTCGCCGCGGCGCCTGTCGCTCGTCGTGGCGCAGGCCGCTCACCACCGTTGGTCGCGGCGGCGCCGACCGCTCGCCGCTACCAGGTTGCGCCCGCAGCAAGACAGGTCGCTCGCCGCCGCCGTTGTCCGCTGCACATGCCGCTCGCGTGCACATGCTAGCTGTCGAGGCTCCTTTGCGCCGTGCAGGCCCCGGTCGCGACGCCGCCGTCTTTCTAGCCGCGCTCGCCGCGTCGCAGTCCGTCCAGGCCGTGCTTGCTGCGCCGCTGTCCGCCCAGGATGCACTCACCAGTCACCGCGTTGCTGTACGCGGGCTGCGCTCGCTAGCTCTGCCGTCCGGCCAGGCCGTGCTGCCGTACCCCAGCGGCCTAGCTAGGCCACGCTCACTTGCTATGTGTGTGCTTGGTGACGAAAAAGATAGATGCCGGTTCAGAGGAAGAAGATGAGTTGGGACTGAAAAAGTGAAAACAAAAATAACATTTATTATTTGAAGAAACCTCCATTGTATAGGTTAGTTTCATCTAAGGCTGGACGAAAAACTAGAAACTCGCTAACTCGCTCGACTCGCTCGTTAATAACTCGGCTCGAGCTCGACTCGTTTTATAATGAGTCTGCTCGTTTTATAACGTGTCAGCTCGTTTTATAACGAGCCAGCTCGAGCCAGCTCGTGAGCTGCTCGTTAGCTCGAACGAGCCAGATAATTTGCCAGGTCAAATGAGCAGCATATTGAAATCGGCTCAGGTCAACCCAATTAGCCCAAAGCCTAGGCAAATATAGAAGTCCCCTTGACTCCCACTCCCACCCGGCCACTCCTACATCTGCAGTGCGCGCAGCAGATAGAGCAGTCAGCGAGTCTTGCTTTTATAATTTTCCTGAAATGTGTTTTTATGATTTGGCTCGCGAGCCTAACGAGCTAGCTCGAGTTTCTTAACGAGCCGAGCCGAGCTGCTCTTCTAGCTCGTTGCGTAACGAGCCGAGTCGAGCCAAAATGCTAACGAGCCGAGCTATAACAAGTCGAGCTATAACGAGCCGAGCTAGCTCGATATCCAGGCCTAGTTTCATCCAAGATGGACAATGCTACGGTACTCCTTTTACTTCTGAGAAGGTAATATCTCATGAACCATTGATTTTTTATATTTTTAAATTAATTAATTAATCTAGAAAAAGAAAAATATTCTCAATTCCCTTTGATCGAGGAGGCATGGATGGACATGCAGCGAACATGCACCTTCCTCTTTTTTTATGTGCATGGTCGTATCCTTTCTTCCTTTTACCATTTTGAGTGACTCAAATAATAAAATTATATATTACATATATTAAACTATAACAACTAATGTGTTAATTGAGCCAAAAAAATATAGTGATCCAAAGTATATTACACACAAACACATTATATGATAGAATATGTACATCATATTAACTTGATTAAAACTATATTATATAATTGAGAGGTCCATATAATAAAACATGTAGCTAAAGTAAAATTTTATTTATACACGTAAAGTTTCATGCACATACACACATGTACGTTATTGGTTTGCACGTATATATACACATACGTTATACATGTGCTTCAAAAATAGTAAGTTTATTCTAGTTAAGTTATCTTATTATATCTAAATTTGCAAAAATAAAAAGATTCACTATATCTAATAGATCATATAGGCATCAATTAGATCTTAAAAAGATTTTTATACCTAAAACTTTCCTTATTTCACATATTACCTCGTAGAAAGTAATAGATAATTTTGACCATCCGATCTAATTAAATAAACGGCTCACAGTTATTTGAGTGTACCACAGCAAAGCCCATCAATGATTTTTAGGTGACGTGGCTGCTATTGACATCGTGCATAGTTTCATACATTGGGACTGCCCTTACTACCCGTATCAGCGTGATCAAATAAAAGCCGACGGTGTCATGGTAGATCCCTAGGTCAGGAGAAAGCTAGGCGTCCTCCCCTGCCTCGATCGCGCCATCCCATCATTAATCGCCATGTGCCAAAACGAAAAGAATTAAATCTTCTTTGCACTTGGGTGTTTAGTTGTCTGACTTATTTTTAGTCCCTTATCATATGGGATGTTTGGTACCAATTAAATGGATTAAATATAATTTATATTATAAAACTAATTAAAGCGTCATGTAGTACTTCATGAGACGAATCTATTAAGCATAATTAATCCATCATTAACATATGTTTACTGTAGCACCATATTGTCAAATCATAGACTATTTTATATCAATAGATTTGTTTCGCAAAATAGTCTTCGCCTCACAAATTAGTTTTTATAAATAGTATATATTTAATACTCCTAATTAGTGTCTAGATATCCGATGTGACAGAGACTTATTTTTAGTCCCTGTAACCAAACATGGCTACACGGCTTGCACTTCCTATTTCAGTAATCAATCAATTCAATCACCCACCAACGTACCTGTGTCAAACAACTCAATCAATTCAATCACCCACCAACGTACCTGTGTCAAACAACTCTATACTTCAGGATGCGATAGACAAGTCTTTTATTGGGAAGGATAACGACGCTGAGCTGCTTCAATGCATGAAGTTTTTTTTGAACGAGAGATTTATCTCAGCTTTTAAGAAAGCAATGTACGATACAAGTCTTTTATTTGCTATCTGCCCCTCGCCAAAGAAAATTAGCCCTGACATATATCCATTTTCTTATGGATTCCATCAGCAAGCCAATAAAAACCCATGCAGTACATAGGAATGCTACTAAGACAAGAGTTGGTAAGGATTTGTCTCCCTCCAGAGGTTAGGTGTTTCCCTTTCCAAGGCTCCAACCTATTATTCATCTTCTGAATCAGTGGGATAAAGGCACCCATGCCCAAATGGTCCTTGCTAATAGGAATGCCAAGATATTTCTCTCCAAAAGAAAAGGCCTTCAATGTTTGAAGTTTACCAGCTTCTGAGAGCTGTTGGAGAGAAATATCATTTTAGTGCAGCAGATGATCAATTGACGATGCAACCTCAAAATGCCAATCCTGAAGATGAGCTTATTGTAGCAAACTAGTTGAACCTTTTTTTTTTGAGAGTACACGGTACAACGCAGACACTCAACACGCACGCACACTCGCCCCTACGAACACACACACGCAAACCCTACCCCTATGAGCACCTTCGAAGGACTGAGCCGGCAAATCTTGAAGTTCACGAAGTCACCACAGGCGCCTCGCTGTCGACGGGAACGTCGCCTACCACTTAATGCGTAGCGCCGGAAAATCCTGGAATAAATCTAGAATAAAGTGTCGCACCCAGGATTTGAACCCTGGGTGGGAGCCCCCCAACCAATGGCCTTTTTCATTGCGCTGTGAACCCCTTGACAAACTAGTTGAACCTATGTGATGAGTAGGTGCTTGTCAGATACCAAGTATGATAGGAGTTGCTTTAACTTGGAATGATCAGGTCGATGAGAATCAATTCTCAATCTTTTCTACTTCTGGCGCTACATGTCAGGCAAGCACTAGGATTTGTCATTTGATTGTAAGGTCCTATCAGTATGAGCTGTTTACGTTTGTACATCCTTGCCTTCCTGTGTATCCTCAGGATTGTCTTCTCTTTGGTGTTGTAAGATGGATCAGCTGTATCCTCATCCGAATTTTAGCTGTAGTGGTAGCAATGTGAAACAATGTTGGCACATGAATCATGCATCTACAGTTTTGTGGTGCTTTCGTTAATCATTTCAATATCATTTGCATACTCCTTTCTAAATTCAAATGTTAGACCTGTCTGGACCAGTTTTCAGAGGTGTGTGTTTTATTTTGTAGTTTGAGAAAGTCTGGGGCATGCTGGCAGGCACCTGGCAGGGTGTTTTACTATGTGCACGATGTGGTACTAATATAGGCTTTTCGTATATAATTGGCGCATATTTCTTATCTGAGGTGCTGATTTCCAACAGCCAGCAGCAGACCTCATTTCATTTCTGTGTTTCACTCTGAGAGAGTCGTGCTACCGAAATCAGTTTATGGAACACGTGTCTATCCCTAACAGAAGAATATTTAGCCCTGCAGATGGAAATATGCATCCTTTTGATTAACTAAAGTATATTTCTTCCTCGAAAAGGCCAGCACTTCCATAAGTTATGTTGCAAACACCTTTGAAAAAATATGAATTATAATGACAAACCCTGTGGAACCTAACATATTTCTCATCAGCAAAGTAGCAGAGTTGTAGGACGTCCAACTCGGAAATAAAATACTATCACTCGTCTACAAAGGCTTGAAATATTATGTGTTAAAGTACACAATTCTGGCTTTATTACAGTGATTCCAAATTACCCAAACAATATCAAACATTGCAACATATGCTATTTCCTTATGTTTCCAACATAAAACCAGATAAGCAGCTGGAACCAATAACTGAAGGTGATGAAGCTAGACCATATTGAGGAGCTCCGAATTGAAAGTCCGACCCAACCGAAATCTCAGTCTCAAGATGGGCCATTCGCCAAGAAGCTTAGTGAGAATGGGCAGTAAAGACGTCAGAACGCAGACCACAACAGCCAGCCATAGGAGATGAGGAGCCAGAACAGTGTATAAACCAGTAGCGAATGCTGTGGTGGTTGCCATGTAAGCAAACCACATAAGCTTCTTTGTAAAAGACCTGTAGTATAGCAAGAACTCAAGATCCTCCCACTTTGCAATGACACATATGAAGGCAACAGCAAGTGAGGAGCACATTGCCAAGGCGTCTGAGATCAAGAATGCCTTAAATGCGAACTTTCTTGACATGATGGGAAGCCCCTCGTTTCCAGAATCAGTGCTGTATCCTCCAGGCAATGTGAAAGCAGCAGCAAAGGTTATTGTGGCGATGAGGATCGC
This sequence comes from Microstegium vimineum, assembly GCA_022036555.1. NCBI lineage: Eukaryota > Viridiplantae > Streptophyta > Magnoliopsida > Poales > Poaceae > Microstegium > Microstegium vimineum. Next base: position 40,918,564 of record CM039133.1, read on the forward strand.
CACTAGGGAAGTGTTTCCTGTGTATGTTTGAGTCAGTGACTTGATATCCTTCCTTGATAAGTCGGTCACTACATCTTTGACATGCTTGTGGAGACTAACTCTAGAAAGAGCATCTCGAGGATCAGCATTCAGCATACGCATGAACACTTCGTTCTGCTTATAAGGTTAAAGAAAGATTTTGCATTAGATTAAATAAACATGGGAATGGTACTTGCATTAACTAATATAACAACTAATGGAAAAAATATTAAAACCTACAACTCCACGGCTTATTGTCAAGGTTGATGAAATCCAAATAGTCATTTAGCTTAAAACCCTTCTTTCCTTTCATTCAAAATGTACTTCCTCTATCCCAAATTATTTAATGTTTTAGCTTTTCTTTCTATATACGTAACATTTGTTTTGCATTTAGATAGATATGCACTATGTCTACTAGATACGTAGCAATATATCTAAAAATGCCAAAACATCTAGATCAGAGGGAGCATCTAAGTTGTTGTATGCGGGATGTAGTTAATTAATTACTGTGAGTCTGCGACTGCACATTGGCGTTCTTTTCATACCAGTGCTAATAATTGATGCAAATGACTAGCTAGTCTGAGAAAAGTATGGCAGCAACGCAGCACAAAAGATTGCATACCCAGTTTAAAGTCTTGGCATGGTCGGTGTCTTTACATAAGTTCCAGATTGCTGGGTTACCATTGTTGTCACACACTGTGACGTCTATGTCTTTATGAAGCAATAGAGCAGCGACCATACTGGGATTGCACTTTTGGACTGCGAGATGGAGAGCAGTACTCCCGTCCTGATTTCGCATGTTAATGAGTTTGTGAAGCTGTGGCGAGTCCAGGACAAAATTCACGAAGTCCTGATGTTGGTTAAGTACAGCTTCGTGCAGACATGTCCAGCCGCCGTATTGTTGGCGGTAGGGAGCATCTGGACAATGTTTAAGAAGCTCCCGAGCAACACCAACATGGCCACGAAATGCAGCACAAACAAGAAGAGGGTCACCATGACTTGAGAGTTGAGACTAGGTACCCTAAAGACCGATCGTGTTCCAACAATACGCTTACAATATCAATCTTGCCCCAAAGTACAGCCATCACCATTGGAGTGCAAAGGCCCTTGTCTTCTTCTCTGGCCAACCCAGGACGTGTCTTCATAATCTTGTCAACAACGGCTGCGAATCAAGGCAGTAAGGACGTACGTACGTTTAGTTAACATGAGTTTTGGTTAAAAAAAAGGAAAAAAAAACCGTACGGTTAGTGATCTAACGGCAGGTGTCACACCTGAATTACCGTTTCTCACGGCAGCAAGCAGAGGATTTAAGCCATCATAGGATCCCCCATGAGCAGAATCTGTAATCTCCAAGAGTTTGTCAAAGACATCCTCAAAGTTTCTCATCACTGCGATGAACATAGGTGACTCGCCGTCTTGGTTCACAGCATGCGACAGGGCGGGCTTTGCTTCTATCAGCTCCAGCGCCAGCTCCCTGTGTCCACTGCGTATGGCGTGGTGCAGCACGTTGCTTCCACGCTTGTCCTGCTTCAGGATCGCCTCGCTCAGCTGATCATCACAGTAGCACCTGAGCAAAACAGAAGCTACAGAGACACGGCCGCTAGTCACGGCGGCGAGCAGAGGGGTCTCGCCGTCCGAGTTGGCAGTGGCGAGGAGTGACGGGTTCAAAGCCTGGACCTCCTTGCAGAACACCTCGTGGCCATGGATGGCAGCGATGTGGAGGCAGGTGTTCCCCTGAAGAGTCGTTCCATCCAGCACGCCCGGATGATGCAGATGCAGCTGCCTCATTTCTGCGACATGACCACATACTGCTGCTTCCTGTAGTCGGCCCATCATCACCTGAGGACGAAGACCAACAGCTAAGCTGATATGATACAAACAGATACTCCCTCCGTCCTCCCCCCCCCCCCCCACCCACCCCCCACCACCCCACACACACACACACCACCACCACAAAAAAAAGTGCAATTCTAGCTTTAAATTTAGATACGCGTTTATCCAGATTCAAAGCTAGAATTGTATTTTTTTTGGAACGGAGGGAGTAGGAGATAGGAGGACTAAACTACACTACTGAAATGACCCTCTATATCCTCTAATCTTACCAAAGCCCTAAACTTCTTTAAAATTTATTTAATTTTCTCACCCACTCATTCAACGTCGCTAGCATATGCATCTCGTGCACCGTCAACCGGCTGTATTAAAACCGCTCTAATTTGTGATATATTGTCTTATTCCATACATGTTACCAGGGTTTTCCTAACCGTTCGCCGGTGGTCGGGCGGTTACCGACGGTAACCGGCCAAACCGGTCCCAAACCGAACGGTTTGGATTTTGAATTCAAATCACGCAGTTCATTCGGTTTGGGACCGGTAACCGGTCGGTTTGGGCCGGTTACCGTCCGGTTTGATCGGTAACCGGTCCAAACCGCCGGGTGACCTTTTTTTTTCTTGAAAAAATCAAATTTTTTTGCATGAACTTTGCACATAATGATGTAAATAGAATACACAATTCATAGAAAAATAGTGTGACACAAATGGACAACCCATTGAAATATCATAGTGATGCACTAGCCACAGATTGACGACGGAAATAACGTAGTTCACCGTTACAACAACAAATCGTCCATGGGAATACCTTGTGTCGTAGACATGCGAACATCATGGTCACTGGCGTTGAATATATGGGAAGATCCCGTTTCGGAACCCCTCCTCATACTCCGCGGTGGACATTAGAGCGATACCGCGCGACTGGAGCCCGGCCTTGTAGTCTATCCATGATTGGCCCGTCCAATGAGTTGTGGTCTCCCATTCCTGCACTAACATGTTGTAGAAATCCGGGTCTTGCCATTCGTAGACCCATCTAGTGGCCGGCTGCGTGCTGATGTCAGGAACGGGGTAGGTATAACCACCACCGTACGATGTATCACTGTACGAGGAAGAGGAGTACTGTGGCGTGCCGTAGGAGTCCGTCGGGTCGTAAGCTCTCCTCTGCAATTCCGGCTGCCCATGGTCTCGGTCCTGAGTAGCATGTGTGAAGTCCGTCTCGCCTGCAGCCGACCATAATTAGTACTAGTGAATAGTCATAGACATAAAAAAATGTCTGTAACAATCGATACCTATGAAACGAAGTCCACCAGCATCACCAACATCACTACCACCAACACCATCTGCAGAACCCCCAGCCCCACCACCACCACCACCACCACCACCAACAGCACTACCACCAGCAGCTCCAGGGTCATCGTCATCACTATAACCGTCTTCACTATGACCGTCTCCACTGTCATTTGCTGAGCTGCTGTGATCGGACTCTTGGTTCCGTGGACTTTCCTCACCCTCCTCGCCATCATCTGTCGAATCATCGCTGGTGACAGGTTGTTGCACTCGCTTCCCCTTTCGTTTCTGGCTTTTGGGGTCGTCTTACCTAGGTCCCGTCTGGTATTTTCTTTTACCAAGATGCGTGTCACCCACATATCTACGGGCCCAATCACTGATGGGCCCAAGATCATCGGGGTCCACTTGGTCTCTGTCATCACAAAGAATGAATCATATTATTAAAACTATGGTTCGTTAGTGGCTAACAAAGTACATCAACGTACCTCACGATATGGGACGGAAGAGGGATGTCCGTTTCTTCATCCTCTTCGTCGAGAACTGGAGCATGGTTGGATCTGCCATACTCCATCCAGTCTCGAACCGGACTATCCCTTTCGTAAAAGGATATCTGCGTGAACTCGTCAATGAAGTCTTCTTCCTCACGCCTAGGTGGTCCAGAGGCATCCGCGAGTCGCAGGCGAAGGTTGTAGTTCACATACACTAGCTTGTTCAGTTTTTTGTGGGACAAGCAATTCCGAACCTTCGTGTGCACTAAGGCAAATGTACTCTAGTTGCGCTCGCATCCACTGGAGGATACACATTGTGCAACAAGCCTCAACGCAAGTTTTTGTAGATTTGGAGTGCTCCTGCCGAACAGCAACCACCATTGAGCTGCAAGTGGAACCCATTATGTTAGGTATGCGCTCAAAAAGACAAAAAAACGAGTTCAAAAGTACTCTTACATGGAGTTGTCTTGGGGTCCGTGGCCATTTTAATGGCCAGCTCACTGCCAAACTCCCCAAGGTGTGGCCATTTTTGCACTCTTGGAAGTTGTAAACTACTTCACACAGGTTAGGTCGCCTATCCTGATCAGCGAACCGAAGGAACCTATAAATTGGTGCCACTGAATCGATGATGTATTTGAGTCCTTCCGACCACTGTATACTAGACAACCTTGCGTGAGCATAATGGCCTTCCTTGGATTTTTCCCACCTGCTATGCAAGAACTCGGAAGATCCCATCTACTGCATAAAACGATCACGCTTCCGATGGAAGCTCTCCATGAACATGTAGTTGGTCCCAAACCTAGTGGCATTCCATTTGACCAACTCACCACCAATGGCTTCCCTCATCATTGCATTCAACTGGCCATGGTTGTGCAGCCAAGTTGAAATGCGCTTGCATACAGAGATCATACCTGCATGCTCCGACCTTTGACCAATGTCCTTCAGCATCAAGTTGATGGTGTGTGCAAGGCAAGGTGTCCAAACAATATGCTCGTACTCCTCGTTCAATCTCTGGCATGCTCTCTTGAAGTTGGTGCCGTTGTCCGTGACGATATGCACGATATGCTCACCACCTATCTCTTCAACCACCTTGCGAATCAGCTGCACAAGTAGGCACAACATTTAGTGGAACCGAGAAAACATAGTGCATGCAGAGATGGCACAATATTTTGGACGTACCCCCAACAGATAAGATGAATCTTGGCTTCTTCCAGTCGCATCAACTGACTTGTGGAACCACATGACGCCATTGCAATAGATCAAAAAATTGATGACATTCATTCTTGTCGGGCCCATCCACGAATCACACATCAACGTGACCCCAAACAAGGGCCACTCCTCCTGAAACTTTGCGTACCGGCTCTGCAGGTCCTTCTCTGTCTGGTCTAGGTACTTCCCGTCTACATCCTTTCCACTGGGTGACGCGATGCCTTCACCTGCAATCGTAAGCGAATCATGAGAATAGAGAAATATACGTAATGACATAGGTCTCCAAGTATATGTACTTACCCCACTTCTGCGTCTCCCTGACTGTAGGAATACGAGGTTGCTACGCTAGCCGGAAAATAAAACTTTTCCGACCTCATAAACCAGGATCTACTGCTAGTTATGGGTTACGGGATTACCACTAGACGCGCAGGTGCAGCGGAAGACGACTTGATGTAGTCGTGCGCGTCGCAGCAGGCAGTGCAGTTGCGTGGTCGTCCGTCTCAACGTCCCCTTCGCGCGGTTCGTCCTTGTGCTCCAGATGCAGCACCTCCGAGGAATCCCACACGTACAGGGAGGAAGCGTTGCGCCTCCGGACTGCTAGGTCCGCGAGGAGCAAAAGGCGCGAGCGTGGGGAGGCGACGGCGGCTGCCAAAAGGCGTGGATCAATATCACCCCGCGCCCACCCCTTGCTTATATAGGCGTCCTGACGAGCTCCCACGTTGGAGGCCCATTAGTAACCCTAAACCTAGTCTAATTTGGGTCCAACCCGAATTAGGCTTCCAGCCCTTTAAGCGTGCGACCCTATGGGCTCACGCACACATAGACATGGCCCAAGTACTCTTACTCGACCAATAGTTGATAGCGGCCTCTAGCAAGGCGTGTCAACTCCTATGCATACGCTATGATCATATCAGACGAACCACTATGACCATGTACAAGTTATTCCCTTTGCCACTCGATATATGGTTCAACTCGTGGGTTAACACTTAACCCAAGCACGGCCATGCATTTGTTGATCCAATCACATGAGTGATCCAGTGATATCTCTCTCACGAAGAGAGGGGCAAATTCCATCTTGATTGTCTATGTCTTACAGCATGTTTCCCGACCACCCAATGACCACCTTTATAACTACCCAATAACGGAGTAGCGTTTGATAGTCCCTAAGTAGATCGTTTCACATCTTGAGTACATACCACAATCTCAGGTCTAAGGACATAACGTACATGACATGAATAGAGACTTTCTCTTGTTGGGTCAATCCAGCCTACATGTCTCACATGTGCCCACATTATTAGTTTGACATCTCCATGTCTATGACTTGTGAAACATAGCCATCAACTAATACATGTGCTGGTCTATTATTCAAGTGTGCTCTTACAAGAATGCCGACCAGGGACAACTTTTAGAATAACCATTCAGGTAATTGAGTTCCACAAACAATTCACATAATCGTCAATCAATACTAGTTGTCTATAATGGATATTCAAAGAACACTTTATTAATCATGGATACAATCGGAATATAATCATCTACATGATTAGCTCTAGGGCATATTCCTAACACTGACCGCACTAACAAAGTACGAATTGTCCGCCTGTCTCCCGGGGATTCCTGTAGTATGGAAAAACTTTCCCCAAGCTTTCCCAATTGCGTCCTTCGCGTTCCTTCCCCTCTGCGTCCATGACCCTGTATCAATCCTTGTCTGCTTGAGTCCACCCCTCGTACCGGCTGCCAAGTTGTAGTCCTCCACCACCGCAGGGGTCTGCCTCTGTGAACCAGACCTCCGAAACATCCTCTGCAAAGGATTGCCCCCCTGCGAAGCAGTACCACTACCACTGCCACCTCCACGCTCGTAAGCGCCTCCTCTCCGCTGCACCCCCTCCTGGTACTCATATTCTGCTCTGGACTGATTCATGGCTGCCTGCAACTGAGCCTCGTACTCGTCATCGTCAAGGGGGTGGTTGCCCTCCGCTGCAGCAACCTCTCGTGCAACCCTCTGCCGAGAGCGGTCACTAGTTGCCTGCCTAGTTTTGTCGATCTCCTGCTGAAAGTACTCCCGGACATCTCTGGGAACCTTGCTGCAGTGGATCACCTTCGTCCCGCGTGCAGCCAAATGCTACTTCAATCGGGAAGCACCACCCCTGGCTTTTTGTGTACGACAGTAATTGCATCTCCAACCGGGAGCAAGATTCTCACCATGCTCCCATACCACGTCTCTCGGCATCTTCCTGCACAAATGGACAACACAAACAAATCGAACACATGCATCAAATCATACCGCAAATAAACCTTAATCCTAACATACACCTAAATCCTACCTAAATCCTAAATCCTATATCAATAAAATCCTAAATCCTACATACATCCTAAAGCAAATCCAACCGCAAATCCTAAATCCTAAACCAAATAAACCTAACTCCTATATACATCCTAAGTCAAATCCTACCTAAATCCTACAATAAATATTTTCTGCATCCTATACTCCATCAATCCTACATCCTAGAACTAAATCCTACAACTAAAGCAACTACAAATGCAAAGAAATGAAAAAAACAAAAAAACAAAAACTCACCGAGCGAACCCGAGCGGTTACCGCTCTCTCGGTCGGTAACCGACGCCGTCCGGTCGGTAACCGCCGGGGGGGGGGGGGGGGGGTGTGGCCTGGATGCGCGGTCGGTAACCGACCGAATCTACTCGGTAACCGACTCTGACCGAGCGGTTACCGAGGCGCGGCGGCGGTCGCGGGCGGGTGGGTGCGGGGCAGGGGCGGATAGGGTTTGGGGAGCGGCCAGGACCCCCCCACCCCCAACAGCTCCCTTGTAGGAGGCGGCAGGAGCCAATGGGCCGCATGGGTTCTTTTTTTTTTTCAAACTTAAACACATCCAAAAAATAGCAAACGATCTCCAATTTGAAATTTTTTTACACCATTGGACTCTATAAATCGTGAACTATTTTTAGGAATTTTTTCAGAATTTTTTTTTTGGAAATTCAAATTTAAAATTTGAATTCAAACCGGAACCGAAACCGAACTGCCCGGGGGCGGTTTGTCGGTACCGACCGGTTTGAAAAACCCTGCATGTTACATAAATTTATGGTAGACGATGAATTGGAGAAAATTTCTTGTTTTTTTTTAAAATTGATTTATTTACATTTGACCCATACAAATTTTTGAAATTTCGTATTTATCGATGGAGAGCGATAGCAGTGGCGGATCCAAGATGCGACCAGGGGGGGCTAAGTAACAATATCATGATCAACAATGAAAATTTTGATGAATTTTATAGAGATTTAATGGAGAAATGAGTGATTTTATAGAGATTTAATGGAGAAATAGGTGAATTTTTTAGAAATTTAATGGACAAATGAGTGAGCTACCGGCTATATACGGAGAAACCATACGTACCGACTTGGAAGGCTCTGCGTGGAAATAATTAGTATGGTGGTGCTGTAAAATAGCGACCACGCTCCTCATTGTTTGTCTCTTTTTTTCCTCAACTGCTGGCAAGATGATGGCTCCAAGTTGCAGAGCAGTTTCTCCTTTATTATTGGGCAGGTTAATAAGATGCTCAAGTTGCGGAGACCTCACGACAAACCTCACAAAATCTGCCTGACCAAATGATACAGCTATGTGAAGACATGTCGAACCAGTTGCATCGCAGTAGGGGGGATCAGGACAGTGTCTAAGAAGCTCTCGAGCAACACCAACATTGCCCTTAGTTGCTGCGATAGAAAGAAGAGGGGAGCTAGCTGTGGAGATGAAATAACCCAAAGACGGATCATGTTCCAACAATACTGTAAGCACGTCAATCTTGTTCTCAATTGCGGCAATGTGCATTGGTGTACGCTTTCCTTTATTTTCTTGTCCGACTAGCTCTGGGCGTGCCTCCATAACCCTTTTAGCCATAACTAGACAATACGAAAATAAGGCAAGAAACATATATGTGATTGAGGTGACCAAGCTGAGGGGTATTAGATATCAAGTTCCTATGAAAAAACAAAAGTAATAAATTTCACAGCCTTTGTATGCGATGCATAGGTCTCACCTGCATTACCGCTTGTCACGGCAGCATGCAGAACATTGCACCCATGGGGTCCCCCAAGAGCCGCATCAGGAATCTCCAGCAGCTTCTCCAAGATGTCTTCATAATTTCTCATCACCGCGGTGTACATGGGTGACTCATAACATTTGTTCACAGCTTTGGATAAACCAGGCTCTGCTTCTATGAGCTCCAGCGCGAGCTTCCTATCTCCCCTGAAGACGGCATGGTGCAGTGCGTTGAATCCACGCTTGTCTTGCTTCAGGATCGTCTCGCTCAGTTGGTGATCACGGCAGAACCTAAGTAAAACTGAAGCTAAACCCACACGGCCCCTAGCCACGGCGGTGAGCAGCGGCGTCTCGCCGTCGGCATTGATGGCGTTGAGTAGAGGAAGGGACTGGTTCAGCGTCAGAACATACTTGCAGAACCCCTCGTTGCCATGGATGGAGGCGATGTGGAGGTAGGCGTTCCCCTGTGGCGTTGTCCCAAGCAGCACGCCCACGTCATTAAGGCCGAGCTGCTTGATTTCTGCGGCATCACCAGATATGGCCGCTTTCAGGAGCCGCCTATCCATCCCAGTCTTCTGCTCCAACTCCAATGGAAAAGTCTAGTGACTGAAAGAGCTAGCGTGGTAAGATGCAGCTATGAATCACCCACGTATAGTACACACAAGGAAAAAAAAGGAAAAGCTATGAAACCGTAGTCAGGGTCAGCCGACCGAACAACTTTGGTGAGTTAAATAGTTAATTAAATAGTTGACTATTGAGTTTACCATCGGGGTTGATCAGAGATGTGGAAAATGTGACAGAGAGGGAGCCCAACCTAGCGCAACTCCCATGGCCCCCTCCTTCCGGCACCCGCCTCCACCTCGTTGGAATAAGTGGTCTCAGGCCCATGGGCTGTATGGGCAAACGCCCTAACCGCTTATATGTCCATGGCTGAGTCAATGGAGAGGAGTACGTGACTTTCCTGTACGTGCCGTAATCAGGATACCCTAACATTATGTTAGGGGGTTGTGGCCTCTCATCACACAGGGCGAATAAAAGGGGACGGCTTCCACTTCTGGGAATGCAATGTTCCTTCCACCGATAGCAGAGTATCCTGAGGATTACGATTAGTCACCAATCCACTAATGTGGTCATATAACTAGATTAGAGATCTGTGTCTAAGCCCCTAATTTTATCTAATATTGTGGCATCAAGAGCCTGCTCGTGAAACCCTAAAGTGTGGGTTTTTCTCAGTTTGAGTTGATTTGAGATCGCTTTGACCTAATTAGCGCCTTAATTAATCACTGTTGCGCCATAATTAGCCATGTTCATCTGTTATAGGCCCTAATTGATCATGTCTAAGTCTTTCATCGTTATTGTTCTCACGATCAGATCAGTTTTGTGCATCTTTAGGGCCTAGATCTAGTTAATTATCAGGGTCAGTCACGTCAAAACTAGTGCCTAATTCCTCTCTGTAACACTCGTGGCCGCCGCTCGCCGCCGGCGACGTGAGTAGCACACAAGAGAGGCGTATCGGTGGCGGAGGAAGCAGGCAGGGCAAGCCCTCTGCCTTGGCTGAATTCCGATTCAGAAATAACAGGTTCAATGTCTTACACGCAACAGTGCTCAAAGGCTTAAACGATACACAGACCGGACCTTGCAGGCCCACATGACAGTGTCTAGAACATAAAGACAGTAACTACATAATACGCCTTGCTTTACTGGATGACGCCTTTACTGTAGAGTGTCCGACACGACACTCTCGGATTATGTTAACCATGTCCAATAATCTTGTCTCAGAGCATGTCAACTGTGGACAAATCATGCGGGTTGAGGGGCTAAGGCTTGGATCAACATGTAGGAGGAGGGGAATCATGTAAATTTCAGTCAAATCCCCAGATTATCGAACCCTAGAACCAATCTGCAAAGCATGAGGTGGGATTCGCTCTTACCTTAGGTGCGCACGGTACCCTCGGACTCGTTGTTCTCGGCACCGCATCCATGCGAGGAGCCTGCACTAGCCGCTGCCGTCACGGGTTAGGGCGCCACAGCCAACCTCGCGCACATCAGGCCACTCCCGCCGGCGTCACCGCGATATGGCCTCCGCGCGCTTACAGTGGGCCCTAGCTAGCGCAGTTCCAGCTACGCCCGCCGCCGCGCAAAGAGACCCCCACGCGTGCCGTCTTCCTGGGGGCCGACGGGGAGCCGCGGGCAGCCTTAGCCGCGCGCGCGCTCCGGCGAGTGGGCCCACGCCGGCGCCGTCGTCTCCTCCCCGCAACCGTGCACAGTTTTGCTCTCAGTTTTTTTTTTGAAATACTCTCAGATTCCTAGTACTCTAGTAGACGCTGCTTGCGTGAAAATCGGAAGGGAAGAGGAAAGAAATGAGCGCTCACAGCCTGCTACTATACTTGCTCTTAGATCAAGATCAACGGACGGCAGTGTTTGGGCCAATTATGCAGGCCTGCGGGAGCATGCCGTGTGCGGGTCCAGGCCCAGATCAGCCCCATGCGGGGGTGTGCATAAGCTTCTATAGACTGCTGATTAGCGTGGACCAAAATTAATAATTTTTGGGACCTCTTTTTTATCGGGTGCATCACTATTTGCTGGTTAATGATTTTCAGTAGCACTTTAATTGTGTCATTATTTTGGTCTATTAGAATGTACCGTTTATTTATTTTGGTATTTTAGGGCTATGACAATGACAATTATGGATGATATAATGTCTAACGAGCTAATTGGTGCCATATAATGTTTAATGGGTTAAGTTGCACCATAACTTTATTATTTTACGATAATTTTGGCCTATTAGAAAATCGGGCTGTGTTTGTTTTCAGCATTATGGCTGCTTGAAGGGCATAATTTAATGGGGCACTAATAATTAAGGTTTTTTCCTTAAGAAAATTATAATGATTTCTTACTTTAATTTCTGGGAAATTTAGTGAGGATCCCCTTATTATTATTTATGGGCCAATTTTGAGATAAGTTTAAAGTTTATTATTTTCAGTGCATCTCATTTTTTATCAGAGAATTATGGCACTGTCTTATGACTCATATATTATGTTTATGTTTGCCCACATAATAATTATTTCCGCTGCTAAATTATTGTTACCTTTCTAGTTAGAATGGAACCAACGGGAAATTCTAATTAGAAACTTCGTTGTGACTTATGTATATATTTTTTACCAACTTAATATATATATACATAAGTTCACGAGTTTTGTGTTTGGTTTCATTTTCGTTTCTTCCCAACGGTGATGTCAATCTGAAATGTCATTAGCATGTTATAAATCAGACCAATGTAGGATTTCATTCATGCACGACATAATGTGGATATACCCTTACTAATGTTTAGTTTACTTTGAGTTGGAGTTGTGTCCTTCTGTGATTATGGACAAAATCAATAAGATTCCTCTCCTGGACCAATTTCCCATTACGGAAAGGGAAAGGATAATTGGGTCTCTTAATTCTGAGATGTGATCATGGCATATGCCAGAGTGCTCCTACTCTCCCAACAGGAGAAGGTGATTATGATAGCGCCTTCTATTGAAGGGTTAAAGAATTTGAGTCTGATGCATATTTGTGGAGCGCTCAAATAGGCTATCACCCAAGATCATGAAGAAGCGCATTAGTGATCATCTTAAGGGAGAAATCCTTGACACAGATAATGCTAAAAAGTTCTTAGCTTTATTAAAAGAATTGTTTAAAGATTGACAAAATAATTATGAAAAGTCTTTCGCCTTAAGATGTGAGCGTAAGCTTGATTCAAAGAAGCAAGAGCTCAAATAATCTAGACCTGAAGGTCAACATAGTTTTGAGAGTCCAAAATGTCGCTTCTACAAGACTATCGGGAATTTTTCAAAGTACTGTGATGGCTTTAAAGATTGGCTTGCCGATAAGGGTAATCATAAGTTACGAGCGGTTTTATTTATAAATCCCTTATGTTGATGCTTGAAGGATTAACTCAGGTGCCATGTGCACATTACTAATTCTTCACATGTCATACAAAGGCTGGCAATCGAGTAGCACAACATTAAAGTACTTAATGGCATAAGTTCACGAAGAAGCCATTGCACTCTCCATTGCCCTTAGTTTAGGTTTTCTCAAATAATGTAATCTATGTCCCTACATGATGGAACATTATTTAAGTTTCTTCATTAGTTGGTCATGTTTGGAACAATAGATGTTTTGATGTAATGATAACATTATTGTTGTTTGTTAAGCAAGTCATTATTTACATATCGTCTCTGAATGATTATTCTATGATGATTATGTATTATAATTATTAATAAATAGAAGTATGACAAATGAGACTCTCATCAAATTTTTGGCATCTATCTAATAAGCCACATTTCGAAGGGGAGAAATGGAGCGTCTCATTAGAGCTGAGATACTTCATGGATTAGGATTGTTTTATTTTCAATACTTCTTTTACTCCTATTATGTATCAAGGGAAATTGTATCAAATAATTGAGAGAATATGGCATTATAGAATTCATAAACTTTAATTCTATAGTTTTATTTGTAGAATTACAATTTGTTTACTACCATAGTTAATTAATTGATGATAATTCTCGTTATGTATATGTCTGTCCAATACATGAATAATCTAAAGCACATCAGTATAACTTAGTGATAAATGCATAAGTTTTAGTTGAACAAGGGGAGCATTATGAGAAAAAGATAATCCTCTGGTCCTTTTCTTCAATGTATGACTCATGGCAAACCTCAACATAATGTATAGTTGAGAATTATAAAATGTGTCCTTATCTATGTGGTGAATGTATTTAATTATTGTCAGTGAGTTATGTGGAGGTTATGCAATTAAAGAAATTTGCATATTTATGCATTAAGAGCTACTTAGTTAACACTGGTCTTTCAATCCACATTAAGAACTAAACCAATGAAATTCATACCATAAGCTCACGTTAATTTGTATAAGTGGGAGCTTAGAAACTGAGGTAATGGTCTTAAGGAAATCTAGGCTTATGAACTATTACCAGAAATCAAAAGGAACTTTACTCTCTGACTAAACAATATGGAGCTACAGTTGCTAATTAAAGTTATAAAGCTGGGCACTCAATTATGAGTATTGGATCAATAGTATTGTGCTTAGGTGAGGCAATTATGATATTTAACCTCCAAAGCATGTATGAGCCCCTCTGATGACTATTGTCTAGTAATGATTATAGTGGTATAGAAATCTACCATTAATGATGATCATGCCATTTACATTAGTTAGACGTTTATTGCATGAAAAGGTAGATTTTCCTGTACTAATAAGGAGCCATAATGATTACACTTGCCTAAATGTTTTAAGTCTATTAAGGGTGAGCTAAAACCTATGAGCTCCAATAAAGTATAAACTTAGTAGAAATTTCTGATGGGGTCAACACAGTGGACTATAGATGGGTTTGTAATATTATAAGTGATTCCAAAAGAAAGGTGGAAAGGTTCAAGTCAAGGCTTCTAATAAAGTCTTCCTATGAGTTATCCCTCTCCCATGATATTATTTAGAATTGTCATAATGCTTGTTTGCTTCTTATCACGATTTAGAGTTGCATTATATGGTTATAAGTATTCCGTTGTATGATAACTTACATAAGGATATATACATGGCTCTATTGTGAGGTTTAGTCATCATAGGCAAGTAACATGGAGTGTAAACTAAACACACATGTTTACGACCATGAGTAAGCATTTTGACAATGGTACTTTAAGATTGATGATGTTGTTTAGTGAACCTAAGTTTTATAACTATATACTCCCTCCGTCCCAAAATATGTGTTGTTTGCACTTCCCAAGAAACAACTTTGACTAAATATATATTGAAAAATATTAATATTTATAGTACATAATTAGTATTGTTGGATAGGTATTTGAATCTAGTTTTTAATAAATTTATTTGGAGATATAAATATTGTTTGTATTTTTAATAAATCAAGTCAAACTTGTTGGCACATAAATCATGACAACATACATTTAGGGACGGAGGGAGTATATATGCTAAGATCAAGGGGAGCTAGTGTATCATCCTATTACTTTATATGGATGGAAATCATATTAGCAAGTAGCTTTAGGTACATGCTACATCGTGATGAATGTGTCCTCTCATTTTATTTGACATAAATATCTAGGTGAAGCCTATCATGTTTGAGCATTAGCACACCTGATTAGGTCCAAATTATATTTAAGTCTATCTTGAAGGTCATGAATGATGAAATACTTGAGAGATGTGACATAAGCTAATTGGTATCCTATGGTTATCACTTATATTGTAGGGCGATAAGTTAAGGTCACTCCAAGGTCTCACAAAGTAAATAAAACTGACCAGTTAAAGCTAAGTGCTTGTGCTTCAGCTATTTGAAGCATTATGTTGGCACTTGACTTGTTGCATCTTATGAATTGGGATAGTTGGAAAAAATGAGTCAAACTTAGGTTTGTACCCATGGGAGACTATTAATAATGCTTATAATGTGTAAGAGACTAATAATTGCATGCTCGTACATAAAAGGTCTAAAAACTTAGAGTAATTATTGAATCAGATGCTAATTTTGCATGATATGTTCAGACTAAGAGTCGACATTAAATTTTATTCCATAACACTTGCAAGCAGAGCCGTTTACTTTTAAGGCTCATGATGAATGTTGGTGATAGCATGCTAAAGCTATAGGCAAATCCATAAGGCACAAGAACATTATTCCCAATTTAAAGTGGTGAATAACTTATCCATACCACTATATTGTGTTCATCGAAATACAATTTTCCTATGCGAGCAACAACGAGTCAAGTGTATCTGCCAAACACGTTGACATAAAGTATTAAGTTGTGAAAGATAGACTCCGAGATCAGACAGTTAGTATTATGCATTATGTTAATGCCATGGATCCTCTAAGGCTTACCATCCGATATATTATATGATGATGTTGCGCACATGGTTTTAAATGGAAAGCCTTTGATTCTAGGCATGAGGGCCATTAAACAACCAACTCCCATTATGTTTATGTGATATACTATTGAGGTGGATTTATATACCATATGTATTGTTGTTGTAGTATCATTTTGTTAATGTTGTAACCCACTGACTCTATATAATATTTCTACTAAGTGTAGACTTATGATGTTAGCTTTTCGACCAAAGGGAAGAATGTTGGAATAAGTGATCTCAGACTCATGGGCTATATGGGCCAATACCCTAATCGCCTCTATGGCCGAGGGTACACCAACATTACGAGGTTGTGGTCCCTCGTTAGGCAGCCCTAATAAAAGGGCGGCTTTCACTCCTGGAGAACCAACATTCCAAGAGTTCCAGTAATGTTTATGCCTAACCTAAGATATGATATCTAAGGGCGCTGAAGTTCCCTTTTCCTCACCGAGGAAATCAGAGTGAAAGAAGGGATTCCCTTCCATGAGCCGACGATCTCTAGTACGACTACGTCCACTGATGGCAAACTACCCTAAGGCTTTACATATCAATTATACGACTTTAATTTTTAATAAGAATTCGTATTAGAAAAATATGGCACGTCAGGCTTTCTAAGGCATACATGCTTTCTAATTTAACCTTTCTAATAGAGATTCATATTGATGACCATTTAAAAGGGACATTGGAGGATCAAATGCAGTAAAATAGGAGAACTTTAGAAGAATTAGGTTTGATTTCATATCTCTCATTAAATCAGGTATGCACATATTTGATCATTATATACTACTCCCTCCGTCCACGAATATATTGCGCGATTTGACTTGGTGCGGTCTTCAAAAATATATTTTGACCTATACTGTCTCTTATAATATATATTTTATAGGAACAAAAGTTTGATCATTTGAAAGTACTTCTAAATAAAAATCTAATGTAACTACTTTTGTAATACAAACTTTTGATATAATTATGCTAATTGTTAGTCAAAGATAACAAAGTTTGGATTTTGAAATACGTGCAGGCCTTCTATTCATGGAGGGAGGGAGTACTTTCAAGAAGTGACTGATATGTATATGTGTTTATGGTATAATTTTTTTACTGTTGATGCCACAATAAATGTAAATAATGCAGAATTTGGATGGTACTACATCTTGTACTACAGGTGATTGCAAGAAGCAACTTGACAAAAAAGTTTAATCACTACTATTGCAGTAAATGTGGGAAGAAAGCTGAACCTAAAGCATAATAAATGACTTAGCAAGTTCCCATTTTGTATCGTACTGTTTTTATAACTAACAAGAGAATAGCGTTTATAGATACAAAATTATGCTTGATATAAGATATCCAACATCAACCTCAACTTGTGTACTTTTTGAAAAGGAAGCAAGTATGCTAATTAGCGAATCAGCAGATTCATTGATCACCTCGGTCAATTATGACAATAAAGAGGTACCAAAATAAATCCTGGGAATATGTGGTCAAACATTGATTTTTTTTAGTTCTGACTGACTGACTACAACTTTACAAGTTTGAGACCTAATTACATTGTTTCAAGACTATCTTTGCTAAACAAAAAAAGCAGTTCAAGAACCTACGTGCCAAGTATAAAAAAGGTAACACTTCTCGAATATTATACTTTAATTTCATGTATTCATTTTTTAATACTCATTTTTTACTTAACTTCAATGTAGAAATGTAATAAAATAGACCTAAGTTCATTTTGTTTCTTTTTAATTTGAAGGAAGTAGAAGATACCTCAGATGAATATTGTATAGTCATTCCTAAGAGTGAAGATCCAGACAGTGATGGAACTTTTGCCAAAGTATCAAAGCAAAGGTATACTCAACTACATCACAATGTCTATTCTGTTTACATCATGTGCAAAATAATGCTGTGCATGCATAGTTTCAGGACCTACCAAGCACGAAGGAAAAGTGGGTAGTGATATACCTTATGTGCTTAAATTAGAAAACAATATATAGGGAAATGAACAAATGCATTCTATTTTCAATTATTAAATTAAGTATATTTCTCTTCAATATAACTGTTCAATTTGTTTGCCAGAAAAGAATATGTTACCAAAAAGAAACATGGAAACAAGCTAAGACTACATCAAGTAAAAAGAAAAAACAAGAGAGAAGAAAAAAGTCCAATAAAAAGTCAGACAAAGAGACTCCAAAAAAGCAACATCTTATATATGTTATATTTTTTTTAGGTGCACAAATCAACAATTCAGAGATGATGTAGATAAATAATTCATCTTCACTGGTATTTCCAGGAAACATAATAAGTTTATATCATTTTAGGTAAATTGAATGAAGTGATTTATCCTTAAACATATAGCAAACTTGGTTTTTCTATTGCTTAAGTATCACAAAGTTAGTCCATACAGAACAATCTAACACGTGCGATAGTCTGGGTTGATAGACTAGTATACAAAATACAATGGAAATGGAGGAAACAGGAAAAGGAAAAGGAAAAGGGAGACAGGGGAAAAGGAAAAGAAAGATGCTTTGATCTCTAGAACGAAGCAAGGTGTTGATTATGCTAATAATGGTTAGGTTATCAGGTTCTATTTAGATGGATAGGGCCATAAGGGGTGCGAACTTTGATCCATTGACACCCACCTGATGAGCACTTTGTGAACGGTGAACAGGCGGCACTCTTGTGCCCGCTACAAAAGGGGATGTATACAGCTTTGGGCTTATCCTGAACCTATTAATCGTGAAGAGCCCACATTGTGTCAAATGCCGCCGACAACTGCAAAGGGAGTTCGGTGGATTGGACAACTTACGTGTCAAACAACTCTATACTTCAGGATGCGGTTGACAATTCTTTGATTGATTGGGATGGACAACGATGCTGAGCTGCTTCAATGCATGAAGGTGCACCTGCTCTTGTGTGTTTTCTTCTCCAAAGGAAAGGCCTGCAATGTTCGAAATTTACCAGCTTCTGAGAGCTGTTGGAAAGAAATATTATTTCAGCGCAGCTGATGATGAATTGACGATGCAACCTCAAAATGCCAATCCTGAATATGAACTTCTGTAGCAAACTAGTTGAACCTATGTGATGAGTAGGTGCTTGTGAGCTTGTCATGCATATACAGTACTAAATATGATAAGAGTTGCTTTAACTTGGAATAATCAGGTCGATGAGAATAATTTATCTATCTTTTCTACTTCTGGCGCCGCTATGTTGTGTAGATAATCAGATTCTAATTAATATGCACAAGACACACCTTACCCATTATTCCACAAGGATTATTAGCACGCACATATATGACCACAAATGCTCAATAATCCCTATTGCTACACATCTATTAACAATGTGCCTGTTATATATTACAGCATTATATATGCTCATAGGGGCCGGACCTGCCGGTTGTATCTGCATGTGTTCAGAGAGCCGGTTGTACTGCTAGAATTATTATATAATGCTGTTAGAAAGACTAGTTTATGACTAAAATCGTGAATGCTAGAACTTCTTAGCGGCAACAGCCGTATATCCTCGCACCACTACTGCCCAAACGATATATATAAGCCCAAATGTTACCCTCCCACAATCGTGCTTATTAACAATTAATATTAGTGGAAATTCACTTGTTCCCGGATACTTTTATTAATTCGTCGGAGGTATATAATCTAACAAACAAGGATATTCATACAATCATATTATATGTATTTAAATATTTATTAATAATACCTGCTTCCAGAACTTGGCTCTAGCAGTTGGACGTTGATGGACGCATGGCATGCAAGGAACAACAACAACTGTTAGATCAACGCAGTCAATAACTCCCTAAGGGTCGCGGGCCGTCGAGCCGGGGACTCTCCTACGCCTCAGGGCTATGGTATCCCCACTCGATCCCCCCTTCCAGGGATACGAGCGCGCGTCGAACACTTAGTCCACAAGCGGCAACTCAAGCAAAGAAAAGCAGAGAAAGCTCGAGAAATAAAAATAACAAGTTTTTTCAAAACTTGGCTTTCCCTCTCGATCTTGGCCCCGAGTACGCTTCATGACTAAGTAAAGACGCCTCGAACTCCCTAAGGGTCGCAGGCCGTCGAGCCGGGGACTCTCCTACGCCTCAGGGCTACGGTATCCCCACTCGCTCCCCCCCCTTCCAGGGATACGAGCGCGCGTCGAACACTTAGTCCACAAGCGGCGACTCAGGCAAAAAAAAACAGAGATAGCTCGAGAAATAAAAATAACAAGACGCATCTCGAACAAAATGCATTAGATATAAGAAGCCCTCGGGGGCTCGGCATTCTATCATTACAAAAGCCTAACTATTACATGGACCTTTTTGTCCAGATTTGGCTCACAGGCCTAGGGCTACTCGGCGCCATCTTCGTCCGCCGACGGGAGCACTTCAGGCTCGAAGAGCTTCGCCAGCTCGCCTCCGGGCACCTCCGCAAGCTCGATCAGCTCGCGGCACCTCACATCGTTCTCCTCGTCAGTCAGCCTCGGGTCGGTGACGAACCTGCTGGCGACGACGCTGAGGTCGTAGATGTAGCCTGAGCGGACGACCGCGAGCGCCCGCTTCACGCCCACATGCAGGGCAGCACGGACGTGCTCCGTCACCTCCTACGTCATGGAGTAGAAGCGGCACAACAGGGAGTCTCCTTGAGCGTCGCCCTCGATCGCCGGCTCCGGCTTGACCCCGAGGTCGTCACAGAAGGAGGAGATGGCCCCTCGAGCCTCTCGTTAAGGCCCGCCTCCGCCCCGAGGAGGCCCTGAAGACTGGTCAGGTCCTCGTGGGCTCGGGCCTTCTTTGCTGCGAGTTCTGCCAAAACAAACACATAACTCGGTCAAAACCAAAAGAGCAGGAAAAGGGTCGAGGCCGGGCAGATTCAGCAACACTTCCGAAAAATCTTACCTTGGGCATGCGCCTCCAAGGTGACGTAGCCCTGCTCGGTCCTCTCGAGTTGGCGGTGGACGTCGACGAGCTCGGCGGCCTGGTCGCCAACTCTAGCCTGGAGGTCCTCGATGACCTTGTCAGCATCATCGAGGGCTCTTTTCTGGTTGGCCGCCACCACCCCCAGAGAGGCCACCCGGGTCCGAGCCTTCTCCTCCGTGACGCCCAGCGCATCGCGTTCGCGGGAGACGGCGTCGACGTCCCCCCGGAGCCCCCGGATGCTCTCCACCGCCCGGGCCAGCTCCTCCTTTAGCCGGGTGGCCTCCTCCTCCGCCTGACGCTGGGCCTCCAGGGCAGCATCCCGCTGCTGCCCGACCTTGATGACCGCCTGGAGGGCGTCGTCGATCTTCGACTGCGCCGTCTCCTGGGCGGCCCGGGCTGCTTCTTGCACAGCGGCCACCCCGGCCCTCGCGTGGGCGACCTTGGCCTCGGCCTCCTCCTGCGCGGTTGCCGCCTTGGCTCTGGCCTGGGCGGCCTCGGCCTCCGCCTTTTCCAGCGAAGCGCGGAGGGCGGGGAGCTGCTCATGCGTCCGGAGGATGAATTGGGACTTGTCGTACGACCTCGCCCTCAACGTCTGACAAGGATGAGAAGGGAGATAATCAGAAAAGAACAGTCAGGCAATCCAAGCAAAATCAAAAGAAGAACGAAACCTACCTCCATCTCCCGATGCAGGTCCACGGCAGCAACCTCCGCGGCCAAGCGCACCGAGTGCTCGAACCAAGCCCGGAACTCCTCCAGGTGCTCCCACGTCCCGAGCTCGGCCTGGTCGTCGAGCTTGAGGAGGGTTTGCCCGGGGTCTCGAGGGTCGGCCAGCTCGAGAATCTCCTGTCCCCAGAACGCGCTACGGCGGTCGATCCTCTCCTGGACCTCCCGCATAACGCCCCGGCGCATCTCGGCGCTACCCCCGTGGCGCGCGACCCTCTCCGTCCAAGCAAAAAAGGGAGAAGCCCCCTCGAGCTGGGCTCTCCCGGCCTCGGGGCACCCTGCGAGGACGTTGACGGTCCCTCTGAGCCATCGCCCCTGGGCAGCGGAAGTCCCGGCCGGGAAAACAGCCCTGCACGGTGAAAGACACCAAGCGGTTAGTACCTAATCCCGCAGATCCACTACGGGTCGATTAAGTCGGAGAACGTATTACCTCGAGACGACGAACCCCCGACCTCGACGCGAGGCTGAGCCGACTCCAGTTCCGACTGAGGGGCCTCAACAGCGGCCATCTCCCACGAGCCCACCAGCTCGGCCACCATCTCGGCCACCTCTTCCGCGGTGGGCTCCTCCGCCGGCGGCGTCACTTCCGGGGCGGCAGCGGCGGCACCCCCGCGCTCGCGCTGCTGGCGCGCCTCCAATGAAGCGAGGCTCTCGGGCCACGGCCCCGGCGCCGGGCGAGCCGGGGTCTCCTCCTCGTCCGTGGAGCCCACGTCTACCACCTCCACCTCGGCGGCGGCTTGGGGCTCGACCCCCTCAGTCACGACTGCCGCCGACGCGGGCCCCGCGCCTTCCGAGGCGCTGGGTGCGCTTCCCTCCGACAGGTGGGCGGACGCGGCTTCACCCGTCACCTCGGCGGACCTTGCCGGCGGGGTGGGCGGACCCGTCTCCTCTCCTGCTTGGGCCAGCTCCACGGTAGCCTGCGCCACCCCTCGCCCCATCGCCTCCCGGGCCCTGGCCGCCCACGCCGCCTCGGGGGCGAGTGTCGAAGGGGACGGAGCAGCGGGATTGGCCTCGACGGTCGCCTCGACTGCAGCCTCTGTCCTCAGCCTCTTGGCCGGGGCGAGGGACGCGTCCTCCACCGAGCGCTTCGACCTGAAAAAGATGCCCATGCGCAACGGTAAGCACAAGTCGTGAGCAACAAAAAAAATATATAATAAATACCCTTGATCGGTAGAAAAGCAACTTACCCCTTCGGGGCCATGGGGTTCCGGCCAACGGACTTCGAACCGCTCGGGGGCTTGAACGGAACGCGCCGGGAGCCACTCCTCCCGCGGTCCGTGGCGGGGGTCGAGGCCGCCCTCGGCGCTGTCTCTTGGGCAGGGGCCGACGGCGCTCCCGTCGTCCCCCTGCTAGCCTCCTCTTGCGCCGACGGGCCCGGCACCCGTGCGCTCGACCGGGTAGGCGCTGGAGGCGTGCCCGATCGACCCCCCGACGGGGATCGCGACGATCGCCCACGCGTCTGCCGCGGCACTTCACCCGGAGGAGCCACGGGGCGCCCCCCCCCCCCCCCGCGGCTCGACCTCGCCAGTAGGGGCCGACCTCGACGTCGACCCCTCTCCTCCTCCGGTTCCAACGGCCGTCCCCTGCTGTTCGGGCGCCGTTTGTTCCTCGTCGAGCCCTCCTTGCGGCTCGACCTCGCTGTCGCTGCTCTCCTCCTCTTCCTTGTCCTCCTCCGAGGGCGACTCATCCTCGGAAAGGCCGTCCCGCCTCTGTCGGGCCCGTCGTTGCTCGCGCTCCTGCTTCTCCCGGGCCCTCTTGCCCTTGTCCTTCTTGGCCTGATCCTTGGCCTTCTTGTCCTTCTCAGCTTGGAGGCGCCTCACCTGGGAGTCGCCCTGCTCCTCCTTCACCGGCGGAAGCGACTTCCGGAAGACAACGTCCCCCTGAGGAACATGAGGTAGTTAGGACGCAAGCAAAGAAGGTGAACAAGGCAAATACGAGAACACTGACAGAGAAAAGAAGTCCTACCAGCTAGACGTGTCCCTGGTCCGGCCTCATGGGGACGCTGGCGACGCTCGTGACCTCGAACACGCCCACAAAGGAGGCACGAACGCGGTGGGCCACCCTCTCGGGGGGTAGCTCGTCCCCCATGAGGTGGCACCCCGTGAGGTCGACCCCCGGGCACATCTCGTCGAGGCGTAGGGGTCGAGCCATCAGCGGCATGACCCGCCGCAGATGGAAAGCTGACGTGACGATGGCCGCCGTGAGTCCCTCCTTCTTCAGACGCTCGATCGCGTCCAACAGGTGGGTGAGGCGCGACTGCTTCTTCTTCTCGACGTCGTACCTCCAGTGGTCGGGCTTCGCATCAATCGTCCTCCTGGTGTAGGCGGGGAGCAAGTCGTCGTCGTTCCGCATATAGAACCACCCGGAGTGCCATCTGGAGTGGCTCGACGAGAGCTTCGCCGGGATCCAGTTGTCCGTCCGCTTGAGGGCGATGCTGCAGAACCCGGCCCTGACCGTCTTGCGGGTGCTGCGACCGACCGACGCGTGGAAGAGGCTCGCCTCGAAGAGGTGGAGCCACAACTCCCAGTGCGGCTCGACCCCTAGGTACCCTTCGCGTGACAGATACCGTTGGGGGTAAGGTGTTGAAGCTCCACGCCGTAGTGGTGGAGGATCCCGCGCAGAAGACGACTGGGAGGGGCGCCTAGCCCCGCCCGGTGGAAGACCTCGAAGCTCACCACATAGCCCTCTGGCAGATTGGGCTCGACGTGCTCCGGCGGCGGTACCACCTACTCCGGCCGGTCGATGGAGGTGACAGGCCGGAAGAGGCCGCTCTCCACTAGGTCGCCCAGGCGCGCGGTGGTCACTGAAGACGGGAGCCAGGCATCGGGTCCGAGCAGGCTGTACTTGGCCATGGGGGCAAGGGGGCTGACACGCTCGGATGTGGGGGCGGAAGGTACGTTCCCAATCTCTCCTCTCTTTTCTCTCGCGCGCGCAGAAGTCTGGCTCAAAGGGCATCTAAGGCAACGGCAGGGAGAAGGAGGCAGGGAAGGCGATGGCAAGTAGGAAGGGAAGGCAAATGCGAGAAAAGAGCAGCCGACTCCTCACCTCCGGAATTTATAGCCGGGAGGCCAACGGGCGGATCCAGCAAACAGGCAAGTGAATCTCCGCATTTAATGCGCCTGTATACTGCCTCCTCGTATTCCTCCAAGGTAAGGCGTTCTGTCCCATCATCGGGCCTCGCACCGCACTCCGCCCTGCGTCTGCCACTGTTGCGACCGAACGGATATCTCCTAAAAAGGCGCGCGGCGGGAAGCATTATCTTCGGAGGTAAGGAATCTCGAGGCAGCGAAGGCTGGCCCTCGAAAGGGGGTTCGACAGCCACCCTCGAGTACCCGAGGACAGAAATGACCTTGGGTTATGGACTACGGTCCACCCCCAAAATCTCGAGGGGACAAAGGCCGACCCACGAACGGGCTCGATAGCCCCCCTCGAGTGCCCGAGGCCTGAGGGGACCTCGGGTTGTCGACTCCAGTCCACTCCCAAGTCTCGAGGGGGCAAAGGCTGGCCCTTACACAGGGTTCGACAGCCTCCCTCGAGGACTCGACCCCAATGGGCAGATCCGACAAAGGCACAGGTATGTCCCCATGTTCAATACAACTGCCCACTTCCCCTCCTCTACATTCCACAGGATAGGACTTCGCCTTCGGAGGCTAGCGGCGGATGACGAACCATCCGTCAAATCTTGAGGGAGCGAAGGCTGGCCCTTACATAGGGTTCGACAGCCGCCCTCGAGTACCTGAGGCCAGGAAGGACCCATGGTTACGGACTCCGGTCCACCCCTAAAATCTTGAGGGAGCGGAGGCTGGCCCCACGAACGGGGTTCGACAGCCGCCCTCGAGTATGCGAGTCAGGGATGACCCGGGGGGGCCAAGCGCGTGCCCCTAGCTCGAGAATGAACTCTCGAGGTCCCCTGGGACATATCCGAGGCATAACCAAGGAATACCTAAGGATCCCTATGCTGGGAGGCATCGAGCCACCAACTCCCATCGAACGGAGTTGGCACCTTGGTAAGCCATACGGTCTTGCTTAGTAAGCCATACGGTCTTACTTAATGAGAATCCTCCGGGCTGCTAATCGACCCCTATCGAATGGGGCACGAGTTCTCACTTGGATTTCTACCCGTACTGGGCACCATTTCTAATGGACACATGCCCGACACCAGCTCACAGAGGACTTCGAGGCTCGTCCTAACGGGGATAGCACGATGCTCTTCGCCCCACAATCCGAACGCAAGGATCTGCGGGAAGGACACTATGAGGTAGTGAAGGCCTAGCCACGCAAGGGCTCGAGGGCCGGACTATGCACGGCACCCCTCGACGAAAGAGGGTCGAAAACACTCGTGACCTGGCAGACAGAGTTGACCTCTCGCTGCGGGCACTGTGACTCCAGTAACGCTCGAGGGAGCGAAGGTTGGCCCTCGGTAGAGTTCGACAGCCGCCCTCGAGCACCTCTCTTTTCAGGGAAAGGAACGTTCAAAGCCTGTCGAACGAAATCATCCCCTCGGTAGGATGCCACGTCCCCAGGTAACCTTAAATCCCCTCGATACAACATATCATAGCCCCCAGAGGAGTTCTTAATCACTCCTCCGGGGCCTCGGGGCTACCCCTCAGAGAATCGAACCTCTTACTAACCCTGCAGGTCAAGGGCGAAAGCCCCTATGCGGATTCTCCTTATCCACACAGAGGCTCGGGGGCTACTGTCGGGTACAAAGGTAAGGGGTACCCTAAACCCTTCGATAATTCAACGCTGAACATAGCAACCATTTTTAAAGACAGGAGCCAACCAACCGCCCAAGCCAGCAAAGAAGGGCCCACCACACGAAGGCCCCCTGCACCGGCGATACCAACCAGTCGTGGGTCGGCCTGCTTCTGGAAAAATGACGGACCAGGCGTCGAATGAACGACCCCTCCGCCTCCACCTCGACGCCGAATGACGGACCAGGGATCGAATGAACGACCCCTCCACCTACACCTCGACGCCGAATGACGGACCAAGGGTCAAACGAACGACCCCTCCGCTTACACCTCGACGCCGAATGACGGACCAGGGGTCGAACGAACGACCCCTCCGCCTACACCTCGACGCCGAATGACGGACCGGGGGTCGAACGAACGACCCCTCCGCCTCCACCTCGACGCCGAATGACGGACCGGGGGTCGAACGAACGACCCCCGGTCCGGAAGCTCGATCAGCCCAACTGCTCTCGGTATGGGTTAAAGAGAATCCACCTAACGTCATGGGCGCCCACGACCGCAGTCAAATCCATCAACTCACAGCCATGACTCAGACCCCTATCAACTGTGCTGCCGTTGTAACCACGTCGCGAGTACGGACCCCAGAAGCACCCCTCGAGACGTGAACAGGATGGCCCTCGACGATGTCTTCGGGGATACGACAAGGCCACGTAGGCCTCGACCCCACCCCTCGACCGGGGGGCTCGACCCCTACCTCCAACCACTCCGGTATGGGGCCCGTCCCATCCGCCCCGTCCCACTTCAACTGTGGGACACGCGCCCGTCTACGGAAGGATGACTCTGTTGTGCCGCGACATCTAGTCTACTGTCACCACGCCCCGGAGCGCTGGAAGGACAGGAAGCCACGCCGCCACAGTGCTCGACGTCCCTTCGCCAACACTATGCTGCGGACATGCCCCCCACGCTACAACAGTTTAGGACCCTGTACTCTCGGGCCTCCCCTTGGTCTATAAAAGGGGACGCCGAGATAGAAGAAAGGGAGGCTGGACTCCTACTTTCGGGCGACTCCGGCATAAACCCACACTCACTCGAACACTCCGCACTCAGACTTCAGCTCTGATCCCCACAATCCGTACACCCCGTTGCTTGATCGACCCCTCGAGCAACCAACCGACCGCCTAGGATAGCCCTGCTAGCCTTAGGCCTTAGCTCACTTTAAGCATCCCCGTGTAAACCAGCTTGTACCCCCCCCTGTACGAGCACTTCGGTGCGAGATAATACAAGTCATCCTCCCCCGCTGGACGTAGGGCCATCTTTGCCCGAACTAGGATAAATCTTGTGTCCTTCTTGCATCACATCTGGGAGAGGGAGCATGCAATATACAAATTTACTAGCCGGTGGTCTTGACCCCCGGGTCATAACACAGACAATCGCCATCATCAACGTTGTACAACGCTGGCCGATAACGGGCTATCTCCCGATCTGGAACGATACCATCCTGCCACTCAGCCCTGGGGCTCCCCGGCGCACTAGCAAACTGAGACTGTGAGACGCAGCACCTGGCCACCGTGGTACTGCGCATCTAGGATGGTACGGGTCTCAACACCGGCACCACCCACCCTTATCACCTAACAACCTAGCAGTAATGGCATCGCCCAAACCAATCGACATCCGCACCCCGCCCATTCAGGGACGAGTGGTGTGCACGAAAGGCTCATGGTTCCGTTTTCCCTTGCTATTCCAGATCCTAGGTGGGATCAGACAGGCCATCTCCTCAATCGGGGTCCTCCCCCATGCCATCACAGCACCTCTATCTCGGGGCTCGCCCTGGGATCTCCTCAAAACACATGTACCCGCCACAGGTACCTCACGTGGGGATGCCCAGGTCGCACCCCCGGCAAGACTCGTCCCACGGACTCATCGTAGGGCCTGTCTGATCGACTCAACCCTCACCACACACCCAAGACACACGCCAAGATCTCCCCAGTTATTATCATTATACTGGCACACAGTGCCTAGTCACTCACAAATAATCCTCCACTTAGCATCACATCAATGACATAATGCGAAGTAGAAGTAAGCAACGAGCAAGTAAGTAAAGCGGGTGTCTATCGTATTAGCGGGTGTGCAGGGGTAAGGTTGCGACAAGGTATAGGCTTTCCAAGCAATCTACCATGCAACCTATCAGTTTAATTGCAGAAAGTAAAGCACTAGCATCTATGTTATGCATGCCTAATAGGATTCTAAGAGGTTGGGTGGGACGTGGCACCTGTTCATTTAGATCCATAATCATCCACATCTTGTTGCTGCTCATGCCTCCTGCCCCCAACGGATCACCGGTCCGATCAACTTCACCTTCGATGCAACTACCTCGGCATAGCAACAAACAAGGCAGAAAACGATCAATCCCCAACCAAGATCCAACTCCCAAAAGACAGCGAGACGAAGAAAGAGCAGCTAAAGACGAAATGAACACCAAATACTTAGCCCTCACGGAGGGGGTCTGCTTTCCTCGGGCTCACAATAAAACACGAGTGGTTGTCTGCTAAGTATGAGCTCGAGTCATGACCCCGAAATAGCCACACTTCCCGGGTTGATAGTGTCAACCTGTATGGCTTCAAGAGAAAGGGGCCTAGACCCTAGCTTAACTTAAACATACACCACGGCTTATAGTCTTTCGATCCGAGTGTCATGGAAATTGACAGGGACCAAAAGATTGCAAGCGAGAGAGGAAGACAAACACAATAGGGTTTGGCCATTCTAGCCTTCTACCCCACAAGTCACAACTAAGCACGAACAACTAAGAGCAAACAAACACGCAAATCGCAAGAGTTGTGACTTGGTCCCATGGTACTTCAGCTTACACGCCACGAAAATTAGCGCAAGCAAAAGAGAATGGGACACGAGAAACAGGGAAAAGGGTTGGCTAGGCTGTCCATATCACGTCCTTGGTGAAGATAGTTCTGACGGTCGATTGGGTCGACTCGTATGGTTCCAAGGATATGACATAGACCATAGCTTCGCTAACCAGAAGAGAGGTTGGAACGGGCAATAAAGAAAAGGGAAAGTGATCTACTTCTCCCAATCCATATGCCATGGCAAAGATGAGGCATCAGAAAGGAGCAACACACAAGAGAACACACAACACCCAAATCCGCTTGTAGGGTACCATGACCTACGTGCACTAAATGGCACCTAAACACTCCTAGAGCCTTAGCGGTGCGGTTGTCACCGCAAGGACCTAAGAAGCGCCAGTTGGGCTGCGGGGGGGGGGGGGCTGAGCGCGCGATTGGGCCAGCGCGGTGAGGGGGTCCGTGATCTGGGCCAGCTGTGGGGGGCTAGCTAGGCCGGGCCAAGTGAGGGAAAGAGGAGAGGAGGCGATTTGGGCCAGCGCGCGGAAACGGGCTGGAGGGGAAGGTGGTGGCCGGTTGGGCCAAGGGTGGCCGAGTGGGCCAGCGAGGAGGGGAACAAGAGAGCTGGGCCTTCGGGTGCCAAGAGGCAGATTGGGCCGGCTGATTGAGAGGAGATATAAGAGACTTTTCCCAATTTCTAATTTAGTACTTAGTGACTCCGGTTAAGGAATCGATAAAGAATTATGGAACTTAAGAGACACTTGAAGGGTTTGATATATAAATATACATATATATGAGTCAAGGAAAATTCGAGAGAATCTCTAAAAGGAATTGAGAGGAACTTTGATACGGTTTGAATTGGATCCAAGGTGGGGTTTTGACCGGGAATATTTAACAAAGGGTTATAGATATCCGATAGGTATTGCCATGGATCGTGCAGTCCAAAATCCAAACTCCAACAAAAATCAAAGACTCGAAAATGACCCGAGAGCAAGGGCACTCCCCTACAACGAAATCTATATGTATGCAACGATTCTTCGGTAAACCTTCCTAGGTCGGTTCCGGTTAGACCTAATGATTACATGATTCACACATTACATAAAAAGTTTTTGAAAGTTTGGATTTTTGGTTGTTGGAAAACCCGGGTTGTTACACAAAGGTGGGTAATTTCCACCCAACTCTATGACTAGGTCCAAAAAAAACTATTCGTGGAGCACCCCTTGAGGAGATCCATGAATTTGGTGAATCTGGCCTCTAGATCCACTTTTTTGGTAAATCTGAATTTGGTGGATCCAGACCGTTTGGCATACTTTTCGTGGAGTGGAGCTAGAATTAGTGAATTTGGAACTAGAGGAGCTCTCCCAAATAGGCCCTAAGTCCTAGTTATCAGGTGGATGAATCAAACTAATCAAAATAATATTTAGGATTGTATCATCATGTCATAGGTTTTGACAGTGAACACAAGCCACCTCTACAAATTGTTGTTCAGAAATCATCAATTCGTCCCTAAAATAGCATTTCTTTAATACAACAAAATCATATAAATTCGGGTATAAATTCTGTTGTTTGTTGTCTAAGGTTGTTTTCTTGTTCTAATACGTTATTTGTGGTTGTCTTTTGATATTGCCTTTATTTGTGGTTATATATGAGATTTGACTTCCTGGGCTCACATATAGTGTGTATCTGGTTTTGTCTTAAAACCTATGTGCTACAAATGCTAACTTATAGAACTTGGCAGCCGAATATATACTGCTGCCCCAACAAAAGATTCTCGTACCAGTGTGCTTAGATAGCTCAAAGGAGTGTGCTAAAGTTCTCAGGTCCTCCAATGAAATAATTATCTTAGTACTAAATCAGTTGCTCAAGTGGATAAACAGCGAGGTGACTCAATTTTGGAGAGGACTAATCAATATCAAAAATTAATTCCTATCGTGTGGGAATTTTAGAAGCAAAATGGTATGCAAATTAGATTCCGGAGAATATTTGGTTTAGCTCATACACTTTAAGAGAGCAATATCCTAACTTTTATAATATTGTTAGGAGGAAGAATGCTACAGTCTTTAAAATCTTAAGCACTGCACCTCTAAACAACTCTTTTTGAAGATCTCTTGTTGACCAAAATCTAAATGGAATAGTTTCAGTGGGCATTTCTCAGTTAGATCCATGTACAAAGCAATGATAGACATAGACATCATGCCTCATAATAGATCCCTATAGAATAATAAAATCACTTTAAAGATAAAGGTTTCCCTTTGGTTTCTGTACAACACTCACCTGAGACAACTTAGCTAAAAAGAAATGGCATGGAAATGAGAAGTATTGTTTTTTGTAGTGAGACTATACAACATCTTTTGTTTGGTTGTATGCTTCCTAACTTTATCTGGCATCTATTAGAGATAACTTTCTGTCTAAAACCATCCCTAAGTGTTTCTCATGTGTTTAATACCTGGTTATAGAATTTAACAACACAATATTTATCTAGTTCTTGTGGGGAGCAAGCACCATGTGTTGGGCCATATGGTTAAGCCAGAATGATGTGGTTTTTGATAAAACACCAATTTGTTTTTTTAAAAAAGGTCATTTACAGGGGTCAACATTAGACCAGCACAATAGTTGTTGATGTAAAAGGAGGAGCGTGAAGCTCTATGCAAAATGCATGCCATCTTTTGGATACCTTAACAATGGAAATCTTCGTTCGACATAGTTTGAGGTTTAGCACTATTTTGTCTGGTTTTGGGAGTGAATCTTTGATCCTTATCTTCTCTATCACACCACAAAACTTATATTTTGGACTGTGACTAGTTAATGCTTAATGAAAATAGATGGTTTTATAATTTTCCTAAATATTTGAAGATTTAATTATGCTATCAACAATTTTAGTCATGGAAAGTGTGATTTTCTAAAAAAACTTTGTAATAATTTAATTTTGTTGTTGCTTTTATGGCAGTTGCATTAGTGTTTATGTGTGAAAAAGGTTTTGAAATATGTTTAGGGAAATTTTCCAACATTTTCTAGAATTCAATTCCTTCTTCCATGAGTTTAATTTGTTAGATAGATCAACAATTAATTTGTTGCCCCATTTCAGTGTGCTTTATATTTTGATAAAAATGAGATATTATAATATTTGACTTGTAGATAGATAGATAGATTGACAGACAGACAGATAGATAGATAGATAGATAGATATAGATAGATAGATAGATAGATAGGCGGATAGACAGTCGGACAAATAGATAGATAGATAGATAGATAGATAGATAGATATAGAGAGAGATTGATAGGTGGACCGATAGTCGGACAAATAGATAGATTCATTCATAAACAAATTTATACATAAATAATTAGTAATCTTTAGATCTAGAAGTAATTATATATCTTGAAGGTATCTTATTCATGATTTGTCAACAGGTTCTATTCCCGAGGCATTGAACATGATATAGTTGTACTAGCGAGCCAGTGCTTTCACTCCTATTTATATAGGTGCACGCGCACATGATTTTTAGGTAGAACGTCGAAATTGACCCACTTTTGATTCCTTCACCCAGTTTGTAACCACCTGCTAAATCAGCAAAAAGATGTTCCCCTTGAAAGTAGCAGTTTTACTCCTGTTGACTACTATAATTGCTGTTGTTAACCCTGTAACTGGATTGCCGCCGCCATGTAACGTTCAAGAAAAGAACCATATTGTGAGCGTGTGCAATTTGTACATCGTAAAAGGAGGCCTCGTTCAGCTCCCATCCCAAACTGGTCCATGTTGTGAGGCAGTGCGAGAGTTAGAAAAAGTACACAAGAGTCCGCAGATGAATTGCATCGCCGGTAAACTAACTGCTGCAGATTTAAAGAAATACGATCCAACAAAGGTCAAGCATCTTGACGTATCATGCCAACAATAGTTTCCTCCTCCCCATCGTTATAAGGTAACTCTTGTTGCATATCTTTTTCGTACCCTAGCACAGCAAGCAGTGCTGATAAGCGAACAAAGAAATAGATTGATCGTGTTTTCCCTTGATAGGTAATGCTGTAAAGGGCGCGGTGGCGTGGACGACGATCGTAATAAGATGTTCAGAAGATGGCATTTTCCTAGTTATTTAAGAAAATCTTTCAAGGTGTCAATCGTCCTGACATGTATCTTTATTATTCGAACAATAAAATAAACTGTGTGACAAAGATTCCTGGCATCACTTCCTTTTCTATTGAGTTAAGCTTAAGCACGCATGCCGCCACTTCACTTCTGATATAATATTCAGGGACTTGCAAAGAAACTAAGAAACAAAAACCGATAAACAGAGAAAACTAGAAGGCGTTAAGCAAAGAGTACTACTGTGAATGTTCTGGAGGTATCGTCACCCTTTCAGGCACTTATATGCAATTACAACATTGACCTTCAATATATACTTTCCTAGGACACCCCAGATATCAGTTCACTAAAGCACACCTTACTACCCCAGCCAACTTTTTCCGGCCTACGGACACAAACTAGTTGAAGAATCATGGACCCTTGTGTTTAGGCGATTAACGACAATGCTAGGTCACTATGACTAACATGTGTTTTGCAGAGGCAAAGTCATTATAAGTTAGGTCAATAGTGATGCTAAGAATGGGCTTAATGGCCATTCATGCCCCCAAGATGGAAATTGATTCGGTTTCAAAGGATGTTGATTCAAGTTGAAGACTAGGCTAGTCCTTAGTGCCATAAGGTTGAGAAGGGCACTAAGTATAGCTAGGACTTTGTTTTTCCTTTGACCGTACTATAAAGGGGTATGAGGTTAGTAGCTTAACCTAGGAAAGTTTGGGAAAGTTGGTGTATGCACACTTGTCACAACTAGTCCTAGAGACCTTGCTATCAGCCCTTGGTTATCCCTAGAAATGGTAGGAGCAAAAATCCTTGAAGAAACTTAGAGAAATCAATTGAAATAGGGGGAGAAAAAGGCTCCGAACCAGTCTGCTTAGTAGGCGTCGGACCATGGAGAGTGCTCCGACGGTCCCTGACTTAGGCATAAGTTCAGCTCGAGAAGCTCCGGACCACCTGTCTGGACTGCACCGGACCATAGGCAAGTTGTTCGGTGGTCCCTGCCAGAGGAAGCCAGCCTCAGAGGAGGCTCCGGACTAGTCCGACGGTGAGTCCAACGGCTAGTCCGACGCTCTCAGTCAGAGAAGTTTGAGAACTCAGTAAGCACCTTGGCTCCGGACCTCTGCGTCGGACCAGGGCACCGGACTATAACGAGTGGTCCGGTGGTGCCAAGCTCAGTTGAGTTTTCAACTCAGTGAGCATCCTGGCTCTGGACCTGAGCGTCGGACCAGGGCGTCGAACCATAGCGAGTGGTCCGATGGTGCCTGCTTTCCAGTGGATTTTGAATTGCGAGTGAGCTCCGGACCAGTTGCTTTGGTCCGGTGGTGTGTCCTCCGGACTAGTCCGGTGCCTTCGCAGAAAGTGGAAAAAGCAAGAAACGGCTAGTTTTGGAGGTGGGGACTATTTATAGTTGCCCTCTTCATCCTTAGAACTGCTCTTGGCCTGTGTTACACCTGAGGAACCTTGGAGAGAGTTCTTGGAGAGTCAAGTGCCTAGTGAGGGAGAGATTTGAGAGAGTTCATCTTGTTCTTCCCTCCTAGAGTGATTAGGAGTGACTTGTGTGCATCCATCCACCTTCCTAGCATTGAGTTGGTCAAGTGAAGGTCTTGTGCTTGTTACTCTTGGTGTTCGACAGCACCTAGACGGTTTGGTGGTGTTCGGAGGAAGTGATCGCCGGAAGATTGTCGGCGGCTCTTCTCCAAGCTTCTATGATCGGTTGTGGGCGATTCACCGAACCGGAGTGGCGAAGAATCAACCCGTAGAGAGCACTCTACCCTTGCGCGGGTAGAGGGCGAGCAATACCTTGCGAGGTGCTCCAACGAGGACTAGGGGGGGTGTCGACACCTCGATACCTCGGGAAAACATCGCTGTGTCAAAGAGAATTCCTTTTCCCTAGCTCTTTACATTTCCGCATTTCATTCTGTCTTGTTCTTACCGTTGCTACTAGAATTGCTTAGGTTGCCCTTGAATTCCATGAACTGCTACCGCTTTCTAGCTAGGACACACGACCGGTAGGCACTAGGGGGTGATTGACATTTGATAGGTTTTCATAATTGCTTTAGAAATTTAAAACAAGCCCAATTCACCCCCCCCCTCTTGGGCATCTTGATCCTTTCAATTGGTATCAGAGCCTTGTTGCTCTAAATTAGGCTTCACCTCCTAGAGCAAGATGTCCCATGGGGATGGACCGCCACCCATGTTCGATGGGGATGACTTTCCTTATTGGAAAGTGCGAATGGAGGCCTACCTTGATGCCGTGGATGTCGGCGTTCACAAAGCCGCCACCATAGGAAGATCGGTGTTCGCCGAGGATCCCTTCTTTTAGAAGAACAATGCTAAGGCGAAGAACATTCTTTTCCGTGGCATTTGCAAGGATGTGTTCAATCGTGTGCGGAATTGCAAAACTGCGCATGAGAGTTGGACAAACATTTGTGCTCTACACGAGGGCACCAAATGTGAAAGAGAAGAGAGCTATCACCTCATCATTGCTAAGATGAACTCTTTTACCATGCTATCTCATGAAAATGCTAATGAAATGTATTCTCGCTTGAATGTGCTTGTAGAGGAGTTGAATGGCCTTGGGCTTACT
Source organism: Microstegium vimineum (assembly GCA_022036555.1). Classification (NCBI taxonomy): domain Eukaryota; kingdom Viridiplantae; phylum Streptophyta; class Magnoliopsida; order Poales; family Poaceae; genus Microstegium; species Microstegium vimineum. The sequence goes on from CM039133.1 coordinate 40,954,163, forward strand.
CAAATGACACCGGCCGATGTGGTGCGCAAGATACTTTGTGTCTTACCAATAGACAAGTATAGCCACATCATCACGGTCCTTCATCAAGGCGATCTCTCCACAATACCCCAACACAAGTTTTGGGCAAGATCAATGCTCATGAGATGTACATGAAGATCAATGATGGAAGTTCATCTTCCTCCAAGAAGAAAGAGAAGGAGGAGAAGAAGGACTTGGCTCTCAAGGCATCTTCCAAGGAGAAGTGCAAGATTCAATATGTACTTGAGAGTGCAAGTGATGATGATGATGAAGACAACATCACTCTTATGGTGAAGAAAACCACCAAGATGTTGAAGAGGCTAAACAAGAATGGAGTCAAGTTTGACTCAAAGAAGAAGAAATTCTTCACAAGCTCTTCAAGGAAGCCAATCTACCAAATGAAGTGCTACAATTGCGGCACTCTTGGTCATCTAGCTCATGCTTGCCCCGAAGAGAAGAAAGAAAAGTTCAAGAACAACAAGTTCAAGAACTACAAGAACAACAAGGGCGGCAATGATGATTCAAGTGATGATGACAAGAAACAAGACAAGCCTTACAAGAAAAAGAAGAACTTCAACTTCCACAAGAAGAAGAAGGATGGCAAAGCTTACATTGTGGGTGATTGGCTCACTGATATTGATGATTCAAGTGACTCCTCCGATGATGAGAGTGAAGAATAGAAGGTGGCCGCCTTGGTGATTGGTTCTTCTATTCCACCGCCACCTCCTCCTTCATCGTCGGGCTCATCCTCTACACACCTATGCCTCATGGCTAAAGGTGACAAGAAGGTACAAAAAGAGGATGATGATGATAGTGGTGACTCAAGTGGTAGTGAAAGTGATGATGATGACACACCATCCTATGATGAGCTAATTAAAATTTGCAACAAGTACTCTAGCATCATAAGGAAGTATAAAGTAAAAATGACAAACTTCTTGAGATCAAAGACAACTTGCATGCTAAGCTTGATGCCTTGTCTAGTGCTAATGATGATTTGAAGCTTGAGATCAATTCTCTCACATCTAGCACTAGGGAGCTCAAAGCCTCTCTTAAGCAAGCTAATGAGAAACATGATAAGCTTGAGAGGTCATCCCAAGAGCTCCATACAAGGTATAACTTGCTAAAAGATGACTACAACCAAGTGAAAAGTGATCATGGCACACTAGTGGTAGAAAATGAATTGCTTACTCAAGATCTTGCCACACATGTTTCTACTAACCCGTGTGCTAAGTGTGCAAGTGCTACCTCTTGTGAAATCGAGCTTGATGATGTGGCTCTTGAGCAAAGTGCTAAGTGCAAGGGCAAGAGAGTTGTAGAAGCCGACAAGTATGATGACTATGTCAAGATAAGTGATGATAACTCAAAGCTCAAGGAAGAGCTAATCTACCTTAAGTCCAACAAGCCTATTGTCATCAAGCCGGCTCAAGAAGAAGACAAAGATGCTTTCACTTTGATCAACTCTCTTAGAGAAGAAATTGTCAAGCTCAAGAATGACAAGACCAAGCTTACAAGTGGCCTTGAAAGGTTCACCAAGGGTCACAACCTTCAAAGTGAGCTCTTGATGAACACCATCATGAAGAATGACAAGACCGGTATAGGGTTCAAGGAAAATCAAGTGATGAAGGCCAAGGTCAAGATTGAAGCCAAGAATTACTACAAGAACAAGTACAATGGCTACAATCAAGAGAAGCCAAAGCCCAAGCCAAGGAGATGCTTTGAGTGTGGACAAGTTGGTCACTTCGCATATGAATGCAAGACTCCACCTCCAAGACCTTGCTCAAGCACACTAGGCCATTTGCTCATGATGCCCACTATGTCATCAACAAAGATTCCAAGGGTAGACCACTTGTGGTGTTTCTTGGACCACCAATGAAGAACAAGCCTAAAGTTCTTTGGGTTGCTAAGGAGTTGGTTGACAAGGCTATGGGGCCCCGCACTAAGGGGGTTCCCAAACAACAAGCTTAACTCCAAGTTGCTTGTGTGTAGGTGAACTATAAGACCGGTGGGAGCCATTGGGTAATTGATAGTAGTTGCACTCAACACATGACCGGCGACCCCCGGATGTTCACCACACTTGATGAGGATTGTGCAAATCAAGACAAGATTACTTTTGGGGATAATTCAAAGGGCAAAGTACAAGGCTTAGGCAAAGTGGCAATCTCCCAAGATCAATCAATTTCCAATGTCTTGCTAGTACAATCATTGAGCTTCAATTTGCTATCGGTTGGTCAACTTTGTGATCTCGGATTCCAATGTCTCTTCACTCCAAATGAGGTAGTTGTGACCAAGATTGATGATTCATCCTTGATATTCAAAGGGTTTAGGCACAACAATCTCTACTTAGTGGACTTCACCTCAAATGAAGCTAGTTTACAAGCTTGTTTATTCTCCAAGAATTCTTTGGGTTGGCTCTGGCATAGAAGATTAGCACATGTGGGCATGTCAACCTTGAAGAAGCTTGTCAAGAAGGAGATGGTTATAGGAGTTAAGGATGTGGTGTTTGAGAAGGATAAATTGTGTAGTGCTTGTCAAGCCGGCAAGCAAGTGGCAAACACTCATCCAACCAAAGCTTTCATGTCAACCTCAAGAGTCCTAGAGGTTCTACACATGGATCTATTTGGCCCTACCACCTATGATAGTATTGGAGGAAATCTCTATTGCTTAGTGGTAGTGGATGACTACTCTCGGTACACTTGGGTATTCTTTCTTCAAGACAAGGGAGAGACAACCGGCATATTCAAGAAGTTTGCTACAAGAGCTCAAAATGAATTTGTTGTGAAGATCAAGAAGATTAGAAGTGACAATGGCACCGAGTTTGTGAACACAAAGATTGAAGATTATTGTGATGAAGTGGGGATCAAGCATGAAGTATCCGCCACATATACTCCACAACAAAATGGTGTTGTAGAGAGGAAGAACTGGACGCTCATAACTCTAGCAAGGTCTATGCTTGATGAGTACAACACTCCAGAGAAGTTTTGGGCGGAGGCCATCAACACCGCTTGCTATGCGGCAAACCGCCTCTTCATCCAAAGATTATTGAAGAAGACCCCCTATGAGCTTGTCAATGGAAAGAAGTCGGATATATCTTTCTTCCGGGTATTTGGTTGCAAAGTGTACATCTACAAGAAGCGCCAACACTTAGGTAAATTCCAACGATGGTGTGACATTGGTTTCCTTGTTGGATATTCACTTAAATCCAAGGCATACCATGTATTTAACAAAGCCACCGGCTTAGTTGAAGAAACATATGACTTGGAGTTTGATGAAACTAATGGCTCCCAAGGAGCGCTTGAGGATATTGATGTAGGTGATGAACCCTTGAGGGAGGCAATGAGGAATATGCCAATTTGTGCTATCAACCCGCAAGAGGTGGAAGAAGTTGAAGATGAAGCAAATCAAGATCCTTCTCCACCTCGCACGCCTCAAGTTGATGAAGAAGATCAAGTGAGGGAAGCTCAAGAAGACACTCACATCCCTCAAGATCAAGCCGAGGTCCAAGCAAGCAATGTTGAAGCACCGCATTCCCCTCCTCAAGAGACAAATAGAAGATCAACACCTATCCTTCAAGCTCACCCCCATGATCAAATCATAGGGAGCCCATCAAAGGGAGTAATGACTCGCTCTAGACTTGCATCTTATGTTGAACATCACTCGTTTGTTTCCTTTGTTGAGCCTACTAGTGTTGAAGAAGCACTTGCGGATCCGGATTGGGTGAATGCCATGCATGAAGAACTCAACAACTTCACCCGGAACCAAGTGTGGACACTTGAAGAGAAGCCAAAGGATGCAAGAATCATTGGCACCAAGTGGGTGTTTGGGAACAAGCAAGATGATCAAGGCGTGGTTGTGAGGAACAAAGCAAGATTGGTGGCAAAGGGGTTCTCTCAAGTAGAAGGAATTGATTTTGGAGAGACCTTTGCCCCGGCTGCAAGACTTGAAGCCATCCGTATCCTTTTGGCATATGCTTCACATCACAAAATGAAACTCTTTCAAATGGATGTGAAGAGCGCTTTCTTAAATGGTTTCATCAATGAACTTGTCTATGTCTCACAACTTCCCGGGTTTGAAGACCCAAACTTGCCTAATCATGTGTATAGGTTGTCCAAGGAACTCTACGGATTGAAGCAAGCTCCAAGAGCTTGGTATGAGAGGCTAAGCGACTTCCTACTCAAAAAGGGCTTCAAGATCGGGATCGTCGACACAACACTATTCACCAAGAAGCTTAATGGAGAGATCTTTGTTTGCCAAGTATATGTCGATGACATTATATTTGGGTCAACAAACCAAGACCATTGCAAGGAGTTCGGTGACTTGATGTCCAAGGAGATCGAGATGTCAATGATTGGCGAGCTAACCTTCTTCCTTGGCTTTCAAGTGAAGCAAATGAGAGAAGGGACCTTCATCTCTCAAGAAAAGTACACTCATGATCTACTTAAGAAGTTCAAGATGGAGGATTGCAAGCCAATCAAGACCCCAATGCCTACTAATGGACATCTCGACCTTGATGAGGGAGGTAAACCAATTGATCAAACTCTCTATCGTTCTATGATCAGTAGTTTACTTTACCTCACCGCATCTAGGAAGGATATTATGTTTAGTGTGTGTATGTGTACTAGGTTTCAAGCAAGCCCTAAGGAGTCGCATCTCTGTGCGGTTAAAAGAATCCTTAGGTACATAAGGCACACCCCTAGCATGGGTCTTTGGTATCCCAAAGGATCTCCCTTCCAACTAGTTGGCTATTTCGATTCGGATTATGCCGGGTGTAAGGTTGATAGGAAGAGTACCTCCGGTTGGTGCAACATGCTAGGAAGATCACTTGTTTCTTGGTCCTAAAAGAAGCAAAACAGTGTGGCATTGTCAACCGCCGAGGCGGAATACATTGCCATGGGAGCAGGTTGTGCACAAATCTTATACATGACCCAAACACTTCTTGATTACGGCGTTGTTTTAAAAGATGTTCCACTTTTGTGTGATAATGAAAGCGCCGTAAAGCTTGCTAACAACCCGGTTCAACACTCTCGCACCAAGCACATTGATATTCTCCATCACTTTCTTAGAGATCATGTGGCTAGGAAAGACATCACACTAGTTGGAGTTAAGAGCGAAGAGCAATTGGCGGATATCTTCACAAAACCACTCGATGAAACAACCTTTTGTAGGTTGAGAAGCGAGTTGAATGTGCTTGATCACTCAAACTTCACTAAAAAATGAGATTGTGTGAACCTTGCATCCATATGTAATATAATCATGTTTAATCTATAGTAGTGCACATAGGCTTGGCTAACGCGGTTGAGATAACCGCCCTCAAAGCGTGTGACAAAGCTTAACCGCGGTTTAAACTTGCAAGCAACCTAGATTCAAATTCCGTATTGCATAGCTTATGCATGTGTGTTGCTTAGTCGTTCCTTTTCGGTTAAGTTTGGTCATCCTCTAGGTTCGTCACTTAGGGGGAGCAATTCAATGCTCTAGCTTCAGCTAATACCCCTTTTGTGCCCCTATGGTGACCCTTGGAGCTTTATTGAACTATTTTCCTTAGAAAACTAATTCTAGCCTACGACAAACTATTTCTAAATTGAGGGTTTGAGAGATGGTTCTTATGCCAGGTCCAACAAGTGTTTCTTTCTGCTCTTTTGTGTTGGTACTTGGCTAAGAGAAAAGATTGGAGAGAAAAATAGGAAAATTTAGAGCAAAATCAAGCACCGGACCACTCTCCAGACTACTCGCCATGGTCCGATGCTAGGTGGTCCGACGCTCAGTCATTCCCTGCATAAAAATTTCTCCAGACATAAAATCCGTCGGACTACAGGTCCGACGCTCCACTGGACCATAGCCGAATGGTCCGGAGCCTCGGTCAGCGGTCAACAGTCCAGTCAAAGGACCGTCGGACTAGTCCGACGCTTCGTCCGAAGCCCTAGTCCGGTGGTTGGGTGCTCTTTGCATGAAATGTTTCATTCTCTGGTTCCGTCGGACCCCTCCGTCGGACCACCCTCCAGACCATGCAGTACGATCCGACGCTTCGAAAATTCGTGCTTAACCCCCCGCAGGCGATTTTGTTTTGGCAGTTACTTTTTCCTCCACCGCCCGTATATCGCGCCGCCGCCTGACCTCTCTCTGCCGCCAGCTCGCCCATGTCCATCTCGCCGCCGGTGAGCCCCTCACCGGAGCGCCGTCATTGCTCCACCGCACTCCCTCCTATCTGCTCTGCTCGTGCTCGCTCACGCAGAGGAGCGCCGCCGCCTGCCATCACAACCGCCGCTTGCCATCGAGACCGCTCTCGCTGGCGATCATGCACCACCCTGCTCCACCTTGTCACCCTGCCTAGCTCCACCACTTCCCCACATTCGTTGTCAGCCAAGCAGGAGTTTACCACTTAGGGTTAGCCCTAACCCAAGGGTTGGGTTTTCGACGTCTTCGTCTTCGCCGACCCATCTTTGATCATCGATCTCACTTCATTGTCCCTAGGGTATGACTCTGATCATGGTTTTAGCGTTTAGTCTAGCTATCGATCATTTCATGCCTTAGTCTTTTCAATGCCAAATCACTAAATCACCTTGTCAATTGTAATTAACAGTTGGCAATTCTCTTTTGGAGTGTGGCTCGTCGCTTGAATTGCTCTGAGTAGATACGCTCACTTACCTCAGGTACCATGACAGATTTCATTCTTTATCTTATCTAGATGTTTGCTTCCATACGGGTTCTTATCTCTAGATGATATATATGCTTATATATATACCCTATCTATTCTATCTGGCAGCAGTCAGTGGCAGCTTAAACTCGGGGCAAAGCTCGCGAGTATGGATTGAGGCAAAGCCTCAGAAGGATCGGTCCAGTGGCTTGGCAAGCCCCTCTGTCAGCTTTGATTGTTCAGTGATTCTTTGAAGTTGGCAGTTGATCAGTGGTTCTTGTAGCAGTGCTTGTGACAGTGGTTCTATACTTGTCGGTTGGGCAGTCGTTTCTCTGTCGATCAGTGATGGCTCGTGGTTCTCGTGCTCATGCTAGTGGCTTAGGTGATGACACTCCTCCTCCTCCACATCCTTCAAGGGACAAGGGCAAGAAGCAGATTGTTTGCGAACACATGGTGGATAAGTACCCATGTATGTTCAGTTTTGTGATGAGTGATTGCCCAACACTTGAGCATTTTAGTTTGAGTGGCTTACTACTAATCTTTGCGAAAGCAAATGTGTGTCTGTCTATCAGCTTGTGGTGTGCAGGTACTATGCCTAGTGACAGTGGTCAATGGCGTGGAGAAGGTCGAGTAGAGGCTTGCCATGCCGATGGACTGAGAGCGGTGAAGGGCGGAAGCGGGGCTCGGACTGAGGGACCATGGGCGCCGGCGGACTAGCTGTGGTGGCTAGTACTTGGCACCGGCGAGTGCGAGAAGACATGGAGGTAGACCAAGTCGACCAAGTCAAGACGGTGGACACGTGAGTCGAGCGGAGGCTCGGGGGACTCGGAGTCCGACCGGGCGAAGACAAGGTGGCTCGCGTCGAGTGGTTTGTTGGTTTGGGCCTCAAAACCATCCGCGTCGGTTTCCGAGTTTGGGCCGCAAAACTCGGGGTTCGGTAGTTGAGCCGAAAGCTACCGGTGGCGGGTTTCGCGGGTTTGGGCCTCAAAACCCGGGCGGAGCTTCCAAGGAAGCGGGGATGGCACGTGGCGGAATCCTAGAGGTTGTGTCAAGGCGACGGCAACTCCTGGCAAGAAGCGGGGCCGTCCATTCAAATCGAGGGAGATATTTTTCGGAGCTTGGACTGCAATGCTTAGGCTAGGTAGTTCACTCAATGTATCTAGGGGGGTCTTTGGGAAATAGCCAAAGCCCGGATAAATAGGGGGTGAAGGGGTATCCCTCATCCTATCTCTTGAACCCTAATCATTTGCCCCAACTCTCTCTCTCTACCCTCTCTCTAGTTCATGAGATCCCTAGGTTGTTTCCACCAACCTTTGTAAGAACTTGAGTTTGTTGCGAGGAATCGGAGGCCGTAACCTCCGTAAGCCATGGTGGCTTCGATTTCTTGATCGTGTCCCCGTTTTGCTTGTGTTCTTCGTATTTTGCTTTTGCTCTCTTTTTTTCCCGAGATGATTTCTCTTTGTAGGGAGTAGCTTTGCAAAATCCGTTTGAACCAAGTTGTTCGTATTCGTGAGGAGCATCTTTGCGCCGAAGGAATTCTCCTCAAACCTCACGAGTGCGTAGATCGGGCGATTTCTTTGCGGCGTTCTTCGTCTTGTCTTTTCTCCCCAAATCCGAGTGTTCCCGGTTTTTCTCTCCAAATTGAGCGATGATTTCTTTGGGATAGCTCCCCAACTGCACTAGGGTCATGCCCACAAAGTTTGGTTGCAGTTGGTGATCATTTGGTTGAGTTTTGAGAAGATTTGGCGGAGTGGAATCAATTTTTGCGAGGAACTGTTTTTCTCCAGTGAGCGTCGGACCACTTTTCCTCTGAGCTCCGGACCATAGCAAGTGGTCCGATGGTCTTGACCTTTCCCGTGTCAAGCAGCAAGAGGCGTCGGACCACCCTCCGGACCTCTCGATTTTTGAGCACCGGACCTTTGACGAGTGGTCCGGTGGCTCTACTGAGGGTTGCTACCACGCATCGGACCACTCGCCATAGTCCGACGGGGTAGTCTGGAGGTCAGGTCCGGAGGTCGGTTGCTCACTGCATAAATCCGACAGTGGGAAGAGTGAGCACCGGACCACTCGCCTTGGTCCGGTGGTGGGCATCGGACTAGTCCGGAGCAGGTCGTCCGGAGGTCGGGTGCTCCCTGCTCGTTTTCGTCTCGACAGGTGAAGGCGTCGGACCAGGCACCGAACCACTCGTCATTGGTCTGGTGGTCTAGAACGAAGTGGTCCGGAGCCTCTGTTTGGTTGTTGTTTTCTCCCGTTTTGCCTAGGTTCTTGCCTCTTTTCCCGAGGGGTTGAAAACCTGTGTTTTGGGGTTTCCGGTGATTCTCCTCCACTGCCGGTGAGCTCTCAATTCTCCGTTTTCGTCTGAATCCCCGCTCACGTTGCTCGGGGGAGGTTGAGCACCCAACAACTGGGTTTGGTTTTTGGGAAGAGTGGCCCGAATATTTCGAGATAAATTTGAGGCTCTCATTCACCCCCCCCCTCTGGTCGCCATTCTCGGTCCTTCATTGTTGAGAAGCCCAAGAAAAAGAAGCAAAAGCTTACAGAGGCCGAGAAGGCTGAGGCAATGGCAGATGCAGCAGACCGTGCAAAGCGAGGTGGTTGCCGAGGTTCTGTTAGACTTGGCACTCCTCCGCGGAAGTTACTGTCTACTCCTCCTACTCAGTCAGAGACCGCAGAGGCTCCAGAGGAGCAAGAGCTTGTCATAGAAGCTCTTGCTACACCGTTGGCACCCCTTTCCTGGGGCGAGTTACTCGTTCTCAGGCAGCTCAGTCACCTCAGAGTGCCTCAGCAGCTCCTATGGCAGCCTCAACGTCAGTTCACCTAGACTTGAGGGAGCTCACAGCAAAGCAGGTGAAAACCTTCGTTTTGTGGCACTTGAGAAGTGGTGCCTTGATCAGCGTGACCCCAGAGCTTCACCGGGATGGCACACACCTCTCATGGAGGATTTCTACAGAGCAGCTCAGCTTTCTAGCATTCAGATCAGACCTCACCGAGTTTGCTCCTTGGAGAGCATTGTTGAGTTGGCTGGAGAGGAAATTCGACCCTTTATCACATATCTTTCAGGACTCGCCGACCTTCTTGGTCGTTTCGGGAATTACATTGAGAGGTGGGTCAGGGAGTTCTACGCTTCAGTATGGGTTGATCCTCTTCATAACTTTATACAGTATACCTTCAGAGGAGAGCGCTACAGGCTTTATATGACTCGGCTCAAAGAGATTCTTCACCTCACCCAGACAGCCGGAGAGCTCAACCTTCACTATGATTGCTACAGAGGAGTTCATGTTCCTCGCCGGGCTAAAGGTGGTCGTACTTTGTCAGTTCAGGAGGTCGCACCTCTCTTCCGGCCACCCTTCACAAAGGGCTCTCGACGTACTCCGGCAGAGCTTCGCCCCACTGTTCGCCGTCTGAACGATGTTCTACGGCGCACTCTATTGCCTCGCACCGGGTACAAGGAAGATCTGACTAACATGCAGCAGCTTCTCCTTCAGGTTCTCGTATCTCAGACACCATTTGATATTGTGGATTTCCTAGTGTTAGAGATTGAGGATGTGATTGCTGATGGTATGAGGGCACGACGACAGCTTCCCTATGCTCATTGGATTTCTTCTATCATAGCTATCGAGCTTGTGGGAGTCAACCCCAGACTCCGTGATTTGCTGGATCAGTCACCGACCTCCTTCCCAGCATACAGAGTTCTAGGTTCCTTTGACAGTCGGTTTGGGAACCATGTGCTACGCCTTGTCAGGCAGCGGACTGCTCCAGCCGACAGAGATGATGTGGATGCCCAGGATGAGGCCATCAGAAATATTGAGCAGCAAGAGCTCCATGACTTAGAGACTAGAGAGGCAGAGGGTGACTATGCTGACACTTCTTCCGACAGCTCAGACGCCGATTTCCAGCCAGTTCTCCTATGCCCCCACGGGCTCACGACACTGAGGCTGGCGGCCCTAGCTCAGCTACAGAGACTATGATACTAAAGATACTTGATCGTCTCAATGAGCAGCAGAGTTCCTTAGTCACTGCAGTCACTCAGGTCCAGTAGAGACAGGATTGAGATTCAGAGGCAGTCTGAGGAGCGACACTTTGAGATGCAGCGACAGATGCTTGCTATGTAGTTAGAGTCCCAGCGCCTGCAGCTACAGTCTCAGCAGATCCAGCAGCAGAACATGGCTTTTATGGCCCATATGATGAAGTGGACTAGTGCTCCTCCTCTTGAGTTCCCGGCTGCACCTCAGATCCAGATGATGAGTCAATCTCAGCCCTCTCAATCAGTTGGTCAGCTAGCAGCACCACATCAGTCAGTTGGCCCTTCAGGGGCCCCTTCCAGTTCAGCCGGACAGACCGTCACTCCCACCCGAGCCATACAGTCTAGTGGACTTCAGGGTGCTGGAATGACCACCCCGTTCCAGTCCTCGGCGACTCAGGTCACTCAGTGGTTGGACACCTTAGGCCTGACTCAGCAGTTCATCCCTCTCACTACCGATTTCATGCCGATGTCTACTACGATGGGTGCTACTGCCAGAGATCTCTCAGCGTCGTTCAGCGATATTACAGGGCAGCTGTCCCCCACTGGTCAGCAGATAGCAGCAGAGATTGAGGCAGAACTGGTTCCACCGACAGCTGGTCAGCACCATTCTTCAGTTGCTTCCTCAGAGGCTACACACGACAGTCGTGCTCCAGCCATGTCTACTCCACCTGCCCCTGCTATTGTGACAGATGCCACAGTCGTTATGTCCACTCCTGATCAGCCTGAGCAACCCCCGGTTCTTGAGACTCCAAGAGAGTCAGTACTCGAGGTACAACCGGACCCCGCAGCTCTAGAGGCACCAGCAGAGACAGTGGCAGTGGATCCTACTCCAGCTCCAGCACCAGCTCCTGCTCCAGAGTCCTCAGCGGCAAAGGCAGCGAGCACGTCAGCTCCTGTCCCCCAGACCGCTCCGTTTCCAGCGACAGACACTCAGGGGGAGGATTCAGATGATGAGACATACTTGTCAGAGTTCAGGGTGCTTGACCGCTCCACGGCTGCTTCCACTCTGCCTCCATACGCTTAGTTTTGGTGCTTCGACGCCAAAGGGGGAGAGGGAGAGTTGAGTAGATGGGCTAGCTTCAGGGGGAGTTAGTAGGATTCGTTCTTTTGATGTGTATTTACTCTATCGCATCATGCATCACGTTTACCGTCTTTATGCATTGTATGATATGTGTGTGATGTTTGAAACTTGATGGTTGTGTGACATGTGTGGACCTTTATATATATCATGTCACCTGGTTGTGCTATATTGCTTCCGCGCTAATCTCTGATCTTTTGGCTATAGCATATCCTTTTGAAATCAAGTACTTTTCTCATTTCATATCCTTTGTGCTTGTCATGGCTTGAATGGTGTAGGCATGTATATGTCTTTCTGATCACTAACTCATGCCTATATCATGTCAAGTCATGTTTTATCTTATCAAAATTCACTCATTATTCTCTACTCGAGCTTGTATTGTCATCAATCACCTAAAAGGGGGAGATTGAAGAATCATGGACCCTTGTGTTTAGGCGAATAACAACAATGTCAGGTCACTATGACTAACGTGTGTTTTGCAGAGGCAAAGTCATTATAAGTTAGGTCAATAGTGATGCTAAGAATGGGCTTAATGGACATTCATGCCCCCAAGATGGAAATCGATTCGGTTTCAAAGGATGTTGATTCAAGTTGAAGACTAGGCTAGTCCTTAGTGCCATAAGGTTGAGAAGGGCACTAAGTATAGCTAGGACTTTGTTTTTCCTTTGACCGTACTATAAAGGGGGGTATGAGGTTAGTAGCTTGACCTAGGAAAGTTTGGGAAAGTTGGTGTACGCACACTTGTCACAACTAGTCCTAGAGACCTTGCTATCAGCCCTTGGTTATCCCTAGAAATGGTAGGAGAAAAAGTCCTTGAAGAAACTTAGAGAAATCAGTTGAAATAGGGGGAGAAAAAGGCTCCGGACCAGTCTGCCTAGTAGGCGTCGGACCATGGAGAGTGGTCCGACGGTCCCTGACTTAGGCATAAGTTCAGCTCGAGAAGCCCCGGACCACCTGTCTGGACTGCACCGGACCATAGGCAAGTTGTCCGGTGGTCCCTGCCAGAGGAAGCCAGCCTCAGAGGAGGCTCCGGACTAGTCCGACGGTGAGTCCGATGGCTAGTCCGACGCTCTCAGTCAGAGAAGTTTGAGAACTCAGTAAGCACCTTGGCTCCGGACCTCTGCGTCGGACCAGGGCACCGGACTATAGCGAGTGGTCCGGTGGTGCCAAGCTCAGTTGAGTTTTCAACTCAGTGAGCATCCTGGCTCCGGACCTGAGCGTCGGACCAGGGCGTCGGACCATAGCGAGTGGTCCGACGGTGCCTGCTTTCCAGTGGATTTTGAATTGAGAGTGAGCTCCGAACCAGTTGCTTTGGTCCGGTGGTGTGTCCTCCGGACTAGTCCGGTGCCTTCGCAGAAAGTGGAAAAAGCAAGAAACGGCTAGTTTTGGAGGTGAGGACTATTTATAGTTGCCCGCTTCATCCTTAGGACTGCTCTTGGCCTGTGTTACACCTGAGGAACCTTGGAGAGAGTTCTTGGAGAGCCAAGTGCCTAGTGAGGGAGAGATTTGAGAGAGTTCATCTTGTTCTTCCCTCCTAGAGTGATTAGGAGTGACTTGTGTGCATCCATCCACCTTCCTAGCATTGAGTTGGTCAAGTGAAGGTCTTGTGCTTGTTACTCTTGGTGTTCGACAGCACCTAGACGGTTTGGTGGTGTTCGGAGGAAGTGATCGCCGGAAGATTGTCGGCGGCTCTTCTCCAAGCTTCTATGATCGGTTGTGGGCGATTCACCGAGCCGGAGTGGCGAAGAATCAACCCGTAGAGAGCACTCTACCCTTGCGCGGGTAGAGGGGGAGCAATACCTTGCGAGGTGCTCCAACGAGGACTAGGGGGGGGTGTCGACACCTCGATACCTCGGGAAAACATCGTTGCGTCAAAGAGAATTTCTTTTCCCTAGCTCTTTACATTTCCGCATTTCATTCCGTCTTGTTCTTACCGTTGCTACTAGAATTGCTTAGGTTGCCCTTCAATTCCATGAACTGCTACCGCTTTCTAGCTAGGACACACGACCGGTAGGCACTAGGGGGTGATTGGCATTTGATAGGTTTTCATATTTGCTTTAGAAATTTAAAACAAGCCCAATTCACCCCCCCCTCTTGGGCATCTTGATCCTTTCACTAGTCTAGCACTTTTGAGGGAGCCCTCCTTACTTTTTTTTGAAAGATCCGGTACAACCGGCATATATTAATAAGGAGGAGAGAATTACCAGCGCAAGTTGCGCTAACAGCTTCCTAGATTGACAGACTGTCAAGCTAGAAACGAGAACTAAACGGACTACTCACATTCTTGAGAAACAACAAAAGACCATAACAACTTGGCCTCCAAAAACAACCAATATGCATCTTCTAACTCACTGAGTGAATTACCACTCACTGATTCCCAGCTAACACATGTGCGACCTGTTGGAACAGCAACATGATCTCGATCCCAACCACACCAAAACTGCTCAGTTGGGGCACTTACTCGATGACAACCCTTCCAACACCAACTCCTTCCAAAACACATCATAGAGGTGGGACCTAATTTTCCAAACGTGACACTGACTATTGCTCGAATAATTATGCAATGCATGAGCACCATTATGGAACCTCCATCTCAAACGCTATCGACTCCGCTGTTATTGTAGCTAGGGCCTCGGAGAGCTTCTTGTTGTCCAACTTCGCTGCAGCCCTTATTGCCTTGACCGCTTGTTCTGGGAGGTCCTCTCCAAACAAGTCAATGAACTCTGTGACTGCTGCATCCGGGGCTAGCGACTGGCCATTGATGAAGTCCAACTCGCGCATAAGCTTGAGTTGGGCGCGTTGTGCCACCGGCACATGGGATGGGCGAGAGGCCAAGCGCAGGCTAGAGCGGGTGGGAGGCAATGACCTTCTGCGTCGTCTGGTACTCGACATGGTGGACTTCTTCTGGACATCTGCCGTCAAAAGTGGGGCTGGCCTCGGTAGCACCGGCTCAGGGGCCTTTCTGAACATCTTCCTGCAAAAGGAGGCGCAGTCACCGATGTCCTCAGTCTCATGCACATCAGTGCAGCCACCGGTGTCCTCAACGCCCTGTAACTCAGCTTGCTCATCGAGAGCATTTCCCGCAGCCGATGCATTAGTCGTTACAGCCAGGTTGATAGTTGCCGAGATCATGTTGTCACTCCGACCCGCAGAAGAGCCAAAGGACGTCGCATCAATCTCCATAATATTGACAGTTTCGACCAGCTGGGTTTCCTCAGAGGCATGCTCTGGCGCTGCAAGTTGCATACTTGGCCGGAAGGTGATCTTCCCTTCGCCTCCGGAGTCGCCACTTGAATTGGCTGTGGAGCCTCTGGACAGGGCAGCGAAAGTCTGAGCAAGTTGGAGCTCAAGGAGCATGGGGTCATCGTCCATGGACACAGCAGGTTGGCATACCCGATCATCCCCAGCCCCCCAGCCAAGCTCAAGCATGGGATCGAGGCCTGCCAACTGAGACATCGGTGACAGGCACTGAAACGTGGTCGCCCTGCTGGTCCAGGCACGCGGAGCCGGTGAGCGTGAACATGACGAGTGACCGTTGAGAGCCTTTCCTGTGACGTACTCCATCTCAGCCGGCGTGGTTGAGTTGCTAGAAGTGATCTGAGTGGCTCTAGAGGAGGATGGTGCGGTGGAGCAGAGTGGCGGAAATGTGATGCGACTATGGATGCTCCTAGGCTGGAAGGTGAGTCTTGCACGGAGGTTAGCAGAGATGGGTTGGCGATGGCGGGTGGGGCAGTAGCGTAAGATGTGGCCAGGTCCCTTGCACTTGAGGCAGCAGACAGGGTCCTAGCACTGGGCAACTTGATGGTCGACGCCGAGGCACCTGAAACACTGACCATCGAATCGCCTTCTAAAAGCATTTTGGCCCGTCGAAGTGCCCCTCAGAACTCCATCATATGTCCCCGTCGCACGCCTTTGGCTCCCAGAATCCACCTTCTGCAGTGTTGCATCCTTGCGCCACCAGTGATTTCTTCTAGCTTTTTGCCAATCTGGTGCAAACAGAGTATTGTGTTGTGTATTGGACCAGTGAGCCTTGGACGCCGGGGAGCCAGCAGTAGCAGCAACCGTCTCCGTGAGTGCGAGCTTGTGCCACACCACCTTGCGACGATTAGCAGGCGCAGCAGGCGGCATGGACACTTGATCTGGGCGGACCAGGATGGACTTGAGCTTGGGTGGTGCACACGCACCAATTGACACAGAGGAGACCGCACCCAAAGGGGGAGGTGAGCTGATAGGTCCGCCGGATCTTGACGGTGAGGTCAGAGATGCTGATGGCGTGTCAGATCTCGTGCCTAGGAGCGCTCGCGCAAGCTTGGGCTGCAGATCAGGTGAAGTCGTCCCAGCTTCGGCTTCAGAGGCAGCAAGGGAGAGGGCATCAATGTCGTCAATCTCCTCTGCCTCTCCATAGTCCAGGAGCTCCTCTTCCTCGAGATCCACGAATGGAGCTACTATGGATCCACAGGGTGTGGGCAGCGGGGCAGGCTCTCGGTGGGCGGGCTCTGGCTTTTTTGGGGTGGCCGCCGGTGCCGGAGGGGATGCCGACGGATGATGCTAGATGGGCTCCAGACTTGGAGTTCGGCTCACAAGATCCCCATGGATCGATAGATGAGGCAACGAGGAGCTTGGATCTGTGGCTGGAGGGAGGTGGAGGGAGATAGGATGGCTGATGGGCTCGGTGGTGGTGGTGGCGCCGCCGCCGCCGCCTGGGGGAGGGTGCGGATCGGGAGCCATCTCCTTTTGCCCTCCTGACTTTAATGTTTGCTCTGTTTGAATCTTATATATCTGGGGTTTGTCCCATCAGCATTCGCACAAACCGTAGAGGGCCATGTTGGGGATCTGCCTTCAGGCTTAATTTCTATCACCTTGCACTTCGTTAGTCCTCAATAGGTTTTCTATTTTGATCGAACAGGCAATAACTACCGAGCCAATCATTGTCCATTAAAAACGAACCAGCACTGAAAGATTATCACAGCCTGTTCTAATATAAAGCTCCACGCTGGATAATAATTGATTGAGTCGTTAGCACCGGCAGTGAAAATATGTATTCCTACCGATTTTGATGACAACTAGTTTTGTATAACTGCCAAATTTTTTTTGTGCTACGACAGGTAATAATACTTGAACATAACTGCTGGGTTTTGGGGGAACCAGCAACGTTTTGTGCGCTGTACATATACCCATTTTCCCTTCTTCTAGCTCGACCAACCTGACCAAAGGGATTTTTTATTGTTAATATTCTTTTAAAACTATTTTTAAATTTAACATCAAAAGTTATTTTTTATATCTAACACTTTTGGCTACTCCACAGTTTATAGTGCAACATGTTAACGTTGTCGCTCCATATATGCCGGAGCGGCATGACGTGGCACGTAGTTGATACTGTGACCAAAGTAGTCGCTCCACTATTCAGGGAGCGGCAACGCTTGCCACTCCACCCATCATGGAGCGGCAAGGGAGCATCAGGAACAGCTAGCTCAGCTGCCTCACAACATCTTTTGGTAGTTGCCTCAGCAGAAAAAAATGGTATGGGCGAGGGGTCCATCGTCCGTCTGGTGCTCTCTCCAGCCCGATGAACGACACGTACGGACGTAATCCATCAGACGGCAGGAGGAAACAATGGGTACGACGCTCTCCTTTCAATCGGCTCATCGGCTCGACTTCACATCAATTCAGCTCGCGGAAGTCACGTTGAATACAGAACGACGCGGCTCAACTCGTTGAAGTCACGCACGAGACGCCGCCGGAACTGATCGGTTCCTTGAGCCCTAGACCAGTTGCACGCCGCCGCTGCCATGGATGAACCAGCGGCCTCCATGGAAGACGTTGGGGGCCAAGAAGAGATCACGGCTACTCACCTGATGTGATCTTCTTCTCTCATGGAGGATTCATGTGCACTACAAATTGATGCTGCTGCTGGTGGTCGTCGAGAAGACGAACAGCTAACACAGGTTAGTTATCTGTTTACATCGTTGTGCCTTTTCTTTCTTTTTTGGTTTTCAAATGCATTTTCTTCTATGTTTCACAGAACACCACGGTTATGGTGGGTGCAGAGGCCATCGACACCATTGTACAGACGTTTGAATCTGTGGTGAATGAAGTACCCGATGAGGTAAAAAGATTAACAAATTTGACAGAATATGTGATGTTTTGTTTCAATATACTACACCTTTAATTGGCAATTGATCTGCAGGAAGTGGTTGATAAAGCTAGAAAAATTTGATCATTCCTGAAGTTGGAATGACTTTTCAATCCGAGGATGAAGCTTATGAGATGTACAACGCCTATGCTGGCAAGGTTGGATTCAGTGTTAGAAAGAGCAAGACAAAACGCCGCAAAGATGATAGTTTGTCTCAGAAATATATGGTTTGCAATAGTCAAGGACAAAGAGAAAATGAGTCATCACAAAAGGAGAATACAAGGACGGGTTGTAATGCTCGTGTTCAGTTTAGTATCAGCAAAGAGGGCATTTGGACAGTGCAAAAGGTTGTAGAAGAGCATAATCATTATTTTGCTAGTCCAAATAAGAAACACAAACTGAGATCCCAACGAAAGGTTATAGAAGCAGATAGAAAATTAATTGGGCAGATACGGGAAGCTAGAATGAAGCCAGTCCAAATTTATGAGTTCATGAAAGAGTTTTATGGAGGGGAAGAGAACATACCATTTGCTAAGACAGATTGCAGCAATGAGATTGGCAGCGAGCGAAGACACTACTTAGAAGCCAATGATGCACAAACATTATCTGAATACTTGAGAAATAAACAGTTACAGGATCCTACATTTTTCTATGCAATTCAGGTAGACAAGGAAGATGACCGTATAGCAAATTTCTTTTGGGCAGATGGTCAATCCATCATGGATTACAAATGCTTTGGTGATGCTGTGTCATTTGACACCACATTTCAAACCCGAAATGCCTTTTGCTCTGATTCTTGACACCAATCATCACAAGCAGGCAATAATTTTTTGATGTGCTCTTTTATTTAATGAAACTATAGAATCATTTGTTTGGCTTTTTGAAACCTTCCTAACAGCTATGTCAGGAAAGCACTCAAGCACAATTTTCACTGATCAAGATGCGGCTATGGTAGGAGCAATTGCTTATGTATTCCCAAATACAAGCCATCGTCTTTGTTTGTGGCATATTTGCTTAAATGCTGCTAAACATCTGAGTCACGTAATTCGTGAGTCGAATAAGGATGAGTCGGATAAGAATGAGTCGGATAGCAAGTTTCTATCTGATTTCAAAAAATGTGTGTACGAAGACAAATCTGAGACATACTTCATAGAGAAATGGCAATAATTGTTGGCCAAATACAAGCTGGAGGACAACTCATAGATGGCAAACCTATATGCTTTGAGGGCAAAGTGGGCTGCAGTATACCGCGACTCTTTTACAGCAGACATGAACTCGACACAAAGGAGCGAAGGTATGAACAATGTCTTCAAGAAAAGATTTCGTAGAAAACTTGGTCTTTCGGAACTCCTTGTAGAATGTGACAAGGTTACACCTAGTCTCAGTGCAAATGAGTTGGAAGCTGATTTTTAGTCGCACCGAAAGACTCCAGTTACATACAGTCCAAACCTACCTATGTTGAATATTGCAGCTGAATCATATACAAGGAGAATGTATTCAGAGTTTGAGGAAGAATTTAACAGACAACTTACATTGACTTGTGAATTGTTGGAAACTGCGGGGACACAGTTGACATTCTTTGTTAAGTATTTGCAATCTAACCATGGAGCAACTGTGGTACTGAACACTGCAGATTCCACCATTTCATGCTCTTGCCGGATGTTTGAATGCATAGGTACATATACATTACATTTCAATTTATACATTTTAAGTTCTAATATGGGTTCATTAAATAGGTAACTATATCTTACAGGTTTATTATGCAAGCATGCTCTAAGAGTATTCAATATGAATGGAGTATATAATTTTCCATCGCAATATATACTGCCTAGATGGACAAAATATGTGAAAAATGAATTTTATATTGACAAACAAGGAACTGAGAAGGGAGATTTAAAAACACAGGCAGCACTTATATCTTGGCAGGCCACATCTCTTGCATTGAAGTGTTCACCATCACAAGAACTTCTTGATAAATTGCAGAAAGCTCTACATGACTTGAATTTGGAAGCGGATACTTATTTAAGTGAGACACATGAAAAATCCTACGAGGTTCATCCTGTAGGTCCAAATCAATGTGTCCAAGATGCATTAAATGGTAGAATATCATTTAGAATCCCTCGAGTAGTAAAAGGTCCAAAGAATACATGTTTTAAAAGTGCTGTTGAAAATAAACCAAGGAAGAAGAAGAAAGGTGCTCAGAAAAAAAGGTACTGATCTGTTCAAAAATACAATCTATGTCTACAGATTTTTTAAGAATATTGAATTATCATTTATGTTTTATTATAGGTGAAGATCTGGAAAATAATAATATAGAAACAAGAGATGGGTGTGCTGATCCAAACCAAATAACTGTAAGATATTAGCTATTTTCACAATTTATTCCTTTACAAGCTTGATTCCTGAACACTTTCTTATGCAATATATGACAGAATTTTAATGCTCGGCCATCTTCATCCATGGATGCTCCTTTCCTGCAAGGTGGATATGTCAATTCTTCAATGACACACTTCAATTTAATTTCGGAACCTTCTGCAATGCCTGCTCCATACGTTCCAGGAGGATACACAAGTCTCTTAATGGGAGTTGATCAAGATGCTACAATGCAAAGTGCTGTTAGGAAGTTATATTACGATGGAGTGCAAAATCATGAATCTATGTAATTTTGCTCTTTTGTTGTTCGGACAAGTCTCTTTTGCTGTGATATATAGTAGCCTTACAGACTTTGCTCTGAAAAATGAGCTTGATTATTGTTCTCTGAATGAGACGTCACTTGCCTCATTTTCAATTCTCTAAGTGTTGAATGGCCATGAGCTTGATTATTGTTCTCTGAATGAGACTGTCGCTTGCCTCATTTTCAATTCTCTAAGTGTTGAATGGCCAAGATCTTCATATATAGATATGCATGACATTCGATAGTAGGATCTGTTGTTCTCTGGAAAAATTGTCAGCCTTCAGAATATTGCATTTCACACAAACAATGATATTAATAAGATATCCCTTTCACTGATTTGAAAACACAGGCAGCTATATTTCAGATCAAAATCACGGTGTACATTTTACAAGTTTCAGTCAACTCTAGACTGATACAATTGTTAACAATCTGTCAGCCTATCCAAACATCTACATTCATGTACACTTTCAGTTCTTCAAGGAATCCATAGTTCTTGAATCATTTGACAAATGGATCACGCTGCAGGACCCAACTTGCTTCTTGCGAAGTTTGCTCCCTGAATCAACCAGAGTCAAAAATCAAAGTGTTGTCATGTAACAATCCTGGCCGCCGATGTCCTGCTGCCGGCCGCCGCTACTGATGCGTCGTCGCCCGCTGACGCCACGCCGGTCCTAGCCACGGAGCAGCCACGCCCCAGCCGATGCGCCGCTGCCCCCCACCGCGGAGCCCCACCTGCCATACCCCACGGAGCAGCTCTGCAGCTCCACCACCGCTGATGCGCCGCCGCCGCTCAAACCATCGTGCCGCCTCCGTGGATGCGCCTCCGTCGTGCTGCCTGAGGGGAAGGATGGGGGAGCGAGGGAGGCGACGATGCGTCACAAGCAAGCGGAGCGGCAGGAAGAGGCGGGGCAGAGAAGGGAAGACGCGGGTACGGCGGCGACGGCGGCGGCGGCGGCATCGGAAGGATTGGGAATTTGTGATGTACGGAAACAACGAGGGAAACGGAGGGAGTCGGAACGAGCCGAGGAGCCGAGCCGTTGTCTATTACAGCCCGTCGTACCCATTGTTTCCTCCTGCCGTCTGATGGATTATGGCGTTCATCGGGCTGGGGAGAGCACCAGACGGACGATGGACCCCTCGCCCATACCATTTTTTTCCGCCTCAGCTGCCTCACTCCCTCACTCCGCAAGAATACGATGGACCCACGCAGATGGGACGTACGGTGCAGTTACACTTTATGTCAGAGGCACATGTTGCTCCCATCCCATTGTCCCTGCTCCAGAAGCTTGCTATCACCATCAAAACTTTAAATACCATACAAGCTATTCTTTTCATATTTTAATTATCACTTCAAATATCGATATTTTTCAAATATAAGTAATTAAATATTTGTCATTTTTGTTTTTTAGAAACAACTTTAACTAAATATATATAAATATATATTAATAATTATGATGTACTCTTTGTTTAAATGTGTATTGTTTTTGTTTCTCGAGACACACGTTTGACTAATTATATATTAAAAAAATATTAATTTTTATTAATATTTGTGGTACATAATTATTATTATATAACTGAATCTATTGTTTTAATAAATCTATTTGAAAGTATAAATATTGCCCGTATTTTTTATAAACCGAATCAAACTTAACGATATGCAAATCTTAGAGATTAACACTTAAGGACCGATGTAGTATAATTAATATTATTGATAAGATCTTTGACTATAATTTTTTTAATAAATTTATTTATTATTAGAAACGGAGGGAGTATGTGAAGAAAATAATTACAACAATAATTAAACACTTCATTTTTAAAAAAAATGAGTTTTTAGTAAACTTAAAAGCACGTACCATATTTTTCCCCCATTTCCTTAGTCTTTTACGTGACGACTTGTTCGACTGAAATTCATAGAGTAACTCCGTACATTACTCAGAGAAATATGTGTACATCTTTTACTTTTAAAAAAAAAATTACATCTTTAACTTTGAGTTAGTAGTCCAATACTCCCTACATTGCTAATATCGGTAGCTTTTATTTTTGGATCATTGTACCACTACCTGCGTCAGTGTATTAATTACTATCACTTACTTTTCTAGTTGGCCCCTAATTTATATCTCTAAATAAGTTAAAAGTATTAGTTCTCAGGAAGCATAAATGACACTAATTTTGGATGGATGGAAGTAACTTGTGAGCAGTCAGATAATTTTAACCTTAACATCTTTGTATTAAAAAATGTAAACTTTTTGACATTAACATATTTTGAAAATAATTCTGACCTTAACATATTTAATTATTACTACCATTATCTAAAATTTGAATATATATATATATATATATGAACATATAATTACAGTAAAAATTAAACACTTCATTGATTATTATTAAGATTAAGTCTACTTTTAGCCCCTCAACTATTGTTGGTCTAATTTTAACTCTCAACTACAAAACCATCTAGTGCCAGTACCCAACTATCAAAATTATTCACTTTTAGCACTCAGGTGCTAAAAGTGAACGATTTTGACATTTGGGGGTACCTATACTGGACGGTTATTGTTATTATTATTATTATTATTATTATTATTATTATTATTATTATTATTATTATTATTATTATTATTTATAAGCACTACCCATATTTTTAGTTGCATATTATAACATTTGCTATACAGAAATTTTTTTTGTTAAAACTGTGGCACCATACACATTGTACTTTTAAGGCACTACGAAAAAGGATTGTTAAAGTAGAGGACAAAGCATTGCTTTGTGTTTGTATCAATACTAGCGTTGTGTGAACAAGCAATGTGGAGTCGTATACTCTTGTTTGGCATAGACAAGCAAAACAGTAATAGAGCAGTAATGCCAAAACAAGCCTGAGCCGCAGCCTTGCCTCCCTGGACCGTGCTGTGCCACATCAGAGCGTGGTCGCTCCGACATGCATGGAGCGGCAACGTTAACATGCCGCTCCATGAGCTGTGGAGTGGCCAAAAGTGTTAAATATAAAAAACAATAACTTTCAATGTTAAATTTAAAAATAATTTTAAAAAAAGTGTTAAAAAATCACCAAAGGGCCCGTTTTTCCAATTTGTCTTTGTTGTTGTGATCATTCTTCACAAAATTACTAAGGTATGCTCTCAATTTATTAAGAGCTCACATTACTCTTTTAAACTATGGTTGGTAACTGTATACCTTTCTAAATTTATTCTTGTTTCATTTCCTAGCAACTTTTGGATCTTCAAATCTCTACCAACATATAATGCACCGATAAAACTTTCCTAAAGCTACACACAAAACTGCACCCAACCGTCAATGACTTTTTTTTTGAGAAAACCAGGAGGGGAATACCCCTACTGAACTCATTTTATAGATATAAGTCTGTACAAAACTAGAAGAAAAAAATTACAAAAGACTAGAAACTAAAAACAAAGAAGCCAGTTCCTAAGAAGAGATTTCTTAGCCGGCTTCCAACGCCCAAGAGAGGGTGACTTGCCATAAAAAATAATACTGTTTCTCATTGTCCAAATGAACCAGGCAGCCACAATGACAAGTTCAAGAAAAATCGAAGATCCAAAAGTTACTTTAGCTATCGCTACACGATCCAAAATGGATACATCTAGAGGCCACTGAATATTCATGAGGCGCCAACACCATTCCCTAAATGGGCATTCAAAGAATAAATGATCCACTGTCCCTTCCACATTGCCTTGGCAAAGAACACAGTTGTAGGATGGCAAAGTGAAATTCTTTCTTTTCAACAAGTTTCTAGTATTGAGCCTATCCAAGAGAAGAAGCCAAAAGAAAAATTTGTGTTTGCCCCTACAGTTGCTCTTCCAAAGCCAGGTAAATTGCACTTGCTTTGGTATAACACCTTGGATAGCTGAGTACGCTTGCTTGCACGTGAAGGTGGCACCCCACAAATAGGTCCAGCGATCTGTCCCATGTTCATTTCCCTGTACATTCAAAATCCTTGCAGCTAACTCAGTTAACTGAATAGAAGCTTCAATTGATAAAGGCAGCAGAAAGTTGTTTTCGATGTCCCTTGATAGAAAATTGGCCACTGAAATTTTTGGATACTTGGCAAAAGAAAAAAGTTGTGGAAACTCTAGTTTGAGCAGCCCCAGATCCCAAGTATCATCCCAAAAGGACACTGATGTACCATCTCCAAAACTGCATGAGGCAAGTCCTCTAAAATCCATAGATAAGCTCATGACATCTCTCCACCAAAAAGAACCAATTGGCCTTTTAAGATGTGGTGTTACAGCAGAATTATAGTAGACTGCCCAAGTTAAGTTCACCCAGGGAGTAGTTACCTTATTATAAAACTTATCTGCAGCTTTCAAAAGAAGAGCTTTATTTTGTGATCTCAAATTTAAAATACCAAGCCCTCCTTCTTTGGTTTTGCAGGCTTTTGTCCAAGCTACCAAGCATCTACCTTGCCTGTGTAGGTCTTTACCTTCCCAAAGGCAATTCTTTCTAAAGACATCTATTTGCTTGATCACTGCTTTAGGGAACTTAAAGGTGCTAAGCCAGTACATGGGCAACGAGGAGAGAAGGGAGTTAACCAAAATAAGTCTCCCATGATAAGAGAGCATATTAGCAATACCAGCTAGTCTTCTTTCAATTCTACACACCAGTGGAAGAAATTCAGTTACTGTAGGCCTGGAAGTGCCAAGGGGAAGCCCTAAATAAGTAAAAGGCAGCTGTCCCACAATGCAGCAAAAAGTGTTAGCAAGATGTGTAGCCTTCTCAATATTGATGTTTATTGGAATTAGAGAAGACTTGTTGAAATTAATTTGCAGCCCTGTAGAATCTCCAAAAGACCTGAGAAGCCCTTTCAACAAAAACAGTTGTCTAGCATCTGCTTTCAAGAAAAGCAAAGTATCATCCGCATACTGAACAATTGGAAAATCTCCACCAAAGTTACCATCCAAAGGGTGAGTCAGCACACCACTCGTAGCAGCTGCATTAATAATGCTTTGTAGCAAATATGCGGCTATAACAAACAAAAGTGGAGAGAGTGGGTCTCCCTGCCTAACCCCTCTTTTGCATTTGAAGAAATTCCCTAGTACACCGTTCAATAGAACTGAAGAAGTGCCTGAAGAAAGAATTTGACTCACCCAATTAATCCAAGTGTGTGAGAATCCTTTATATTCTAGCATCTGAAGGATGACTTGTCGCTCGACTTTATCAAATGCTTTTTCAAAGTCCAACTTAAGAATAATCCGCTCTCTCTTAGAATGATGACAAACATGTAAGAATTGGAAGGCCCATGCTAAACAATCTTGGATGGACCTGCTCTTGATGAAACCAAATTGGTTGGTTTGCACCACCTTTGTGATAACTGATTGAAGCCTATTAGCCATAATTTTTGTCAATAATTTTATTGAACAATTCAACAATGAGATGGGCCTGTAATCATTTACAGTCTATGGATCTTGTTTTTTTGGAATAAGAACTATGAAAGAGCTATTTATAGACTGCAAGTTAGCTGAACCTTGATGAAAAAAATCACACAATCTTCTGAATTCAGGCTTTATTAGATCCCAACTTGATTTGTAGAACAACCCATTAAAACCATCAGGTTCAGGAGCATGATCAGATGGTAGGTCTTTCAAAGCTGACTGAATTTCTTCCTCTGAAAATGGGCTATCCAGGACTGGCAAATCTACTGGTTGTATAAGCATATTCAGATCACAGGCAATGCTATTGAACTCTATACTGCCCAACCTCTCCTTAAAAGAGGAGAAAAGGACCCCTGCTTTAAGATCATGACTGCTAACTGTCAAATCGTCATCAACCTTGAGATATGAAATATAGTTCCTTCGGTGACTTCTGGTTGCAAAAATATGAAAGAACTTAGTGTTTTCATCTCCTAAGCATACCCATCGAGCAGTGCTTCTTTGCTTCCAGTAAACACCTTTGGCTTCAAGCAATCGAAGGAGATGTTGACAAATGAGTTGTCTGAAATTAGCCTCAATAATACTTAACGGTCGCTGATTCTCCAAACCCTCAAGAAGAGCAAGGGTCCAACTGCAGTTCTCAATTAGCTGACCAATATTAGAAAGCCGTCTGCTCCACTTTCTTAAACCTTTTCTCACATGTTTAAGCTTAGCTGTCAGATTTTTAGCCGGGTTTTGAAAGAAAGGAGCCCACTGCCAAAGCCTTTGAATTGTAGGGAGAAAGGAAGAAAACTGCAGCCAAAAATTTTCAAAGCGAAAAATTTGAGCTTTAGGAATACCACTATTGAAATGTAGCACATAAGGAATGTGATCTGACACTGCCTGAGAGAGAGGCTGTACCACACTATTGGGGTAAGATAAAAGCCATTTTGTGGAGCAAAAAACCCAGTCAAGTTTCACCAAAAGTGGAGGGGTCTGCATATTACTCCAAGAAAAAGAACGACCATGAAAAGGCAGGTCTATCCATCTATGGTGGCTTATCAAATCATTAAACATAAGCATCTCTGTATGACAACCCCTGGCAGATTTCTATTATCAGATGATGATCTAATAAGATTAAAGTCTCCCACAAGAACCCAAACTTTGAGAGAAGATGCATCCAAGGTCTTAAGCCAGTTGACAAAACCTGGTTTATCCTGAGCATGAGCCGGCCCATAGACATTAGAAATATAGAATCTGAGAAAACAGTCAATGACTTTCCTTACTATACCCTAAAAATTACCCCCACAAATATGAAACCTTCAAATAATTTACTCTATTCTCTCAAATCTTTTACTCACTACGACCGGATCCGGCTCATCACTCATCCCTCAGCCTCCCATCCCGCGCCTGCTAGGGGCGAATATCCCTGAATCCCTCTCTCCCTCTCCCCTCCCTCTCCCGACGGTCTGCCTCTTTCTCTCCCAACGTGACTATCCTTCTCCCTCTTCTCCAGGAAGTTAGGAACATGTGCCGCACCGCCGCCACCTGCCTGCGCCACACCCCCAACCCACGCCGAGCCGCCAGCACCTGCCCGCGCCGCGCCGCGCCAGCCCCTCGTGCGCTCGCCCAGCGGGCCGCGGCCGACCAGGACAGGAACAACGACGGCAACGGCGGCGGCCAGCCTTGGCAGCCATGGGGTTGGGTCTCAACAACCGGAGACGCGCACCACCAGGTACGTCCGCCCCTTGCCATCCCTTCCCGGTGTGCGAAACCGAATCCCCAACCCTAACTTACTATTCATGCTCGGATCCATCTGATTTCAAGTGCATATGCATGAATTATGCCTATCAACTTTAATTCATTTGCAAAATTAGCGGGTGTACATGCTTTCACCCATGCCGCTTACCGGATCTGCCCCTAATTCTATAATAGCAGAGACTGCAGCTCGAGGAGATACCTGTGTGCAAATTTGGGTGGTTGCAGATTAATTTTTCTCTTTTTTCTCTTGTCTTCTGATATATATTATATATCCTGTGCAGCGGCTGAAGGAGAACATGTCTAGGAACGAGGATCAGACAATTTGCATACACAAAGATACATAGTGCATATATCTAGAATAATCCAAGCAAGCAAGCAACCCCATGCCTCCCCGACGTGCTGCTGCTCGCCGTCCCCGATGCCATCATCTTCTGTTTCCTCTTCGCCGTCGTCAAAGGTCCGCACGCACGATCATCCTAGCTATTTGGTTATTTGTGTTCAAATCTGATCCATTAACATGTGTATCTTTGTGTTATGCCTACAGTGGTGAGTTGCTTTCCCCTTCGTAATGGATCTCAGACTCTCAGTTCATTGATATACGGATGGATCTATGGAGGGTGTTTCAGTTGTTTGGAAATCATGGATGTCAGTTCATGGATATATGAATGAATGTCAGTTTACCAGAACAAAATTCTTGTGGTATGAATGTTTGTTCTCTGTGTAGATGGTAATTTATTGCATAATAGTCAAATTGGTTTATGCTTTTTTTTAGAAACAAGAAGTCTAATTGTTCTTGTTGTCTGAAATCTCGCTCTCCCAGCAGGTCAGTCAGCTTCCTCCTTTGCTTGTGTTCACTGTGTGCACAATTGTCAGACCAAGGACTTCGAGCCCAAGCTCCAGTTGGTTGTGGATTGGTTAGTTTTTGTTACCCATTCTCTTATGTTTGCACAAATGGATAATTCAAGGGCTGGTTTGTAGTGCTTGCAGATTTCAGCTCATGTTTAAACGAATGAGAAATGAGAAATAAAAAAATACTATCAATGTTCCTAGAGTGAAATAAAAAATATCTCCGAACTGCATGTGTATAGGAGCAATGGCAGCCATGTTCTTGGATCTGGCAGCTTTGCAATCTGGCATCCATGTCTTATCCAACTTTGTGTTATTGACATATTAATGAGCATCAGATCTGCAGTAGTGTCAATGAATAAAATATTTCCATTATCTTCATTTAAGGGTTGCCATTTAATAGTATGTTGTTTTGTTCTGTCAAGCTACCAGATGGCATGAAGAATGCCCCATGCCATCTACAAGGACCAGACTAGCAGGATCTAGCTTTGATTTTCAATATGTTATACAAGAAAAAAAATAAGTAGAAGTCCTCCTCCAAGTGTTGCTTTATTTTTTGGTTTAGAGACAAAGCAAGTTTTCTTGATTGGATGAGATTGCTGAAAAATATTAGGTGCTCAATTTGAGTTTTTTTTAGATTTCTCCACTTGCTAAAAGTGTTCGCCTCCCTAAAAGTATATTTGCTCATGTTTAGTGATTATTCAGAATATGGTTGTTTCCTGATTTTTTAACAAAAAATGATGCAGGCAATGAAGGAAACAATGTTGAATTTTGACTAAAGATGAATTTCGATAATATGCAATGGCTAATGGCTAATCTCACCTAGCTCTTCATGACAGCTAACCAGTAAGGGAAAAGAGCAGAATTGCAATGTCGGATTCTCAAGGCGGTAATTTGTTTTTTGGTAACTAAAATTCAGTTTTACATTACTTTAGTAATGTCTGTCTGCTAATTATATCCGAAGATCATCCCATATTCAGTGCTCTTGGATCTTGCATCTCTTTTAACTATGGTGCTTGCTAACAGCTTTCTAATGCACTCAAAAGGCTTACTAGGTGATTTATTTCTACTATTGTTTGTCACGGAACCGCCCAACATATAAGAGCACTAGTGCAATGGTCATCATTTCTGAAAACTCTATCACACTAGAGCCCATATAAGTCCGGTAGTCCTTGAAATCTCTAAGAATCTCAACCACAATCAAGTAACAACCCGAGATCGTACACTAGATTCAGTAACCGCACATTCACAGTGATAAGTTCGAAACGAAATAATATTACAACTGAGTTTAAAGAAGTGTTATTACAACACCAAGTTCAAATCAAAGTAGCGGAAGTCTCGTTTTCACAAACACCTGTTGCAAACTGTTTATCACAAATATAGTGCCATGCCTAGGACAGTCCCGTCAAAAGCAACAAGGAGAGACATCAGAATCCATCATTGCCCATGGCCTTCACTCTTCATCTAGAGGCACGCCTGGCAATAGCCATAATACACCATACCATCTGCAACAAGGGTAAAGAAACCCTGAGTACTCAATTGTACTCAGCTAGACTTACCCGACAGAGAGATAGATATATAACCATAGACACTTCAAGGATTATGCAAGGCTTTATCAGGTGGATCTCATGAGATAGCAGACTTTTGCATAAAAGAGCATCCTAATTACTCATGTATTCTCATAATTAGAAAACATCATTTGACAGTTGATTGAGTAGTATTAACAGACCTCATTAGCACCTATACTAGAGCAATCACTGAGTTATCAAACAATAATAACCATATTGTGCTTGGCATAAAACCACATAACCATCTTTTGGTTACTTATTAGAGTTCAGGTTTCTACAGTGGGAGGAAGAT
The DNA here is from genome assembly GCA_022036555.1 of Microstegium vimineum. Taxonomy (NCBI): domain Eukaryota; kingdom Viridiplantae; phylum Streptophyta; class Magnoliopsida; order Poales; family Poaceae; genus Microstegium; species Microstegium vimineum. The sequence goes on from CM039133.1 coordinate 40,984,563, forward strand.
CTTTCAAGTTTCTCACTGATGGGGAGAGACCGCGATTCGAATCGAATTCCTATCCAGCTGGAGGTTTATTCCTCAATCACACCCAAGTATGCCTGCCGACACACTTATGTGGGTCACCTTCATTATAGTTCGGGTAGCCGCGGTTCTCCATGTACAGGCATGAGTAGCGATTCACGGATAGCCAGGTAGCTCAAGCAGTGCTTGCCCTTGGTGCCAGGCCAGGACGATCAGGAATACTTGCCCACGGTCTAGTATGCCGCTCGCGGTCTTCATGACCCAAGTAGGGGGAGGTTCCGGCCCGAACATACAGAGTTAGGCTTCGCGGTCGAAACGAGTTATTCGGCCAGCTATGAAGGAGGCATGCGTTCAATCTCGGCAGATGTCCAACCACGATCCAGTGCCTAGCGACACAGGCGGAGAGAACCCGCTCACAAGATCTCCAAGTCAAGTGGCTCACAACACCTTGTCTGCCCAGTCTCGATTTATTGCTTCCACAAGGTTATTTTCCACGATAGAAAAATATAGCCAACCGTGACCAACAACCTATCTTTGTGGGGGATGTTAGACCACCCACGCTACCGGTCTAAGCATGGCTAAGCAGAGGTTTCAATCCTGGGCCTACAAGGTTCTTTTTGTTGGACAAGGAGATATAATGCAGCAAGGGTTTCATCTCAACTCCTACTAACTTAATGCACAAGCAAGTGGTTGGATTGTAAGTAAAATACTTAAAATAGAGTAAGAAGGGTGTATAATGCTCCGAGGCTTACCTTTCACGAAGGTAGAGGGAAGGTGGTTTGGGCACTCAGGAAGGTCAGAGCCCTGTTCTCCTTCTTCTGGAACTTCTGGAGCTTGTATCTCTGGTGGGACTTCTCCTTCTATCTCCCCAAACTCCAGCAAGGTCACTCCCTCTGGCGATCCTGGATGCATGTATACATGTATGATGATCCAACATATATGACAAGTCATATACTTAGAAATGAGACATGTTTAATGCATATGAATGCATGCTCATGATGAATGTTATTATGCATCATTTTATTTCGTTCACCGAGTAGGTGCAAATCTCCTCTCATGAAGAGAAGTTAACACTTACCCTTAGCTAACAACCTGTAGTAGAGCTTTTCCTCCTTGGTCAGCTCTCTAACACCTGCAACTAAACATGCTTTAACCTTAAGTTATGGGATTAAACAACACCCAAGGCATACAAAACACCTAAAACAACAGTTAAAAGAAAACTGTGTAGCTGGAGCTACACACAACCAAAAATTATAAACTAAGACATTCTGGAAAGTTTATGAAATTGTCTACAAAACATTCCATAAACTCCCCAGCCAGTTTTAACTTTAAATTAGCTTAACAGTCACTTTAAGCAAGGCTGTTTTGAGAAAACAGGAAAACACAGATTTAAAGCTGAACTTGTAAAAAGCACCCAGGTTAAATTAAACAGGTTATGGCTATGAAAATTTAACACCAGATAGATTAATAAGTTATCTACAACAAAGCCAACTGTAGCTACTGCTGAAACTAAACATAAGTAGCTTAAACAAATCTAGCAAGAAAACATGTTTCAGCAGCTTAACAGCATTCGGCTAAAACTTAGAACAGCTGTAAAGCCTTTAACTATCTATCCAAAAATCATGGTAAAATTAGACAGGCAAGGTTACATATTTATGTACCACTTTGGTGTTCACACCAACAACAACAAACACATTTAAAAAAGAGTTAAAATTATTGCATTGCTGATGATGAGAAAACAAGCACAAGTTATACAAAAATTACTTAAACAATTTGAAAAGTGTGAAACAATAGATTTTGTATTTTTCTTAGCTTATACTAAGCAAACAACGCCTGTACAAAAATTACCAAGCATAGAAAACATATATAACTTAGCTTAGCAAAATAAACAAGGTTGCATTCAATTAAACAAGCATTTAACCAAAAGAACTACAACATGCAATTAAATTACAGGTTATTGGCACTTTAACATTTTTCATGGGAAGTGAATGCTGAGTTAAGCTCAACACAACAAGAACCATGATTTTAGCACATACCAAACTTTAGTTATGAATTAAACAAGTTAAACTAAGCATATAAAGCTTGCCGTTCACTTTTATTAAAACAACATAGAAGAACACTAACAACAAGATACTTAACATTTTTCATGCATAGAGAAAAACATAACAAAGCTAACAGAACTGGTTTCATATTTTTAGCATTTTCCTAGAATTAGTTATGAATTTCCAAAGTTAGCAAACAAAACTGAAAAAAATAAAACAGAGAAACACTTAGAGCCTATGACACGCGGGACCCACGGGTCAGGTTCTTCCCCACAGAACCGATGCACTAAAGGTGCTCGACCGTCGATTCCTCGCTGGCAGCGAGGTCTCCGGCCAAACCAACCCTACGGTTGTGTTCGCCTTCGCAACCCGCATCGAACCATGTAACTGGTTGTACCCCAGGTTCACTAGAGGATGCTCGACGGCGTTCATGGCGGCACGGCGGCGCCGCGGTTCTTACGCTGGCCGGCGCAAGCTTCCTTCGACCAAACTAGCGGCGGCTACAACTACACGGAACCCTAGCGGTCCGATCTAGCCCGGATTGGGGCCGTGCGAACCCTCCGATGAGCTCGGCCACATGCACAGCGGCACGGTGGCGAGTTCACGGCGGTGCGGTGCTGCTGTTCCGGCGATGGCGAGGCACGACTGCTTCAACCAACTCCGGCCATCTAACCATGAACTAACCAGCTAACCCTAACGCGACTTAGACGAACTCGAGCGACGCTGAGAAGCCCAGCGTAACCCTCGCCGGCGTTGCGGGTGCCATGCGCTTGCGCGCGGCGGAGTTCCCGTTCCGGCGAACCCTAACCCTAATCGCTTCAACCGACTCCTCGGTGAGCATCTACAACCTCTAGGCTACCGCGTACGAGAGCTAGAAGGAAGGGAGAGGCGCCGGATTGGGCTGGCCACGGCGGCGCAAAGCTCGGCGGAGCTTAGGTCGTCAATGGTGCCCGCGGTGTTGCTCGGTCTGGCTTACCCGTGCGGCTAGCGCTGCAACTGAGCGGTGCAAAAGGTGGAGCGGAGCAAGGCGAGGCTGTGGCTGTGTTTTGGCGGCCAATGCGGCGGTGTGCAGCGCAGGCGAGCTCGGCGACGGCGCTGCTCGACAATGGCGCCGCTGTTGCGCTTTCTTGCGCGAAGCAGAGAAGAGAGGGAGAGAGTGAGGGCGCGGGCGTGAGTGCGGTCGCGAGGTGGAGTGTTCGGCTCGCCCTCGCGCGGCCGGCGCGGGCCAAACGCCGGTGTACGGCTGCCACGCGGCACGCGATGCCTGAGGCGGTCGGCCACGACCGGACGGCGCACTCTGCCTCTGCATTCGAAAACGCCATCAGGCCGACTGAAAGCGCGATTTGTTATTTTCAATTGCATCAGTAGATAGAGATATAGGCGGTTAGGGAGTTAATCGCGACTAATACATATGATTCACTTCCTAGTCCAATCAGTGCAACGGCTCGCCCTCGTGCAGCCGGCGCGGGCCAAACGCCGGTGTACGGCTGCCACGCGGCACGCGATGCCTGAGGCGGTCGGCCACGACCGGACGGCGCACTCTGCCTCTGCATTCGAAAACGCCATCAGGCCGACTGACAACGCGATTTGTTATTTCCAATTGCATCAGTAGATAGAGCTATAGGCGGTTAGGGAGTTAATCGCGACTAATACATATGTTTCACTTCCTAGTCCAATCAGTGCAACGCGATTAACTCCAATTGCATCAGTAGATAGAGCTGTAGCCCGACTACAACTTTGGTGCAATTTGTTTGAACTGAAACTATCTAGATTTCAAACTACAAGCATTCAAACATAGCAACATTCAAACTGAAAGTCACTTAAGACTTAGGCGATTTCAGAGAACTAAAACAGCCCCCAAATCAGCCTTGATTGGCTAATTAGGGCATTTTAGGTTCCAAATCACCTCAAGGTGGTTAAACAAAGTTTGTTCAGAATTAAAAACTCTACAACTTTGCTTAAGCCCACTTTGTCAAACAAGATCATTAACAAGGTCAAAATGTTAAATCAAGAAAAAGGGTTCCTAGGGTCAATCATTAAAGCTTGAACCCTAGAAACCTAATTTGACTTGATCATGAACATAAACATGGTTCCATTTTCATCCCTAAGCATTTCTAGGTGGTTATTAGTGATCAAAACATCAAGCACTTGATTATACAAGCATAACTCACTTAAAGCTAAGTGTAGGTTAACACATACACACATGAAAACAAGGTGATCACTTAAGGTTATCATTTCATATGATTATTGAAATGCATGAATGCAATGATGCTTGTGCTTATGCTTGTGAAATGATATGCAAATGCAAGCTTAACACCTAGGGTGTTACATTGTTCTACAAGGTCCTCTCAGTAGCTAAATTGTTATTTCCTTAAAGTAAACAGTATAAAAAATAATTTTCACAGCAGTGGAACGTGGACTCTGATTGTTATAATCCTGACCACAAAGCAATGCAACTTTGCAATGTTAATTTTTTTTCTCAAATTCACTAATACTGGTTAGTTAGTTGAGCCATTTACAGAAGAAAAAAAATGATTGGACTAGGAAGTGAATCATATATAGGTATGAATTTGTCATACTGTAGACACATGGTTTATTTTTGGAGGAAAAACTAGAATGCTTTAGGTCATAAAGTAGTACACTAAAGTTGAGAGTTTATCAAAGCAAGGTCAAGGACCTGGAAAGGTGTAAACTCTTGCATGCCCATCCAGTATTTTTATTTTATTTTATTATTACCACTTTACCATGCGTGCATGGGAACATTACATTGAACTCTGCCAGTAAGCATGAATGTTGAATGAAATTTCCTGCTTTGCAGAGTCGTCGTCCTGGAGATCTAAATCTAGAGCTTTCAGTTCAAGGTCACTGTGGCGACCAACATTGTGTAACCTACATATAAACACTGCGATTCTAATTATTGGATTATGTGTGGAGCTCTATGGTTTTTAATATGAAGATGGCTAACTAGAACTTTTCAACTCTATGTTTTTTCTCTTTTTATTTACATGGCATGAGTTGGTACTCCATTATCCTGACCTCTTGCTCGTGCCACAGACGCCGCAGTGGCATTGGTAATGAGATTGACCAAACCCATTGATTTTTGTTTGCCTATAATAACTCGGATATATATATATATATATATATATATATATATATATATATATATATATATGTATATGCCTTTTGGTTATTTGATTTGTATGGTTATATGTTGCTGTAATGTTAGCATGTGCATTATACTATTCTTATATAAAAGGAATATTTTCGCCATGTTTGCTATAAAATTGTGTTTTAGCCTAATCTCAAGGTATCTAACTGCTGCTTATAACTGACGCTTGTTTTTTTTTCTCGAACACGCAGGGGAGTTGCGTATCATTGTATTAATAGAGGAAAAAAAGAGTCATACATAGACCCAAAGACCCTCCACACACAACCAACACTCAACCCCAACACTATTACTCAAACCAAGACACTAGAACACCGGTTAAGAAAGGTAAAAGATGACCCTACATCAGTCCATTAGACTGATCTTCCAGCAGCAATCAAGGAGATCCCCTTGGCCCCTGCCAGAGCTAAATTAACATTTGGGGAAGCCTACACAATCATTTCTATGCCGCCAAATGCTCCAGGCTCCCAAAATGACTAGAGAATTCAGACCCAACCTAACATCTCCACTAGCAGCACTATCGACTTTTCTCCACCAAATATCAAAGGATTGGTCAGAAGGCTGAGGAGCGGGTGCTGCAAAGCCAAAGCACGATAGGAGGGAGAACCAAAAGTCTCTTGAGAGTACACAACCCACAAGAATATGTTGAATGTCCTCCTCCTCTTGATCACAAAGAAGGCACTGATCTGGATGAGGGAGCCCCTCTTTGCCAATCTATCCGCTGTCCAACATCTATTATGAGCGACAAGCTACATGAAAAATTTACATTTGGGGGGGGGGGGGGGGGGGGGGGGGGGCAGGATTTCCAGATTCTCTCATAGGGTTCAAAGGTGATTGCCCCTGAAACAACATATCATATGCGCTCTTTGCTGTATATTTTCCAGAAGCAGACAACCTCCAGATGTGCTTATCAGGAATTTCCTCATTTAGTTCCACTCCATTTAGGATATCCCAAAGGTCAAGATATTAGTTTTGTTTTAGAGAAGCAATCTATGTCTGTTCAGAAATTAGATGCATGGCTGCAGCACGCTTTGGTTTGTTCCAATGTCTTAGCCTAATCTCAAGGTATCTTACAGTGGTATGTTAAGATAATTCTACAATTTATCTGCTATGCAATTCTCTAATCTGTTTTGAGGGCCAGATCTATTTCAAATTGAGTTATTTATCAGTAAGAAGTCATGTTCAGTGATGTTCCAACAACTATTTAGTATGTTGGTGTATAAATTGAACATCAGATGTATCATACAAAAAAAAATTATTACTGTTGTGCATCTTAAGGCGCTCAGTGACAACTTCACTGTCAGATTCGGAATCAGAGGAAAAGTAGAGTTGTTCATTAACATAAGTCAGTGTTAAAGTAATTCTGATATCAAATAGCCAGTTACCTCCTATGCCCGTTTTGCCGAGTTGATTAACTTGGTCCTTTCATGCTTCTTCTGTGTGTTAAAAGTTCACTTGTAGCCAAAACTACGAAAAAAATATAGTCATTTGGTTGTTTTCATGTACAACCCTGAAATGAATCCGTAGCGTTAGCACGGACATTATACTATAAAGGAGTAGTTGAAGGATTATGAACAAAAGAAATCCTGCTACCAGTTCATTTAGACATCAGCTGAGAAATATAATGGAGGATTCTAATTAATGGTCTGATTCTAATTAATTAGCTTATTCTCTAATGGTTTCTTGGAAGCCGCTGCTTTCTGGTCGGTGATGCACCTGTTGTTATGTTAGAAATAATTGAGTTTAGTTTAGTAGTGTGTTTGGATGCTAGCTAGAAATCTAAGCTTCGGTTTAATAGCAATCTTTTATTTTTGGATTAGTATATATGGCTTCTAGCAACCATGTGTTTAAGCATTATATATCTAATTGTGATCCGGCACATTTGACATACTGTTCATTCTAAAGTTAGGTTATATGCTTTCCTCTTTTCTCCTTGGCATACTTAGCAATGGTAATTTGATTTTTTTATGTATATGGCTGACGTTTCAGTTTTTGAGCAAGAGAGCTCAATGCTACATCTATTTGGGAGCTTTACCTCAAGGTATCGAGGATGCAGAGAAATACATCGAACTAGATCCTATTTTTCAGAAGGGTTATGTGAGCAATCCTAAAGTTCAGCTCCTGAGGGGACAGTATGAAAATGCTATAGCAATTGTACCTTGAGTAGCAAGGTGTTTATCTGTAATTAATCTTAAGAAGTACAGTAGCACTTAAAACTGTGAACATGCTATTTGGGGATTGTGAAACATAGTCAATGAACACATAATTGATTCTGAGATCAGGAATCTTGCGGTTTCATGTCCCCTCTATTTATTTGTAGTTTCATGCTCTGTCTAGATTTCTTCATTATGCCTTGACTCCATATGAAATTAGTTTTATAATATTTTTTCTAGACGTCACCGTAGCGTTAGCACGAGTAATATACTAGTTAATAATGAGTGGCTCTTTCTTAATTTTTATCCTTAACAAAAAATTCTTGTGGATGCTAACGCTATTTGAAGAATTTGCATGACCCCTTTACATTGAAGTTTGTTATCTAGCAACACTTTCACATTGTTTTGGATTTTCAAAAAATGTGAGATGGAGTGCTCTTTATTAATTTTAGAGGGTATTTCCGTACAAATTACTTATCAATGCTACATTTATTTTAAAATTTGGCATTAGCCTCCTTTGTTTGAGGGGTGCAAGATCATGTTTCCATGATATTATATTTTTAGTTTTTGTGATTTAGATGACGACACAAGCCTAAGACTAGCATACATGTTAAAAATGTGTTAAAAATATTATGAAAGGTCCTAGGGATCAAAAAAACAAGTGGGGACCTGAAAAAACCAAGCAAAATGATGAAGAGTCCTAAAACACTATTTATTTATATGAGCTTTTTTTCTCGAACACACATGAGAGCTGCATATCGTTATAATAAGAAGAAAATAATGGGGGTAAAAACATTTATCATTTATAGAGGCAGCTAGCAACAACAGCTGCCTCTAAAATCGAGTTTCTAAAGGTGAGCTGTTTCCACAAATTATTTCCAAAAATCATAAGTTGGGAAAAATAGAAAAATATATTTTTTAAATCCAAAAGAGGATCCCACCAGACAACCACACGCTTAGCCTATTAAAGATTTACATGCATTGACGATTTCCTTAGCCTAATGTCACTTTTGATTTTTTTTAAATAATTGATCTAAGATGGATAGATAGATAGATAGATAGATAAGATAGATAGATAGATAGATAAAATAGTGTTTTTAATTCCTTCGTTTTTATAGATAGGTAGATATTAGTGTTCGCCTAAACGGCCGTGTAAACGGTCGCTAAATGGTAAACGGTGGAAAACTGTTTTGTTTAGGGGTTATTTGGAAATTAAACGGTTGACCGTTTAAACGGTCAAAAAACGGAAATAAACGGTCTAAACGCTCTAAACGGAACGGAGGTAAACGGGCTAAACGGTTGTTTAGGTGAACACAGTGTAAATACAATTAAATTTTACATGCACAAATTTGTATACTTAAGTTTTTATATTCATGAATATGTATTCCTAATTTCTCATGCATAAATATGTATATTTTATTCTATTTACATGTATAAATATATATATACATACTTAAATAATTAATTTTTTACTTGCATAAATAGGTATTAATGCTAGAATAATTTATTTTACATCAATAAATATGCTTATTTTGGTAATATTGTGTAAACCGTTTAGGCCGTTTAACTCCGTTTAAACACCGTGTAAATGGCCTAAACGTTAAACGAAGGGCGGACGTGTAAAGACTGTTTACCGTTTAGGAAAACATTGGTAGATATAGATAGATAGATAAGTAGATAGATAAATAGAGAGTAGATAGATAGATATTAATTAACCAAATTTATTTATGTAAACGAGGACATATCTGGCCTGAAGAAATAATTAAATGATAGTGTATCTTGTCCTAGGTGCCAGAGTATCCATTTTTTCATCAGATCGAATATATTATCATCAGGAGCATTAAAGCTGCATAAGCAGTTAGCGTACTGCCGTGTGCCTTCTCTCCTATTTACATAGGAGAATACACATTCTTGATACGTGAACAGCATCAGATTTGGCCCTTGCACTCGTCGCCACACCAGATACAGATTGGTAACTGTATTGAAGAGATGCTGCCTGATGGGCGAGTTGTTCTTCTGTTGATACTGTGTGCAATAGCAATGCCTTCCCAGCAGGTGGTTGGTACTTGTACCAACGATCAGAAGGTGGCCATCTTAAGAGACTGCGAAAAGTTCATCAAGATTGGAGATTCTTCTCTGATTCCAATCCCAGTAATGGGACAACCCTGTTGCAACGCTGTGAACAAGGTGCCCAAGATGGGGGGCAGGATTGATATGCAATGTATTGTCGATCTACTTACAGGTGGAGAGAAGCAGCATCACAATGTAAGCAAGATACTGAATCTTCCAAATCACTGCCAGGAGTAGATCATATATATGGTGATGTTTCGTTGTGTAGTCCTGGCAACATGAATGGTAACGTAATCGAGTCCCGCGTCAATCGGTTGCATGCAAGAGGTACAGGCTTTTTGTTTGGTTGACCACAAACACTCCAACAGAGCGATAGATTACCGCTCGGAAGGGTGCGGGAACCGCGGGCTATAGGACCAGATCGATTCACGGCTTAACACATCACGGGCTGCACGTACCAAACGTAAATTAATGTTAACCATTTCCACTGTGAACCGATTACGTGGTGGAAACGTCCAAACAAACAACACCATATATATGTTTGCTGGTAAATTCAAATATCTCCTTTATCTATCTCATGCTACCATTAGAACATTAATTTGTTTGCCCACGCATTATAACCGAAGCAATAGATTAACCATTATCAGATTCGTGTTTGCCCTTTCGTTATATATGGCACGACCAGATCGTTTAGAATAAACGGCCGCCAAGAATTCGAGGCTGAAATAAGGAGTTCGAATGAAGCAAGACACACATCCCCTCGACCCCTCTGACATTTAAAAGCTATGGAAGTAGGTTCATTTTGTTATGCTCCCACAATTCTAAATTGCCTTGAGTACCCAAAACTGCCAAGGAAAAGGCTTAAACCGCTAAGAAAATAATTATTTGCCACAAACCGTCAAACAAATTTACTCAAAGATAGAGCACAAGAAAAAATAATATTTTTAGCGGTTGACACTAAGAATGATTTTCTTGGGAGCTGGCCACCAAGAAAACTAGCACTCTACTTACTTCGACAAAAGGACAAGAAAATGTTATAGCCTCCAAGTAATTAGTTTCCTTGAGAGCCAGCAACCTCTAAGGAAATATTTCCAACTGTCGAGAATTAGTTTTCTTTAGGGCGAACACCTCGAAAATATAATATTTCTAACCAAAGAAATTTAGTTTTCTTGAGGGTTAATAACCTTGGAAATGTAATGCAGAGAAAAAAAACATAAATCAGCAAAAAAAACCTTCCTTGTGGACCTTGTAGTGGGAATCAAACCAGCACCTCAAAGTAACTTGTGACCTGGTGAATTATTGTTTTCATTTGTATTCACTTTATTAAATCTTGTGATAAATATTTAAAAACCTAAATGACTTCAAAAAAAAATTGAACTAAGAAGATTTAAATCTAAACATATACTATAACTTTAGTTTAGATCGAATCTCCATTCAAGATCATTTGGAAGAGAATTTTCTTGGGGTTCAATTACATCCAAGAAAATATGAGTTACCTTGGCGATTTTGAATAGCTCTTAAGAGAATATGAATTACCTTGACGATTTCTAATAGCACCCAATAAAATGAGCATTATCTTGGTTGTTTGTAATAACACTCAAGAAAACATGGAATTATCTTGACGGATTAGACTAGCACTCAGGAAAATAAGCAACTACCTTGACGTTTTTTTTAAGGTTTACGTCCGGAGCCAAGAACACTACACTTCCCTTGGTGGTTTCATTTTGGCATTCAAAAAATCTTTGGCCCCCAAAGTAATTTTAGATTCTGGCAGTGTTATATACCTCTGCCCTTTGGTCAATAAAAAATATAAATAGAAATATTTTTATTGGTTATATCTGTAAGAGGTAGAGATCGGCCTCTGGAAACAATGAGCGTGTTGGCTTTTGCTGACTGTGGCTGCACTAGCGTTGGCAAAATTATTCAGCAGTTCGTCGGCTCGGCTACGACCAGCCATAGCTGCAGCATAATCGAGATTCTGACCGATCTTTTGCATAACATGCGTGAATGTGCACATTGCATTGAACCCGAGACATCCACCTTCGCGTGATCATGGTATTTATAGCTAGTGGGCTTGTCTCGAGATTCTTCTTTATATTTTGGCGTATTTTTTCTTTGGTGATGGGCCACCTAAGCCGGGGTGACAACGAAAATACCCATAGAAATCACTTTTGTAGTAGTGTGTAGCCTATGGAGAAGCCCATTTGTAGAATCCAAAAACAAAAATGCATGACTAAATAAGCATGTGCCACGCAACGAGTAGCTAAGGCTGTCTATACTCGTGGTTCTACGAAAATCTTATTGAAATCGAAGGTTCGGGTCTCGATGTTTCATACATTCGAAAAGATCCATCCACTTGTAGAGCTATTATCTTCATTGCCACCAACGATTACATGTTTTTGTTTTATTTATTGAGGCATATTAAAGGGAAGACGTGGAAGACGTGATGCGTGATGCATGGGTGTCATAAAGGGATCTAATAAGATAGTTTACTTAAGATACACTTAGCGGAAAGACACAAACACCAGCAAGATGTTCTACGTACTTAATGACAACAAACATGCAAAAATTCACAACAAAGAGATACAATAGATTGCCAGAATATAACTAAAGCAATAGATCTTATGGCATATCCAGCGTTTTGAAATGTTGGATCTCGAGACATGTCTAATGTTGGGAGATATATCGTTGGATTCAATATAAGAACAACAATTTGACTTTAGTGTTCAACAAGGATAGTTTTGGCTTGAGGAAAGCCATTCAGTAAGAAGACAATGAAAGAATCTAGATAGAATATTGACTTTTTTTTAATTTCAAATTTTCTGTGTAATTTGGGATGAAATGTGCTGACTTCTCATAATAATTCATCTGTACTTTGGAAAAAATGTATTCATGATGTAAGCATGCCACACATCTACGTGCGTCATGTTTTAAAAAAATGACGTTTCAAAAGTATGCAAAAAATGTCACATTCCAATAAAAAGGTTGCACCAACTATACACATCCATTACATCAAATTGCAAGTGGACCGGATATCATCTAGTAGTGGGGTAGTTGTATTCAAGATTGAATGGGCCAATATTCATTCACTTTATGGTCTACTGTAGACGAGCCCAAGCAAGGGAATCTATTCATGGTGCGAATTGACCATGGCCCAAAAGTCTCCAACTAAACAGAACATTAGTTGAGCAATATATCTTGTCTTTCCTTCAACTAAAATACTACCAGTGTACCTATACAACGTGTAATGAAAATATTGGCGCCCTGATATCCTTGGTACGCTCGTTTCTGATTCTGCAGACCTATTGCTGCGTGATACATGCATAAGCAAGAAGCTTAACAGCATAGCACGTAGCAACCCATGCAATACATTCTTTCTACAGTTCTCACCCTAGGATTTTGGAATGATTCCTCAACTTCTATGCTCAAAAGTCAAAATGGCCGTGCGACCCGAATCGTGGAGTGTGATGTCGATCTGCAAATGGAGAATTACAGAGGGAGGGAAAATCCGCGGAGGTATTTGGAGTCAACTCCAGACTCACGGAGCAGAGCAACCCGTCCTGTCCGTGCAACCTGCGCAAGGAATGGGCAAAGAGTACTGGTAGTTATTGCGATATATTTCAAGCACCTCATCCCACTTTAGCATTGGATCCAGTCCTCCAGACAGAGAAAACTTGGACAGTTTTGCTCATGGGTTATGCATGTAATGGACTAATGGTAGACATAGATGTTAACTAGAAGCTCAATGGTCAATACACACCTCACAGATACCATATTGCTCCAGCATCTTTTGCAATCTAACCATTCTGTCAATGTCTCCGGTGAGCTGCATATGCCAACAAGGTTATTGCTCACTAAGCGTGGCACCAAGGAAACATTAACGATTAAACAAATTGGTACAAGTATGAATGCATATTAATCAAAAACAAAGGTGAAAATCATTGACCGAGCCAAAAAAATAATAATAAATTTTAAATCGATCTTCTACAACTATAACCGAGAGTTGCTAAATGTTTCAGTAGCTGATCTTATTTTACATTTTAACATAAATATACTATGTCACTTCATGGTAGGATCATAACTACATGATGTGATGTTTCTACTGTCCCAATGATTTTATAAAACTAGATTAAATTGTCATAACTTTGGAAGGATATTATTGTGCTACATGAGTTAAGCACAAGTAAACATTCTTTCAATAATAGTTACCAATAGTGTAATTGTGTGGTCTGATATGTCAACTTTTTGTGCCTCAAAAATCTGAGCAATATCTAAGACATCTCTTCGAGCTGTAGCATTTGCGGCGACCTTTATGATCATTAACTCTCTACCAACAAATGGTAAGTGAGTAAAATCCTGGACCTGAGAAACAAAAATGACTTTCAGCACGACTTCTATAACAATCATGCAAACTGCAATGTTAATTTTTACCTCATGAACATCAATGAGCTTGTACAGTTGATGTACTAGTTTGGAAATGGATTCATCATTTCCAGGAACAACAGTAGTGATGCGAGAAGTTCCTTCTTTTGCAGCTGGGCCAACAGCAAGACTCTGCAAAAGTGATGGTTACTATTTAGCAAGGACTGGATTATACAATTACCAAAATAAAGGGAGCATAAATACAAAACTGGTTTGAACAACCTGAATATTGTAGCCCCTTCTGGAAAATACACCTGTTACAACATTGAGAACTCCAGGGACATCATTCACAAGAATTGACAGAGTATGTGAACAAAACCCTGTTGGCTGAAGCAATAATAAATTCCTAGTTTAGTTTAAAAATAGGTACATTTAGTTGCAGTAATTGTATTTTAGATACTTCACTGTGAACCATAATTTGGTTATATATAATCTAGTCTTAAATTTGGATTCTGGTACTCATGCGGTCATGTCTTTTAACTTTTACAACACCAATAACTTCTAGTGAAATGAGTACAACTGGATGTGGATCATCTCTAGCTAGCACCAAACAGTTCAAAGTCATTAGAACACAAGACCGTACATCACCATCTGTCATAACACCCCAATGAGCATCCAGAATTGGACTTGATGAGAAGCTTTCATAAGATTCCACTGGATAAACATCACCCTGGGTAGAAGCAGACAAGCACATATAAAAAAACTCATTCCAAATTCAAACTAACAGTGAGGATGATAAATAGTATTTCCAGGAAACATTAAACCATCAATAAAAAGAATGTGCAAGTATTTTCTTACTTTAGTAATTAATGATACTGCCAAAATACTTAAGGAGTCCAAAAACAAAAAACACATTCGTGCTATTTGACTGCAATGTAAGATATGCGGAAATATGAAAATATACAAATGACAACATGTGCATGTGCACACATACAAGGTTCACATTTTGGAAGGACTAATGTTAATAAACTATCAATAGCAGTAAGAACGTTTCCTCAGAAAGGCAAATGGAGTTGTACCTACTACTTAGTACCCAATTAAACAGAGTACCAAATAAAACCAAGACGAGGAGATGAACCAATTCTCCACATGAAGCTAATTAATAGGAAGCATAAAACTAGGGAAATATCAGTTGAAAAGCATCATGACCGTGATGAGAAGCTAAAGCACACATCATATATAAATCATTGTCAGATCACAATTGTGGTTCCTTACCCCTGATGATTCTTCTGGATTCTGCTCAATTGCCCTTGCACCAGTGTTTTGCCGGAAATTTGAAGGTATTGCCACATCGAGATCAGGATAAGAAGCTGCAGAGAACCTCCAAAAAGGAGCAGTTTCTCCCATTCTTTCACGGCGCAAAGCTATCTATAAGACAAATGTTCATTAGGTCTAGTAAAGAACAAGATCACGATATATTTTCACTATTTTCTGAACAAGAATGACCTTGCCAGTTCTAGCAATTTCTCTGATCCCATATTTGCTCAGAGTCTTCTGTATTGCAACCATCTTTCCAGGATCTCCAGTTACCTTTAACATAACCACAAAAAAACATAAGACGGACAACATGAGTAATATTCAAGTCAAGACACACCAAAGATACTACCTCGATAGTTAGTGTATGGTCTGAAAGATCAACCACTTCGGCTTTGAAAATGCGAACCAAACCCATTATCTGCATTCACAACTAGAGATGTCAGCCACACAACAAAGTTTAGTTGTGCCAGGTTCACAGACCTGATCTGTAATGTCCCTGTTGTCAATTTCCATATTTCTCTATAATGTTCAGTTTTAGAGTTACAGGGCAAGAAAGTGCAGATACATTTTGAAAGATGTGTATGTTTGTACCTCAGGTAGCTTTTCTCGCTCTGCATTTACTTTTATAAGCATAAGTTCTCTTTCAACTTGTGGTTCCATTGATAAGTCATCAACCTGTTTATTAATCCAAATATTAAGCTATGAGTACAAGATACGCTATTGAACAGTAACAAGGACAAAACAAAAAGCAATGAGTTTCACGGCGTATTAGTTATCAATCATTCTATAAGTCAAATGGCGCAGGAAAATGACTAACCTTTATGACATTAACAAGTTTGTTTAGTTGCTCTACAACCTGGTTCAATATTTTGTCTGTTCCTGACACTACTATTGTAAATAATGCTTTATCCTTGTTCAGCCCAACAGCCAATGACTCGATGTTATATCCTCTTCTAGCAAAAACCCCAGCAATTCGATTGATCATCCCACTTTCATCACCAACAAAAACTGATAGCGTGTGACGTTTTATAACCCTACAAAGGAAAATTCATTGAGGCACATCAGTGAGGAAGTGCAGTAGACGCTGTTAATAATAAATAATTAGTTGTATATACTTAATAGCACTTGGCCACAGGATCGAACTATTTACAACACTTATACAGTATAAGCATGCTATTTCTCTGTTTTTCAATGGACATGTATTAATTATTCCCTAGGTTCCTGGAAGAAAAGAACTAAAAATAGCATATAACAGAGTATAGTTTTCTCAATTGATATTGATCAAACTGAACTTGAGAAGAAAATAGAGGTTTAAGTTGTATTGCAGTTTACATCCCTTTAGTAAAAATTCAACAAACATGGACGATTACTCATTGTTTATTAGAGTGAAAATAAACATGTTTTATGTGTTGACTATTGATCATGAAAGCTTCTCCTTTTTTATGAGTGAAAATATTACACTTTTTCCAGCATAAAGATTTGTACAAACTAAAGCATGAACTGGTTGCTACATGTTTTCCAATAGGACCACTTGTGCCAATTGGCAAAGTCTATCAACAATAAAGGGTAGAAAGTAGAAAACATTCACTATTTTGGCAGATTATCCATATTCTTTCCTAAGGTATAAAAAATGTGCCATGCCATAATGTATCTTACCAAGAATTTGAATTAATATTTTTGTACCATACATGCCTTCGCTTTGCACTATTGATCCCACTACAACATTCTAGAGTTTTACTTCATAATTGAGTTTTATCTGCGGGTCATTTCATTAAAGAGCAGTGATAAGTAAAAAAACAGAAAAGAAAAGAAACAATCATGACTCAAACCCATATTTACAGTATAACTATGGGTCCATGACTCAAACCCATATTTACAATATAGGGGCGTGTTTGGAACAAAGGAATGCAAAACAGAGGAATGGTAGGAAACGAAGGAACAGAGAAAAGGAAAAAGTGAAAAACTACAGGATTAGAAACTACAGGAATGAAAATTTTGGATCGTTTGGATTGCAGGAAATAAATTTAAATCTTCACATTTTTTTAATGAACAAAATAGTTGTTGGTATACACTAGTAGAGCAAGCATAGATGCGTTCCCTCCATTCCCTTGGGTCATAGTGGATTTTTCCAGTTCCTGTGTTTTGTGTATGTATCGGTACCTTCCCTGTGGAATGGAAGGTTAGTTTCCTTTGTTCCAAACAGCAAGTCTATGTTCCTTTCCTATGATTCCAGTTCCCGTGAAATTCCCGTACCAATCCTCCAATCCAAATGCGGCCTAGGTTGAAACAAGTATAAATTATACCTCCTATCTTTATCTCTCTTGAATCAACTCTAAAAGAATTCATTATTCCACCCATTTTGAAAAGCAAACAGCCAAAAGCCAAAAAGCACAGTCTAAGGTGCTTTAAAAAATGTGCTACGGAAAAGCAGTTGCTTATGAAAAAGAAACCTCCAAAAGCAGTCCCTTTGGTTGGGCTTTAAGCTTTTGGAAAGCAAAAGCAGCCCCAAAATCCCAGCCAAACAGACCCTAAGAATTTGGAAAGAGAACAAAAACATAGTTCCCACAGCATAGGCTCATGCTTTACTCTCTCACACAATGCAATCGTCCATCTATTCCATTTGTCATGTGAATGAAAATCTAGCTTTTTCTTGGTTATATTATCTAAAACCTGATTCATTTCTTTAGTGTTTGAACTTACTCTGTGAATCATTATCATATAATAGTAGCATGACCATTAGATTACATTATATGCGATATGGCGCAATAACAAAAATGGTTGCATCTTAATTTGTTTATTTTCTCAAACAATACCATACCGAAGGTAAAAAGAATTTTAGTTTTGATTTCAATATGGTCACAGCAATGTGACCGATACCTTTTGTACCCCCACTGCACTAACGATCAACATCAAAACGTGTAGCTGCTTCCAGAAGTATTAAAAGATGATGTTCTCTGAAACTATTTTCCTTTAACAATTCATGTGCCCCGAATAATCATGTAAAGCACTACCAAAATGCCATGTTTGTCAGGGACCGCAATGCAAGATTTCAACATGACCACTGGTCCGCATGACAAATCTCGCCCAGATCCACAATAATCTGGCTTCTGGCAGTCCGACAAGACGACTCAGTCCCATCCGCGCAGTACAATGGCACATTACATTACAATTGAAAGGGAAAAACATCGATTGGAGAGTGTTCCTGCATACTCCCCTTAGTGCCGCGAACAAGATTCCACATGAAGTTCAAGGAGATATGGAGATCTTACGAGTGATTCGAACGGGGTGGCACCGGCGTGACGCCGCCGGTCGCCGGAGAAGAGGAGGCCGCGGCGACGACGACGGCAACTGAGCGCGCTCTCGGCGCCGCGGTGAAACCCACCGCCGGCGTCGGCGGCCGGCAGTCCACGCGGGACCCAGCCCCAGACCCGGAGGTGGCGAGGCCGAGTCGGGAGATGGTCGCAGCAGCGTTCATGGCGAACGGATACCGCCGGAGATGCCGAGGGGGAACGCCGCGGTGGGGGTTTTGGGAGGGAGAGAGGGACTTTTGTGTCAACGCGCACGCGCGGACGGATGAGGTGGTTGATTTCCCAATCTAGGACTGGCGGCTCCGTGGTAGTATAGGGACAACGGTCGCATCACCTTTTTCTTTTTCTTTTCTCTTGGCCTCAACATTGTACTAGTAGTATTAAAGCCAAGCCATGTAATAAATATCTACCCATTCGATTTCCAATTATATATCTAGATATACGACGTACAGTAAAAACTATGAATATTTAGAAACAACAAAATAACTTATAATTTTGACCAAAGTTTTGCTAGAAGCTAGATGGATTCTAGGCGCTAACCCTAGCCTTAGAGCTGATATAAGCATTAAATAGTTAATAGACAGCAAATTATTCATAAAAAAATAGAAAACACTAAGTTGTCACTTATCTAAATGATTTCAGCAACCTCCCATCCATGAGCACGCCATATTAACATATCAACAATTGATAATTACAAATTTTGAAAGTATAATAACAATTTATAAATAAATGACAAAACAAGCACATAGTTCTTAGTTCCCGGATCTCAGTTTGTGTCACAAAAGAAGACACATAGTCACACATACACACAACTGCAGCAGCATAAATGTCATCTTCATCTTTATCAAATCTTTCTTTAGACTCAAACTCTTCTCCTTCATAGAGCTGCCTCACTCTTGCACTTCTACACCGCTCAAGTTGTTCATTTGCTCCCACCACTCTCACTCTTGCAAGACCGATGGGAGGAGCTCCTTCGGCGGATGGACCTCGTCACTACTACACAAATCTTTACCGCAGCGGTCAAAACTGTTTTACCGCAGCGGGCAGCAGCGTCCGTTTGCGCTGCCACGCTACGGTAAAGAAACGGTTAACCACAGCGGGCAGAAGAGGCCGCTGCGGTATATCCATTTATCGCAACAGGCAACATAAGCTGCCCGCTGCGGTAAATGGATATACCGCAGCGGCAACCTTACAGCGTCAGCTGCGGTTAAGTTTGTTTAATCGCAGCGGACATTTAAGTTGCTCGCTTCGGTAAATAGTTTTCAAAATAAAAAATAAAAAACAGAATTCAAATAATTCACAGAATTTGAATTCAAAATATTTTCAGATTCTAGATTTCATATATATGCAGCAAATATTTAAATGTAAACCATCCAAGCATTGCACATGACATAATACACAGTTTTCAACATCCATATACACATCACATCAAACCAACAAGTCCTTTTGAGTTACATTTACAAAATCCTCTAAGAAAAGTCCACGGGCCATTTGTAATCACTTGGGCGCAGCAGAGTCGGCCATTTCCTAAGCCTCTCATACCTTGGTTCGGTAGTTAAGGGAGATTCTTCGTCTAAGAATTGTTCTTCTTCGAGGACGCATTTCTCCATGACGAACTTACAAATTTCGGCCTTAACTTTCTTGAAGGATGGCTTATAGGTGTTCACCCAATATTTTACTCCTTCCTTGAGATTCTTCCAGCTTTGAGTGTACTCCCTGCACTGCCTCAGGTGCTCGTAGGTGTACAAGCCACATGCTTTGGATCCAACCGGTTGTTTGGTGCACTGCACGATCGTTATAGAAGCTTTAGAACAAACACATATGGAAACAAAGCACAAATGAACTTTGCAATTACTTTACGTACCGGGAAGTCACGTCGGATTTTGATGTGGTCGGTATTGTTCGTCTTGCAACTATCGGTTCTGCGATCACTACTACATGATTTATTAACCGTGGCAGTTAAAAAGGATTAACTGTGACGGTTATTCCAACCGCCATAGATCAATGGTCACGGTTAATAGGGGCATTAACTGTGACGGTTAGGTTAGGACAACTGCCACCGTTAATTGTTATTAACCATGGCAATTGCTATAAGAATCCGCCACCATTAATTGGTATTAACTGTGACGGTTTCTTATAGCAACCGCCACGGTTAATATTTTCCAAAAAAACCAAAAAAATATTTTTAAATTATAAATTGAATTTCAAAACATTTTTCTCAAATTCAAGCACAGATTATATAGAGAGAACATATATAATCCTCAAATTCAAGCACAAAATTATATAATAGAACATTTTTCTCAAATTCAAGCACATATTAGATATAAGAGAACATAAGCTTCAAATTGAAGCACAAATTATATAAGAGAATAGCAAACATGAATTAAACAAATATTACATGAATGTGTTGTCCTGTTCCAGAGAACCGATATCACAAAGTTACAACAAGTCATTCATTACACATAACCATGTCCAGCAGTTCATTAAACATATATGTATAACAAGTTCATCTAATCGAAGATGTCCGACAGCTTGTAGTCAGTCATGTCTAAACCGCTGGTTCTCCAATTAGCTAGCTTACGGTACTGAGGTCATGCAGCTAATGCGTTGCCCGAGTAGAAGAATTTCCCACTAACTTTAGCACATTCATCGGTGATAAACTTACAAATGTCGGCTATTGTGCGAGTGTTGGTCTTTTGATTCACATTTCGTCCCACCCACCAATCCGTACCTTTCTTGAGCTGCCGTCAGCTTTGGCTAAATTTCTGGCATCTCCTGAGGTACTCACAAGCATAGTATCCACACAAGAGTGAGCCTTCAGGTTGCTTGGCACACAACATGCAAGATATACATATGTAGCAGTAAGTAGTAGTAGGGTAGTAGTAGTGGTAGCAGGATAGCAATAGTACGAGTTGTATTACCGGGAATTCTCGCCTCAGCCTGAGTTTTGTGCCCCACTCCTTCATCTTATCGGACCTACGGTCAACGCAGGCGGGGTCTTCCACGTACATCCTGTAAGCGCTGAATGTGCATGCCACTAGTGTCAAACATCAAATACAATCATATAGTTTGAGTGCTTAAAAGAAAATATGTGTAGTCACTTTGCTCAGTGTGTAATAATCAAAATAGGCATCATCTTGTCAAAATAGAGCATCAAAGCCAGCAAAAATCACATTGTATAGAAGTAGCAGTAGTAATAGTACTAGTAGTACTAGCAGTAGTACATAACAACAGCCAACAGTAGTTGATAGCAACAACCAGTAGTAGTAGGGTAGTAGTAGAGCAGCAACAACAGTAGTATAGAAGTAGCAATAGTCTAGAAGCAGTAGTAGTAGTAGAGAGTAGTAGAGAGGAGTAGTAGAATAATAGAGAGTAGTAGATAGCAGTAGTAGAGAAGACCAGTAGTGAATAGCAACAGTAGTAGTAGTAGAGAGTAGCAGCAGTAGTAGTAGTAGAGAGTAGTAGAGAGGACTAGTAGAGTAATAGAGAGTAGTAGGAGAGTAGTAGATAGCAGTAGCAGAGAAGACCAGTAGTGAGCAGCAAAAGTAGTAATAGAGACCGACAGAGTAGTAGAGAGCAGCAGCAGGAGCAGGAGTAGATAGGAGAAGTAAATAGCAACAGCCAGCTAACACCATCATTGCAACAGAGAGCAGCAGCAGTAGTATAGAGTAGTATGAGTATAGAGCAGAGTAGAGGGTAGTAGAGGGTAGCAGTAGTAGAGACCAGTATTGAGCAGCAGTAGTAGTAGAGAGTAGTATGAATAGTAGTAGAGGAGTACAATGTAGTAGAGCAGTAGTAGTAGTATGAGTAGTATGAGTAGTAGTAGAGGAAAGCAAAAATTCCTTAGGTCTCAGTTAATATATATCAACATCATTGCAAAGTGCCTTAGGTCTCAGTTAATATATATGAACATCATTGCAAGTACCTTAGGCCAACACCATCATTTCAACATCACTGGATTTTTAAAATCAACATCATTGTAAAGTGCCTTAGGTCTCAGTTAATATACAATTTCTCAGTATGTAAGAATTGAAATAGCCATCATCATTTCCAAATTGAAAAAACATCATGAACCTAAGACACTTTGCTCAATTCTAATGCTTCTTCCATCACTGAATCACATTGCATCTAGGGCAGCATAGATGAAATTGAAATAGCACAGAACCTTGCATCAAGTACAGAATGGGGCAACAAGTGAGAACATCAAGCACAGAGCTCATCATTTCCAAATTGAAAAAACATCATGAACCTAAGACACTTTGCTCAGTTCTAATGCTTCTTCCATCACTGAATCACATTGCATCTAGGGCAACATAGATCAAATTGATATAGCACAGAACCTCGCATCAAATTGAAATAGCTAGGGTTTCCAACATGGTGCTGGGCATCGGAGAGACGGGGAGGAGATACTTTACCTTGGAGGGGAGAGGGTGGCTGTGGGGGGAGGAAGGAGTCGAGCACCGGGGAGGGGGGCTGCCGCCGCCGGGGAGGTAGGAGGCGAGAGCGCCGAGGACCGCCGCCGCGGGGGAAGAGGGCGGCGTCGCGGGGTCTGCCACCGCGGGGGAGACGAGCACGGGGGAGGGGGGGGGTCCACCGCCGTGGGGGAGGAAGGAGGCGTGAGCGTCGGAGTCCGCTGCCGCCGGGGAGGAAGGAAGCGCGAGCACCGAGGTCCGACACCGCGGGTGAAGAAGAAAGCGTCGTGGGGTCCGCCGCCGCGGGGGAGGAGACCACCGGGGAGGGAGGGGGGTCCGCCGCAGCGCAGGAGGAAGGAGGTGCGAGCACCAGGGAGGGGGGGACCACTGCCGCGGAGGAGCACCGTGGCGATTCAGTAGCCCTTCGGGGTGGTGTCGGCGCTGAGGAGGAAGATGGGGGAAGAAGGATTCCAGTGCCAACTTATATAGGAACGATTAACCATGGCGGTTGCCTTAACATGACCGCCACGGTTAATATTAACCATGGCGGTTGTTTTAAGATAACCGCCACGGTTAAATAGTACAACATAGTATCATGTTAGTATGACTAGTAGAAGAGTGTAATAGAGGGTAGTAAACTAGTACGAGTAGTAAAGTAGTAGAGGTAGTAGGAGAGTAGTATGAGTAGTAGATTGTAGTAGACAGTAGTATGAGTAGTAGTAAAAAAGTAGAGCATAGTAGAGTACATTATTAATGAATAAGTGAGAACATTATTACATATAGGTGTGAAAAACATAAAAGTTCTCAGTCATTAATCAATAAATACATTGTATTACACATATATCGATCATTTTCCTAGCAGTTATCCTATAACGGTCTTCTTCTCGCCGTCGGGGTGGAACCAGGGCTTCATCTTGGTCTTGTTGATGCGGTTCTCGACGATCTTGATCTTGCGTGGATGATCAGTAAAGAGGGAGAGCTCTTGGTAGTTGTTGTATTCTTCGGGACTCTGGACTCCATCGGCTCCAACAATCCTTTGCTTTCCTGACACAACCACATGCTTGTTGGAATCTCTAGGCTTCTTGTAGTAGGCTACCCGCGTGACGCGATTTGCGAGTACCCACTCATCATCTTTGTAGCTGACCCTTTGTAGGTCAATAGTGGTTAGTCCATATTCGTCTATATCAACTGCCTTCGGGTTGACCCAATGGCACCGACAGATGGGTATCTCGAGGTCACTGCTGTAGTCAAGTTCCCATATCTCTTCGATCCGCCCATAGAATAACTTCATCTGCATTGTCGCCTCGTCAATGCCCTCATATCGAATACCACTATTCTGTGTCGCGCTCTTCTTGTCCTTCTCTTTCGTGTGAAACATGTATCCATTGATGTCATACCCTTGCCACGTGGTGATTTGTCTGGACGGTCCGGATGCAAGCCTAGATTCTTCAGTGCTTCTGTAGGTGGGGATGTCCTGCTTTTGGATCCACGTCGTGAACTTGATCTTGTTTGTCTCTGTACCCACGCCTCCGTGTGACCGGCCGCAGTGTGGCGAATCTCATTCAGGTGCTGCTCGACCCAGTGTTCCATTGACACTAACTGATTAAGGACGGCGTGATGGGCTTCTTGCAAGATTTCCTCGTCTATATCAGTGCGTACTTTTCTTCCCGTGCACCCCATACCCGTTGTTCTACCTTTGTGCAGGTGGACGGGCAGCCCAATAGCATTTCCATCTCGGACGTATCTCGTGCAACAGTTAACAACCTCCTCTGTTGTGTATGCCTCGATCATGGAGCCCTCTGGGTAAGCATGGTTATGGAGGTATCTGCTGAGGGTGGACATGAACCGCTCATACGTCCACATCTAGTGCAAGTAGACAGGACCAAGTTCCTCTATATGATCGACCATGTGCATCATTAGGTGTGGCATAATATCGAAGAAAGAAGGTGGCAAGCACATCTCAAGCTGGCAAAGAGTCTCCGTGATAAACTCTCTTAGGGCAGGCAGCTCAGCTTCATCGATGACCTTCTGTGTAATGCGGTTAAAGAAGTAGGACATGCGTGTGATGACCATCTTCACGTACTCTGGACCGATAACCTTTATGACAATAGGAAGGAACACAGTCAACATTATGTGGCAGTCATGGGAGTTGAAGTTGGTCATTGTCAGGTCTTTCATCGAGACCAGGCTCTTGATGTTCGAAGAGAAACCGGTCGGGACCTTTACATCCCTAAGCCACTTGCAGAAAGCCCTCCTCTCATCCCGCGTTAGGTTGTAGCTCGCGCCTGGAAGGTCAACTTTATTTCCACTTTGTCTCACCGGTGTTGGGTGGATTTCATGCCTGATGTTCTGTTTCACAAGGTCCATATGTGACTTGAGACCATCTTTTGTATTAGTCTTCATGTCAAGGAGGACCTCGATTGTGCTCTCAAAGACATTTTTCTCCAGGTGCATGCAGTCGATGGCATGCAGTGTATTTAACTCCTTCCAGTACGACAGGAACTTGAAGAAGCACGACTGCTTCTTGAATGAAACCTTCGCGATAGGTGCTTCCTCGTCCTCGTTATCCCGCTTTCTCTTCTTCTTTGGTTTCTTCTGCCCATCTTCGTCCTCTTTCTTCTTCTTTCCAAACTCGAAGTTAATGTCCTTCACAATGTCAAACACCTTTGGCCCGTACCTCGTCCTCTCCGGCTCAATCTGTGGCTCGGCCTGGTTATCGAAGAATTGATTCATCAAAGAATGATGGTACCTGTGCCTCTTGGGGAGGAATCTTCTATGATTCATGTACACCGTCTTCTAGGATCCACTAAGATAAGTGGAGCGGGTACCATCAATGCAGACTATGCAACCGGTCTTCCCTTTAATCTATCCCGATAGTGAAAAATGACCAGGGTAGTCTGTGATGGTGACACAGATGATGGCTTTTATAGTGAACTCCTTCTTAAGGGATGCATCCATTATCCGGGCCCCTTACACCCATAGTTTATGCATATCCTCCATCAACGACTCTAGGAACACGTCTATATCGTTGCCGAGTTGCCTTGGTCCTGAGATAAGCATTGACAGTAGAAGATACTTGCACTTCTGACATAGGTACGAAGGTAGGTTATATATGGTGAGGGTGACTGGCCAGGTGCTGTGTGTGCTGCTGAGGTCACCGAACGGATTCATCTCATCCGTACTCAATGCAAACCTGACATTCCTCGGCTCATCCTCAAACTCCTTCGTGAACATGGCATCAAACCGCTTCCACTGCTTACCATCGGAGGGGTGTCGCAGCTTGCCATCACCCTTGATACGCTCAGGTGATGCATGCCAGGACATGAGCTGGGCATCCTCTGGGTTCCCGAATAACGCACGTAGCCGGTCGATGACAGGAAGGTACCACACTGACAGGGCAGGACTTTTCCTCTGTGTGTAACCATCTTCTTCTTCGTCCTCAATAGGCGACAAAGGCTTCTTGTCCATCTTATTCTTCTTTTTTGCCCCCCTCGACGGTCTTTCCTTATCGTCTGCGTGACAACCGACATTCTTCTTGTAGCGGCTCGCGCCGCAGTTTGGACAACTTTGTGCATTCTCATACTTACCCCGAAACAGTATACAATGGTTAGGACATGCATGAAACTTTTGAAGCTTCATTGCTACTGGCTTGATCAACTTCTTCGCTCGATATGTATTGACGGGCACCCTGTTACCCTCTGGTAGCGTTTCACCAATGATGCATAATATGGCATTGAAGCCAGTGTCGGTTATCCCATGGCGAGCCTTGCACATCAGCATCTGGAGGATGAAACGCAACGTCGTGCAATGCTTTGGACATTCACTGCCATCCGGGTAGAGGAGATCAATTGTTGCCTGTTTCATCTCCCTGAAATTGTCTAGCCACTTTGGATTGCCAAACAAAACATCATCATGGTCATGACGATTAGCAATCTCCTCAAGAAGCTCTGCGTTCTCGGGTCGCAGCGTATCAATCATCGGGTTACCATCGTTCCCATCACCATCATCGTCGTCTTGTAGCAGATCGGTAATAGTGATGTAGTCACGACTCTCATCATCCATGCTCGGTCTTGCAGTGGGTTGTTGGTGTCCTCCATCGCCAGACGCCACTGTGGATGTCATCGACGAGGTTCCCCCATGTTCATTGGCGACACTCGCCTCTTTCTCGCCGTGAAACTTCCACACAAGGTACTTTGGATCCTTAATGAAACCATATCATACAAGGTGTGATTGCCCCACTGCATCTTTCTGGGCAAACCGATTCTTGTAGTCATTGCATGGACAAACCATGAGCTCCCAATCCAGACTAAGGCGATGCTTCTACGCAACGGGCATGAACTTCTTCCTCACATTTTCTAGGAAAGTCAGTTCCATCCTTGATGTCTTGTACATCCACTCATCCCTGTGCTCCATAACCTTTCAAACGCACAAAAAATCAAATTAGAATGATCTAGATCTACTATTCTCTCTTCTCTCGTTTAGATCTAGTGGAAAGCACATAAATCATCCAAAAAAGAGAAAACCGAGTGTTAGAGAGTAAAAGTCAACGTCTTGCGGTGCCACCCTTCACCAAATCCAAGGGCAAAACCTCTCCAACATGTGTGTAGCTCTAGATCTCCTATTCTCTCTCCTCTCCATTGGATCTAGATCTAGATAGGGGAAAAACACCCAAATCATCAAAAAGAGAGAAAACCGAGTGTTGGAGAGTAAAAGTCAACCTTTTGCGGTGCCACCCTTCACCAAATCCAAGGGCAAAACCTCCCCCCCTCAAAAAGTGGTCAAATTGATGGTTTTGAGCTCAAAACCATCAAAAATGGAGAAGGATCCGCGGGGAAGAAGAAAGGGGGCAGTTGCATTTATACTACTGACTTAACCGTGGCAGTTAACTTAATAATAACCGCCACGGTTAATGGTTATTAACCGTGGCGGTTGAGTAAAAAAAACTGCCACGGGAAAGGCATTAATCGTGGCGGTTGTCTAACATTAACCGTCATGGTTAATATACATTAACCGTGGCGGTTATATTATATCAACCGCCACGGTTAATGAATTAACTGTGGCGGTTGTGACCCCTAGCCGATGGCTTTTCCTGGCACCCATTAACCGTGACATTTTTTTCTTTTAACCGCCACGGTTAATAAAACCCAAGTGCTGTGCAAAATAAATTCTGTAGTAGTGGATCCCAGCATTTGGGATCCTTCAAGTACGACTTATAAGCCCTGCACAAAATGTAATAGAGTTAGACATGTTTTGAAAAATAATGATAACCGTAAAAGATGAAAATGCTTATTGACTTACACTTTCAAGCAATCTTCAAATGTCTTGTACCCTGGTTTGTTTATTGACCTCAACGAGTCAAATATGACCGCTCTGCCATCTTGAGGATAGATAAGATATGCAACCCAATGTCCCTCGAGGCCATTGCTGCACGATTCAAACAGACTATTGGTTAGGATGATTACAAAGCTTGATCCTACCCACTTCGAATCTCTACGGATATGTTTTCATACTTACCCAAAGTGATATGGAGCCATGATACACCGTGGCCCATCCTCCTTGACCTTCAACATTACTAAGCACATGTAGTCTGCCACTTTCCTCTTCTAATTCCTCATTTTGTCTCTATATTCCTTTTCTCTCTGTTTGTTTGTCTTTTTTTTATCCGTTGGCATGTGACCCTTGATGACATTCTCATTGATATGCATTGGAGAGAGAAAAAGAGTAGGACGATGCTTTTTGTTGCTTATGGTGGCAGACATCCTGCATAGATACGTCAACATACCATATAGTAGTCTAATAAGTGTAGAGTTGACGTATACAACAAGAAAGATCTATGGAATTAACTCGCAAGTCGTCACTTACATTGCAAATAGGGTGAGTTGGACGATGTCTAGGTCTTCTCCCCGCAGCAGCCTATACATGTCTTGGAAGTCCACTGGAATAGTGAAATCCTCGGTATCGGGCAAGTGGAAGCAATCCGCTACAATCTTCACGGTGAAACTTGACATTCCTCTTTTTGCCGCTTCCATGTACCAAAGATGAAACCTCCTTGTATCCCACAATTCTTCATCAAGGAGTGCTGGCTTGGTTATCATGAACTTCCTGTTGTCGAAGTGGCCGGGACAGTCATCATCCACCAGAAATAGATGATGAGAATCATCTTCAGGCCTGGAAAAGTCGGGATAGAACGTATGAATGTGAATTGAGGTAAAAATGTGAATTGAACGTTGTGTGTGCTCGTCTGTAATGTACCTTGGAAACGTAGTCGAGTATGGGAGCAATGTAGAGTCGTCCTTCGGGTTGTCCGCCTCCGTAAATCCCCCCGGTGCATCCCCTTGAGCCCCCTCCTGGGGCATAGGCTGAGTGTTGGGAGGTGGAGGTGGCCCGCTTAGGCTCGGCTGGCTTGAAGGCATTGTTTTGCCCCCAGAAGCGGCCCCTAAACCTCCTGCCTCAATGGTCGGGCCCAAAGGCAGACTTTTCGAGCTCTGAGGAGGGCTCTTGCCAAGAGGTGAACGAGGTGGGTCCTTGTCAGGTCCTTCGTCATCGCCGTCGTCGTCGCCTTCTAGGGGGCAAGATCAAGCAACAGACGTTGTCGTCGTTGGCACGATCTCTTATGTCGTCCTTCATCCAAAAGATGTCATCACATTCCGCTGCTTCAAGGTTACGGTGACGTTGTAGGTGGAGAACATCTAGTTCATATTCTTTATGGTCTGGGTTAACACAAGTCACGGTCACCAGCGCATAGTTCTCAGGTAACCGGGCCCGATATGCTTATGGGATCTCGTTGGTCGGATATACAACTCCCTCAGCCACTTGAATCTTCTTGCTCCTGCCAAACGGAATCAGAAGCCGCGCCTCTATCATATTCTTGTCATCATCGATCGGGTGACGGGGGCAATCCTGCAGTTGAGGAATGTTCCCCCTTGTGGATCCGGAGGGACGGGCACGCCAGCCTGGCGGAACATGTGTGACCTCATCGCCACCATCTCGGGATCATTACTCATGAAGGCTTCCTTTATCGAGCTCTTGATCATATCACTCATGCCGAGCTCATAGCCCTTTTGAAAGATGCCCGTCTTGTACCTCTATCTCGACTTGTATGAGGAAGCGTCGGATTGCCACACCTGAATTGCGTTCCAGTTCATCTTTGACTGCACTCCACGTACACAGCCGCGGTGCTCGGGGGTTCCTAGGACCTCATTAAGTAGGTCATGGCCCCTCTGAACCTCCTAGGACCCGCTATCCTTGGAGGCTTCGATGACAGCCTTCTCCACCTCCTCGAACCCGGGCTCGTTGAACTTGGTTGCACCCTCCTTGAGCTTCTTTGGAATTTGAGCTCTGATGAAGTCCTTAGCCCAAGGTTCGACGTCCTGGTACGGATCTGGTTGCCCGGTCGCTCTCAGAGCTTTATCTTGTCTTTGCCACTCTTCCCTCTTGTAGGCAAACCCAGTCATTCCCGAGTGGTGGGGCCACTTATTCTTCTTCGCGAGTGCGCTGTACTTGGCACTATTTTCCTTTGCTTCCTTTGAGTTTCGTAGTTTGCAAAAAGCCTCCCACTGATGATCCTTGATCATATTGTATTTGGTACATGGATTCTTCCTTCTTCAACCAATCTCTAGCTAGCATTGACTTGAAATTGCGAAGAGAAGTC
Source organism: Microstegium vimineum (assembly GCA_022036555.1). Classification (NCBI taxonomy): domain Eukaryota; kingdom Viridiplantae; phylum Streptophyta; class Magnoliopsida; order Poales; family Poaceae; genus Microstegium; species Microstegium vimineum. The sequence goes on from CM039133.1 coordinate 41,015,059, forward strand.
CCCGCCACGTGCATGACCCAATCCCTGCACTTGGCCAAATCAGCGTTCTCGGGATAGTTGAACTTCCTCCTCACCATAGTCCAGATAAGGCCCTTGTAATCCTCCGGGATAGAGTGCCAATGAGGCCAAGTGATTTCCACCTTGTTGTTAGGAATATGCCCTAGAGCTAATCATGTAGATGATTATATTCCGATTGTATCCATGATTAATATAGTGTTCTTTGAATATCCATTATAGACAACTGGTATTGATTGACGATTATGTGAATTGTTTGTGGAACTCAATTACCTGAATGGTTATTCTAAAAGTTGTCCCTGGTCGGCATTCTTGTAAGAGCACACTTGAATATTAGACCAACACATGTATTAGTTGATGGCTATGTTTCACAAGTCATAGACATGGAGATGTCAAACTAATAATGTGGGCACATGTGAGACATGTAGGCTGGACTGACCCAACAAGAGAAAGTCTCTATTCATGTCATGTACGTTATGTCCTTAGACCTGAGATTGTGGTATGTACTCAAGATGTGAAACGATCTACTTAGAGACTATCAAACGCTACTCCGTAATTGGGTAGTTATAAAGGTGGTCTTTGGGTGGTCGGGAAACATGCTATGAAACATAGACAATCAAGATGGAATTTGCCCCTCTCTTCGTGAGAGAGATATCACTGGATCACTCATGTGATTGGATCAACAAATGCATGGCCGTGCTTGGGTTAAGTGTTAACCCACGAGTTGAACCATATATCGAGTGGCAAAGGGAATAACTTGTACATGGTCATAGTGGTTCGTCTGATATGATCATAGCGTATGCATAGGAGTTTACACGCCTTGCTAGAGGCCGCTATCAACTATTAGTCGAGTAAGAGTACTTGGGCCATGTCTATGTATGCGTGAGCCCATAGGGTCGCACGCTTAAGGGGCTGGAAGCCTAATTCGGGTTGGACCCGAATTAGACTAGGTTTAGGGTTACTAATGGGCCTCCACCGTGGGAGCTCGTCAGGACGCCTATATAAGCAAGGGGTGGGCGCGGGGCGAATTAATCCACGCCTTTTGGCAGCCGCCATCGCCACCCCACGCTCGCGCCTTTTGCTCCTCGCGGACCTAGCAGTCCGGAGGCGCAACGCTTCCTCCCTGCACGTGTGGGATTCCTCGGAGGTGCTGCATCTGGAGCACAAGGACGAACCGCGCGAAGGGGACGTTGAGACGGACGACCACACAACTGCACTGCCTGCTGCGACGCGCACGACTACATCAAGTCGTCTTCCGCTGCACCTGCGCGTCTAGTGGTAATCTCGTAACCTATGGCTAGCAGTAGATCCTGGTTTATGAGGTCGAAAAGTTTTGTTTTCCGGCTAGCGTAGCAACCTTGTATTCCATCAGTGGTATCAGAGCCGTTACTGCCTCGTTATAGGTTCAGATCCTAGCATATGGTGATATGCGGGTTTTATGATGAATCTCAGACTTTGGTTCATGTCTTGCTGCGATGGTATTGTATCAACCTACTCGTACTGGTCGGAATTCCGCCATCCGAGTTAACGGATACAAGTAAATCCAGTCAGGGCGAGTTCGAGATCAATCAGATTGATCGAATTGAAACCTAGGTCAGAAGCCGGGCGCATGTGATGCGCGTTGGGAGTAGATGCGATCTATGTAATCCCAGTCAATTTTTAGCTGATGAGATTAGTCCGATGAGATTTTCATAGTGATTCCATAGATGCGATCTATGTAATCCCGCTTGGTTTTATCTTGCGACTATGTAATTAGTATAGCTTGCGGTAAGGTAGTTCTTGGAGGACTTATCACAAGAAGGATGTCACACGTGGATCATGGAGATGGAGATCACCATGATGGGCAAGATGATGGAGATGGAGATCACCATTATTTAAAGGGCCATACCAAGTCACTATGGGTGAATGTGTTCTCTTTTTATTCTACTTTTGTTGTTCGCTATTATGTTTTGTCTACATGAATATGATAGTAAAGTAGAATGATCCCTCAACAATGTTTAAGTTGTATGCTTCCCCAAACCTTGCACTGTCACATGTCTTGTACAATTGGTGGTGGGTCTATGAAATTAGGGTGCCACTGATTTTCCTTGACTAGACAGGTTCGTGTCGGACACTTACTAGCAGAAGGTTTGGTTACTTGAACAAGGTTATCCTAACGGTTAGGGACCTTGAAGCAAGGGAGGTTGAGCGTAGCATAGAGATGCTGCCCAACAACAAGAGTCATATGTGATATGATTAGCAAAGTGTTGCTTACCGATCTACCATGTCTTCTAGCGGTGATGCTAAAGCTCACTGGTTGACTTGTTAGTTGTGGGTCTTGAATCACTAAGTATCAATTGAGGGATATTGATTTTAGTGGGAGTATGTTTTATTTTGATATAACTTACTCCTTCATGGATACATTGTCTTAGTATTTTGCATTACTTTTGTTGTAGATGGCTCCCAGTAATCAGCCATTTTCTTTGCGATCAATTCTTGAGAAAGATAAGTTGAATGGAACAAATTATGCGGATTGGATCCGCAGCCTGAGAATTGTTCTCAGGGCTGAGAAAAAGGAAGATATTCTAGACACCCCATTACCAGATGAACCTGATGATAATGCACCTACTGCAGAGAAAACCGCTTACAAGAAAGCATGTGATGCCGATCTTAAAGTGAGTTGCCTCATGCTTGCTTGTATGGAACCTGATCTACAGATGCAGTTCGACAACAATCATTCAGCGAACGATATGATCGTGGCGCTTGAAGATATGTTCCAAACTCAAGCGCGGACTGAAAGGTTCAATGTCTCTAAGGCGCTTGCAAAAACCAAGCTGGCTGAGGGCGCACCTATAGGGCCACATGTAATCAAGATGGTTGGTTACACTCAGAGGTTGGAGAAGCTAGGCTTCGCAATTGGCCAAGAGTTGGCAACTGATTTCATTCTTGCGTCTCTTCCGCCCAGTTATGGAAACTTCATCTCGAACTACCATATGCATGGGGCGGAGAAGGGCTTGAATGAATTATGTGGCATGCTTAAAACAGCCGAAGCTGATATCAAGAAGGCAGCAGGAAGTAGCCATGTGATGGCAGTCCAAAACAAGCCTAACTTTAAAAGGAGGGCTGGGTGGAAGAAGAAGGCGAAGGCTAAAGATGAGATCTCTAAGCCAAACCCTCCTCCTGCCAATGGACCAGCTGCTGAAGCAATATGCTTTCATTGTAAGGGGAAAGGTCACTGGAAGAGAAATTGCAAGCTGTACTTGGAGTCCTTAAAGAAGGATGGCGGTAGTAAAGGTACTCCCGCTGCTTGTACACTTGTCATTTATGTTACAGATATTTTTCTCGCTGATTCTTACATTAACTCCTGAGTATTTGATACCGGATCGGTTGCTCATATTTGCAATACGATGCAGGGAATGGTAAGAAGTAGAAGCACGAGAAGAGGCGAAGTTGATTTCCGCGTGGGCAACAATGCAAGAGTTGTTGCGTTGAGCGTTGGGACGATGCAACTTCACCTCCCGTCAGGATTTATCATGGAATTGAATAATTGTTATTTTGTTCCTAGTTTAAGTCGAAACATTGTGTCACCTTCATGTTTGATGAAGGATGGTTATTCATTTGCGAGTAAAGACAATGGTTGTGTGATCTCAAAGAATGACATGTTTGTGACTTTTGCATCCATTGTGAATGGATTGTTTATTTTAAATCTTGATGATACACCTATCTGTAATGTTAATGCTAAAAGGCCTCGGCCTAATGAGTTAAGTTCTACATATTTGTGGCATTGTCGTTTGGGTCATATAAGTGAGAATCGCATGAAGAGGCTCCATTATGATGGTCTTCTAGCTTCGTTTGATTTTGAATCATACGAGACATGTGAGGCTTGCCTACTAGGCAAGATGACCAAGGCGCCATTCAAAGGATTTCCTGAAAGGGCGTCTGACTCGTTGGAACTCGTACATACTGATGTATGTGGACCAATGAGCACGACAGCTAGAGGTGGATTTCAATACTTCATAACTTTTACTGATGACTTTAGTAGATATGGATATGTCTACCTAATGAAGCATAAGTCTGAAACATTTGAAAAGTTCAAAGAATTTCAGAATGAAGTAGAGAATCAACGTGGCAAGAAAATTAAAGCCTTGCGATCTGATCGAGGAGGCGAATATTTGAGCCATGAGTTTAGCAATCATCTAAAGAGTTGCGGAATTGTTCCATAGCTTACGCCACCTGGAACGCCTCACAGAAACGGCGTGTCCAAGCGACGTAATCGGACTTTGTTGGACATGGTTCGGTCTATGATGAGCCAGTCAGACCTACCACTCTCATTTTGGGGATACGCTCTAGAAACAGCCGCTTTCACATTGAATAGGGTACCGTCTAAGTCCGTAGTCAAGACACCATATGAGATATGGATTGGTAAGAGTCCCAGTTTGTCTTTTCTAAAGATTTGGGGTTGTGAAGTTTATGTCAAACGATTTATGTCAGATAAACTTACACCCAAGTCGGACAAATGCTTTTTCGTGGGATATCCAAAGGAAACTTTAGGGTATTACTTCTACAACCGATCAGAGGGCAAAGTGTTTGTTGCTCGGAAAGGTGTTTTCTTAGAGAAAGAGTTTCTCAACAAAGAGAAAAGTGTAGAGAAGGTGTATCTTGAAGAAGTTCAAGATGAGCTAGTAGGAGATAACTCTACGAGTGATGCTAATGTAGCAAAACAAGTTGAGATACCTGTGGCAAGAGAAACACCACCACCACGAAGGTCAGCAAGAATCCGTGAGGCACGTGGGGAAGTGTTGTTGTTAGACGATAACGAACCTGCAACGTACGCGGAAGCAATGATGGACCCAGATTCCGAGAAATGGCAAAGTGCCATGAGATCCGAGATAGATTCCATGGGAGACAATCAAGTTTGGAACTTGGTTGACCCGCCTGATGGGGTTAAACCTATTGAGTGCAAATGGGTCTATAAAAAGAAAAAAGGATATGGATGGAAACGTTCACGTCTATAAAGCTCGACTTGTTGCAAAGGGTTTTCGGCAAGTTCAAGGAGTTGACTACGACGAGACATTCTCGCCGGTAGCGATGCTTAAATCTATCCAGATCATTCTAGCAATTGCTGCTTATTTCGATTATGAGATTTGGTAGATGGATGTTAAAACAGCCTTTCTAAATGGAAATTTGGAAGAGGACGTCTATATGATACAGCCCGAAGGCTTTGTTGATCCTAAAAATGCTGGAAAAATATGCAAGCTACAGAAATCCATTTATGGATTAAAGCAAGCATCTCGGAGTTGGAATATTCGTTTTGATGAAGTGATCAAAGGGTTTGGCTTTCATCAGAATGAAGAAGAACCTTGTGTTTACAAGAAGGAAAGTGGGAGCGCTGTTGTATTTCTAATCTTGTATGTGGATGACATACTATTGATTGGGAATGATATTCCTATGTTGCAATCTGTAAAGACTTCACTGAATAATAGTTTTTCTATGAAGGATTTAGGAGAAGCAACATACATTTTGGGCATCAAAATCTATAGAGATAGATCAAAGAGGCTTATAGGATTAAGTCAAGAGACATACATTGACAAGGTGTTGAAACGGTTCAACATGGAACAATCCAAGAAAGGGTTCTTGCCTATGTCACATGGTATACGTTTCAGCGAGAAGCAGTGTCCTTCAACAGCTGATGAGCGGAAACGAATGAGTAAGGTTCCATACGCTTCGGCAGTTGGTTCCATCATGTATATCATGATATGTACTCGCCCAGATGTCTCATATGCTCTAAGTGTTGCGAGCAGGTACCAAGCCAATCCAGGTGAGAGTCACTGGACGCTTGTTAAAAACATTCTTAAGTACTTGAGAAGGACTAAAGATGTGTTCCTGATCTATGGAGGTAATGAGGAGCTCGTTGTAAATGGTTACACCGATGCTAGCTTCCAAACTGACATAGATGATTCACAGTCTCAAGATGAGATCAAAATGTGCAAAATACATACGAATTTGAATGTTGCAGATCCTTTGACAAAGGCTCTTCCACAGCCTAAGCATGAGGCACACTTGAGGTCTATGGGGATTAGACATCTAAGAGATTAACTCTAGTGCAAGTGGGAGACTGTTAGGAATATGCCCTAGAGCTAATCATGTAGATGATTATATTCCGATTGTATCCATGATTAATATAGTGTTCTTTGAATATCCATTATAGACAACTGGTATTGATTGACGATTATGTGAATTGTTTGTGGAACTCAATTACCTGAATGGTTATTCTAAAAGTTGTCCCTGGTCGGCATTCTTGTAAGAGCACACTTGAATATTAGACCAACACATGTATTAGTTGATGGCTATGTTTCACAAGTCATAGACATGGAGATGTCAAACTAATAATGTGGGCACATGTGAGACATGTAGGCTGGACTGACCCAACAAGAGAAAGTCTCTATTCATGTCATGTACGTTATGTCCTTAGACCTGAGATTGTGGTATGTACTCAAGATGTGAAACGATCTACTTAGAGACTATCAAACGCTACTCCGTAATTGGGTAGTTATAAAGGTGGTCCTTGGGTGGTCGGGAAACATGTTATGAGACATAGACAATCAAGATGGAATTTGCCCCTCTCTTCGTGAGAGAGATATCACTAGATCACTCATGTGATTGGATCAACAAATGCATGGCCGTGCTTGGGTTAAGTGTTAACCCACGAGTTGAACCATATATCGAGTGGCAAAGGGAATAACTTGTACATGGTCATAGTGGTTCGTCTGATATGATCATAGCGTATGCATAGGAGTTGACACGCCTTGCTAGAGGCCGCTATCAACTATTAGTCGAGTAAGAGTACTTGGGCCATGTCTATGTATGCGTGAGCCCATAGGGTCGCACGCTTAAGGGGCTGGAAGCCTAATTCGGGTTGGACCCGAATTAGACTAGGTTTAGGGTTACTAATGGGCCTCCACCGTGGGAGCTCGTCAGGACGCCTATATAAGCAAGGGGTGGGCGCAGGGCGAATTAATCCACGCCTTTTGGCAGCCGCCGTCGCTCCCCACGCTCGCGCCTTTTGCTCCTCGCGGACCTAGCAGTCCGGAGGCGCAACGCTTCCTCCCTGCACATGTGGGATTCCTCGGAGGTGCTGCATCTGGAGCACAAGGACGAACCGCGCGAAGGGGACGTTGAGACGGACGACCACGCAACTGCACTGCCTGCTGCGACGCGCACGACTACATCAAGTCGTCTTCCGCTGCACCTGCGCGTCTAGTGGTAATCTCGTAACCTATGGCTAGCAGTAGATCCTGGTTTATGAGGTCGAAAAGTTTTGTTTTCCAACTAGCGTAGCAACCTCGTATTCCATCACTTGTCCCTTGTAATCACGGCGACCTGGTTGCTGAAAACTGCAATCACCTGGCGTGGCTTGAGCAGCTCTCCCATAGGCCCCACTTCAAGGATCTCGTGGACTTCCTCGCTCCTGTCGATCTTGTGCCTCCCATGTTCACCCCTCCTCCACTTGGTTCCCTTAGACTTGGAGGGAGCCGGGGCCTCTTCTTCTCCGACTACACCAAAATCGAGCATCAGAGTAGAACCCGGTACCTATTGTTCAGAGAAACTTGCATTCAAGTTTTGAACCACTTTGGCATACATCGCAAGAAGCCAGTTGGTTGCTACCTCGGCGTGGACGCTATCTCGGCTCGGAACCCGGGACACACTTTCACCCTCGACCCATGGTTCCCAACTCGGATCAGCTTCCTCTGTGCGACGCTTCTTTGTTCTCGGAGGGGTAATAGAGACTTGGCTCTCTAGTGAGGTTGAAGAGGGACTTGGGGTAGGTGTTTTCCATTCGTCCGGGTTCTCCATTTGTAATCTAAGTAGAATTGCTAGTTTAGCATTATAGGACTTACTGCAGCAAGACAAGTTAAAAGCATAAACATGTTTAAGGTAAAATTGCTCTCAAAATAGCGGGTTACTGCAAAGCAGCCGTCCAATGCTACGTGGTGATCACGGATCATCGACTAACGTGACAGCCATCTTACCAAAATGTTTAGAGCAATGTAATAAGTGTATAGAAAACATAACATGTGTCGAGAGCAATGATAACAAGTGTTCATAGCAATGATAACAAGTGTTCATAGCAATGATAACAAGTGGTCATAGCAATATAACAAGTGTTAAGAGGTAACAAGAAGCTAGTAGTCTAGGAGTAACAAGTACAAGTAACAAATATCACTATGACTACCAAGACTGTCACGTTATTGTCTCACTACACCGGTTTCTATCATCGAGCAATAAAGAAATCCGCCCAATTGTGCAATCACTCCCAAGTATATATTGATACTAGCAGATTGCACAATTCCAAGTTATCTCAAATGTAAATGAAGCAAGGCAACTGGTAACTCACAGAGGGTTAGCAGGAGCACCCAAGTTATCTGAATATCCCAATCACACCCAAGATAAATACCAGAGGATCAGCAGGAGCACCACCAAGAGAAAGAGCACCACAACACAACACAACAGCACCACCAGCAGAACAACAGCACCACGCAGCACAACACCACAAGTAGCATCACGAGCAGAACAACACAGTAGCACCACCAGCAGAACACTGGAAGCACCAGTAGCACAACACAACAGCAGCAAGAGCACAACAATAGCACAACATAGCAGCACCATGTAGGCACAACACCAAGGAGGCACAACACCGAGGAGGCACAGCACCGAGAGCGGCGGACGACGGGGAGGGGCAAAGGAGCCCGCGACGGCGGCGATGGCCCTCGGACCTAGGGTTCCGAGCGGCGGCACAACACCGAGGAGGCATAGCACCGAGAGCGGCGGACGATGGGGAGGGGCAGAGGAGCCCGCGATGGCGGCGATGGCCCCCGGACCTAGGGTTCCGAGCGGCTGCACAACACCAAGGAGGCACAACACCGAGAGCGGCAGACGACAGCAGAGGACCCGTGATGGCGGCAATGCCCCCGGAGCTAGGGTTCCCGGCGAGGAGCTGAGGGTGCAGACGACAAGGATGGGACGGAGATGAGGAGGATGCGGACAACGAGGAGGGTGCGGACGACGAGGGTGCGGCGGTAATGGCGCGCGGCGGCGGCGATGGAAACAATTGGCAGCCCTTCGGGGTAGAGAGCTAATGAACCGCGGACTTAGAATTTTCGAACCGGCACAGAGAATTTATGTACAGAAGAGTTTACCGCAGCGGGCAACCTAAACTCCCGCCGCGGTAAATGATTTACCGCATCAGGCGCTTTACGATGCCCGCTGTGGTAAATATTTACCGCTACGGGCGTTTAGGTTGCTCGCTGCGGTAAATTTTGTTTGACTTCAAAGTTTTTAAAGTCTACAATGTTTGACTTCAAGTTTTTAAATTCTAAATGCATTCAAATATAAAAGCTATAAATACAAAGTTCGTGAAACTCATCAAAATCTATATTTATAACTAGGTTCACATGTCACATACTTGTATTGGGTCTACATTTTTACAAAAAAGTGTGGCATACATCTCATTTTGGTGCGGGAGCTTTCACGACCCTCTTCTCATTACCACTCCGCGCCCAGGGATTCATCTTGCTATGCTTGCAACTAACCTCGACTACCTTGATCTTCTTTTGATGATCTGGAAAAAGCTAGAGCTCCGCGTAGTTGTTGTACTGCTCGGGGCTTTGCACCCCATCAGCTCCCACTATCCGTTGCTTTCCGGACACAACCACGTGCTTCTTTGTATCCGGTGGATAGATATAGTACGCCACTTGTGCTACATTGGTTGCTAGTACCCATTGGTCATCTTTGTAGCCCGTGCTTTTGAGGTTCACGGTGGTTAACCCATAATTGTCCACTACAACTGATTTCGGGTTGACCCAATGGCACTTGAAACCGGTTATGCGTAAGTTGAGTCCATAGTCAAGGTCCCTTTGATCTTCCCCGATAGTGAGAAGAGACCGGGGTAATCAATGATGGTGACAAAGATGATGGCTTTAAGTGTGAAGCTCTCCTTTTTGGACGCATCTATCATCTCGACACCAACATCGAATATCATCTGCATTTCCTCCATGAGCGGCTCTAGGAGGACATCTATATCATTATCGGGCTGCCTCGGTCTAGAGATAAGCATCATCAACATAAGGTACCTGCGCTTCAGACACACCCAGGGAGGTAGGTTGTAGATGCTGAGAACGACCGGTCAAGTACTCTGCGAGCTGCTTAGCTCACCGAACGGGTTCATCCCTCGGTACTCAACGCAAACCGGACATGTCTGGGCTCGTCACGAAACTCAGGGTAGTCGTTATCGAAATCCTTCCACTGCTGTCCATCGGACGGGTGTCATAGCTTGCCATCGTTCTTGACCCGATCAGGAGATGCATGCCATGACATCAGCTTCGCATCCTCTGGATTCCCGAACAGTGCACGCAGACGATCGACCACAGGTAGGTACCACACAGATAGCGCGGGGCTTTTCCTCCGCGTGTAACCCTCTTCTTCCTTGTCTTGCTGAGCCGAGATCTGCTTGGCCGCAGCACTAGTCTTCTTCTTGTTGTTGTTCGAAAGAATGTCCTCTGCATCCACGCGACAACCGGCATTCCTCTTGTACCGACTAAATCCACAGTGTGGACAACTAGTCATGTTCTCATACTTCTTGCTCTGGTACATAATGCAGTGGTTAGGGCAGGCATCAAACTTTCTAATTTTGATCACCACTGGACGGATCAGCTTCTTCGCTCGATATGTATTAGCTTGAACCTTGTTACCCATGGGGTACGTCGTAGAAAGGTAACTTAATAGCTCATTGAAGCCAATGTCTGACCAACCATGTCGAGCCTTCATCATCAATAGATGGAGGTTGAAACGGAGCACCGTGCACCCCTCCGGATATTTTCCACCATCCTGATACAGAGGATCAACTGCCGCCTGGTTCATCTCTCTAAAATTCTCCAACCACTTTGGGCTGCCAAACATAACATCATCCTCATCGATGTGGTTGATCAGGTCCTCAAAGAGCTGGACATCTTCGGGTTCCCTCAAAGTAGCATCTTCAGTAGTGTCACCATCATCGGCACCATCATTTGGAATGTTCTCGAGCAGTTCATCCACTGTGATGTAGTCACGAGAATTGTTGCTGTCGTCGGTGGCGGCTGGCACTGGTGGCACCGAAGGTGGTGGTGGTTGAACATAATCTTGGTTGTTCACCGTCGCCGTCGACGAGCTCACTCCAGATACACCGCAACTCGCATCGAGACTTTCACCATGAGAAGTCCAAACCATGTAACCCTCCATAAAACCATTGACAATCAGATGTGATTGCACCGTACCATCTGGGTAGCCTCTGAGGTTCCAACATTTAGAACATGGACATATGGTAGTCGTCCGCTTCAAACTAGCACGATGAGCTTTCACAACTGCCATAAACTTCCTCAATTCGCTAAGGTACCGAAGATCAAGCACTCTATCAATGTACCTGTCCATCGTAGCTTAACACACGACAAAACAACAAAGTGTTATATAAAAAAATAGATCTACTTCATGAATCTAGATAATTAGACACACATGATGAGACATATAACACTAAAAAAGTGTGAATAAAAGAGAGAAAGAGAGGTGTGTGGAAGAGCAATCATGTAACTCTTATTGTCCTCTCCTCCCCAAATCAAAGCTCTAAAACTCAATTTGATGATTTAGTGAAAAAATTCAGGCAAAAACACCGCCCCCAACAAGATGAGAGAGATCAAGTCAAAACTTTAGCGCACATATATATCACACGGTGAATCTAGATTAAAAACACAAGTTTTATATATCTAGTACATGGATCTATGAAGATTCTAGACTAAAAACACAAACTAGATCTAGATCCATGCATGGTGGATCCATGGATCTAGATCTAGATCCACATGAGGAATTGCACTAAAAAGTGAGAAAATGAGAGGGAAAGAGGGGTGGGAGAGCAATCATGTATCTCTTATCGTGTCCTACTCCCCCAAATCAAAGCTGTAAAACTCAATTTGAAGATTTGATGAAAAAATCGGGCAAAACCTCCCCCCTATGTTTTGGAAGAGGAGAAGGTCATGGGGAAGAAGAAGGGAGGGCTGCTGCTATATATAGGACGGGGGTAACCGCAGCGGGCCACGTAACCCGCCCGCTGCGGTAAATGAGCATCTACCGCAGCGGGCAGCATAACTCGACCGCTGCGGTAAATCAATTTACCGCAACGGGCGCCGTATGCTACCCGCTGCGGTGAGGATGAATGGCGCCGTATGCTACCCACTGCGGTAAATCATTTCTATAGTAGTGCGTCCGCGGCGAGGATGAATGGCGGCGGGAAAATCTCGCACGCTCCCAGGCATCGCGGCAAATTTCCACGGGCTCGCGCGCACGTCCATCTCACGTGCCTTCACGCCACCTTGCACGCCTCCGCGCCGCCTAGCGCCTAGATGGGCGACTACACCCCTAGGCCAGGCGAAGGGGCTCGACTCGCATCTAATCACGACTAATCGTGCCTAGGTGAGAGCCTAGCGAAACTTTGAATTTGACCGAGCGAGATAAGTTGGAGCACTTGATCCTTCACATGTGGTCTTCACCATCCATAATCCTAATCACTTGGCTCCATACTTGATGTTGTCTCAGATCCATACGTAGAGACAATAGATTAGTACTTAGGGTTTCATCAATTACTCAAAATCAAACTTGAGCTTTCAAATCCATAAGGACATTTTGTATTAACCTTTGTGTCTTACATTTTTGCTAGATTTGGTCATTTTGATATGTTTATAACTTTTTTTATTTCTTTAAGTTACAAGGATGAATCTTTACTTTGATTTGCAAAAGTCTAAGTTCAAGATAACAATGCAATATATAGTAACTAACGTGCATGGTCAACAATCTAAGAAACAAAATGGGTCTAACAAAAATTGGGCTGCAATTAACTCAATCCAAACCAAATAGGCTTTATTGAGTCTAAGCCCAAATAAGTAGGATGAACTGATCCCATTTAGGCCAATTGGGTAGGGTAACTTATAACAATTAATTTTGTTACAACAAACGTGCCACATCATCTAACAAGTTTGCCATGGCATGTATTCCACATTGTAGTCTACTAGTCCATGTGTCAAAGCATTATGCATTATGACATTTTCTGTGAAGATTGCAAGCGTTATAATTGGTTTTCATGAAAACATGATCATCACCAAATCTACAATTCTCTTTTGTTTTCCCATTGAAGGTGTTTAGAGACACATCTTGTATAACTATAATTTTTCTTAACAAGGACGTCATGCCATGGATTAGGTACTGTGAGGAAATAACTCCTCATATTAATGACAATATCTAGTAATTGCATCATGCATATATGTTGTAATATTATATAATTAGAACATTTTTGGTGCATTTCCTTCGACTAAATGGGCCACGTTACATACAAGAGCAAGTGAGTCAAATACTTTTGTATTTATTAATATTGTTGAAACAAGAAAATAACAATAGGGAAGTATTATTATTGAAGTAGAACCACTGGGCTTGCGGGGTCTTGGACTTCGGAGCTTGGTGGTGGGGCACTCATTCGGCAGCAACATTGGTCAGGAAAAGGAGGAGTCCTCTTGCAAAAGGCAGATTTAAATTGGTGCTCTCCGTACCACACTCGACATAGTTGGATATTACAATTTCTAGGAACACATTGTTGTTGTAGCACATCACAACGTACATCATCTGTAAAATGGCTTGTTAGAGTATTTTGTCAACTCAATATATTGCATATAAAAAGTATGTATCTACCTCTCATGGGAAATGATGTTGATTGTATAATCATGACAAACACAAGAGCAACTATAAGGCATACATTCCCCATTGTGCCACATCCAGAGGCTGCCATGATTTGAGGAAAGAACAACCTGCAAATATCCTTGATAAGTTACTTATATGGTATTTATATAGAAGAATGGACTATGATATAATAAATATACTAGTTATTCTTACCTATATTAATGTTTGCATATCTCTGACTGTTTTGTAATCTTGATCAATTCAAATACTAAATATGTTTCAAGGGTATTCAAATATTAAATGTGACCATATCTAGGTTACATATATAGTATTCTTTATTACCTTATCATATTCCCTTCATAGTGTCATTAATTGTTTTGAATTAGATCAACATGGTCCAATACTATTCTTGAACACATCATTCGTGTTGGCCTTAACTCTCATTTGGCATTGATTAATTGTTGGCAGACCAAATGATTATGTTTATTTATGAAAATAAACATGACATTGCTTTGTGTGGATGATTATTTTTTCCTTATTGCATGCCTTCATCTATGTTAATGTTTGCATATCTCAATGGCATGTTTTATAATCTTGATACAAATACTAAATTTGATCATTTCCAGGATATATATAGTCTTTTTTATTACCTTGAATCAAATTATCTTCATAGTGTCATTTATTTCTTTTAAATCAATCCAACATGGTCTAATACTATTCTAGAACACATCATTCGTGGAAGCCTTAACTCTCATTAGGCATTGATTAATTATTGGCAGACCGAGCGATTATTTTTCTTTGTGAAAATAAACTTGAAATTTATTTTATATGGATGATTATATTTTTCTCCTTGTTGCATGTCCATGTCTATATTAATGTTTGCATATCTCAGTGGAATGTTTTGGAATCTTGATAGATTCAAATACTAAATGTGAAAATATCTGGGTTATACTTATAGTCTTCTTTATTACCTTTAATCACATTGCCTCCATAGTGTCATTAAATGCTTTTGAACTAGTTCAACATGGTCTAATACTATTCTAAAGAACATAATTTTGTTGGCCTTGACCCTCATCATGAATCAATTAATTGTGTGCAGACCAAGCAATTATGCCTCTTTATGAATATAAACTTCATATGGAACTACGTGAATGATTATTTTTCTCCTTGTTGTATGCATATTCATTGTAAAAATATGTTCTTGTAAATTTAGTAGTAATTTTTTTTGCAATCCTCTTTCTAAGGAAAATGGCATAGCATTGAATAATTTAGATCTTGTTTAGTTTTGTGGGGATTTTAGGGGGTTAAAGGGATTAACTCATCTCTTCTTTTTGGAATTAAGTTGGTGATTTGATTTTGTCAATAAGGACGGCGAAGATCATGACTAACATAATCATAATATCATATGAATGATGAACATAACATAGAAAAGATGAATATAACATTGAATTAGATAAAAATTTTACAAGAGGATGAACAAGAATACAATTCTAGTACAACTCACCAAGACAACTTGGGAGCGGAAGACTAGCTTGATAATTGATATGACCTATCTCCACTAAGGACTTAGTTGATGAGGACATCGCCACGCTGGACACGCCTACGCCATCGTCTTTCCCAAGTTGTAAGTCATCTCCAACTCAGCTACCACGTCACCCTCGGATTCAGCAAACACGTTGTCAATGTTTCGATCATAACTCCTTCATACGACATCGAAACGGGGCGATCTTGTACTTGCTAGAAAGGGGAAGACAACGCCGTCATTTTGGATCTGGTTCCAGCTCCAGATGGTTTGTAGATTAATCTGTGTGACTATGGCAAGGTGCTGCGTCACCAGTTTTGGGCCAACTTGGCCATGTATCGAGTCGGGCCTTAAGCCCAAGTTGTGGGCGCCTCCCCCTAGTTGCCCTCAACCCTAGGACATCTCTCTTTTATATTCCACGTAGCCGCCGCTGTTGAGACTTGGGTTTTGTTTGAGTTTAGTTTTCCATCTAGAAACTGAATCGTTCATTGTAACTGTGGTGACAAATCCTTTTATAGTGATCCAGGGCCCCCGTTCTTAATCTCCTCCACTATGTCGATTAGTCCTTTGGAACCGAGCTCTTGAACCCTCTATTGATATTCACGTAATTCATATTTGCAATTTTTCAGATTGCGTGTTTAAACCTTCTTGCTTGTGTTCTTCGATTCGCTTGCAGGAAAAGCCTTCTTGGTGTTGGTATTTCTTATGACTATTGGATAAATCCACAAGCGTACAGATTATACCGTTGTAGCACTTCACCTAGGAGTATTTCAAGGTATCATAATTTATATCTTCCCAAGGGAAAGCTGGGTTAGAAATGATGATTGGATAGAGATCCTAGAGAGCACCTCAACTTAGTACCAACTAGTATCGGGGGGTAAACGATATATGTGATAGGAAAGGGTTGATGAATGAATAAGCCAATGTAAATGATACTTAGAACGGACTAGATAGAATAGCTAGGTGGGAGGACAACGAGAGAGTATAGGGACTCCTATGTACTTCACTCTACTTCAATATACTTAGCTAATTAACTAGTCTAAACACTATAGTTTGCCTCCTCAATACAAGTATGCTAGGCGAGGGGATAGATCAGCAGGAGGACAAAACTCCTACCGGACCGCGCCCTCATTTTATGGGGGCCTTACCTTTTAAGAACTTTCCTAAAAACACATGGTGGAATACAACGACTAGACAAGGCTGTCACCTCTTGCTAGCTACCACAAACAATCCGTGCAGCAAGCGGTAACCAAGGGTAAGATGATGTATAAGCACCACTCTTACACACAACTTACTACTTTCACTACGATCTATAATCAAAGTACCCTATGACAGGCAATGATCGCATACAGGAAAGGTCACAAGGATCACAGACTATTGATTTAAAGGTTATTAAAGAGCAAAAGCATATAACAAGACTATATCTAGTATAGTAATGCTCAAAGTAAATACTAAGTAAAGTAGAGAGAAAGATATATATATATATATATTGAATAAGATAAAGTCCTACAAAGAAGGAAAGATACAAGAGCTATACCAGACTTTCCAGAAGACAACTCCGGAAATCCCGAGCGCAGCTCGACTCAACTCTAACTCCCACTCTAGACTAGACTACTAGAACAATCTAAGGAATAGAGCTTGTAGGCTTCTTCACCATGTGTAGAGAGGGGGGTATGACCCTCTATTTATAGTGGGGGTGGAGTAGGGGCTACTCCAGCGCCACATCAGCGATCCAGGGCCTTCAATCCTCCACCCTTGGATCCAACCGACCCTTGAACCGACCAAGGGTGGATGGTGGTGATTTCCACCTTGTGTAGAGTGGTATGGCGGTTGGAGGGGCCAAACCGACCAAGGGGGGCGGTCGGCCGACCACCCATATGGCAGGTGGGCCCTGCTCTGGCCTCTGGAAGTGGCCCCACTGGTCAGGGGACTAGGTGGGAGCCAGGTGGGCCCAGGGGGCGGTCGGCCAACCCCCCCTTGGGGTGTCTAGCCCACTTTGTCTTCCCTGGTATTGGTCCCACTTGTCATTGAGGTTGGTTGTTGGTTCTGAGGTGGTTGTCACGTTTATCTCCTTGGTGTGGGCCCATGGATCCATGTGCTATTCTTGTGAGCCGTTGAGAGGAAACACAGAGTGATCCAATGGTTGGATTTCACTCTAGAGTGCCTCTCTTGGATCATGGCCGAGAGGGGAGAGCAAGTGGGCCCATAGGGTGGTCGGCCGACCCCCTATGTGGGCCCCACTGGCTCTCCTTTGCTCTATTTCTTCATTCTTGCATTCAAACACTCATGGACATGTGGAACTAGTTATTTGATAAATTATGCTCATGATGTGTTTGTTTGTCCTTGATCCTGAGGTTGGTGGCATCATTTTAGTTATATAAAAGTGCATCATATTTTGTGCCAACACTTGGCGAGGTCAATCAAGTTGTGCTTCGTTGATAACCAACAGAGCAGTGGTGTAACGGTTGCAGGGTTCCAATCGTGTCTGATTTGAAGCCGGATCGCCAATGTCAAGATCTCCACAAGTCGAACTTACCAGTTACCTCTCGGAAGATCGAGCCAGTCCTCACCATTAGTGCTAAATGAGTACATATGTACAAATATGTGTCAGTGACTTATGTTGCGTGGTGTTGAGAGCATAGGGGTATGTTGCCTTTAGAGGTGCCAAGGACCCTAGAGGTAGTATGTTAAAGAGGATGCATCGAATCCCCTCTAGCCACAGTCAAACTACCTTTCCCCCTACAATTTGCCAAACCATTGGATGGTTGGTCGGTGGATCTAATGGTGATAAAATCTCCTAGATGGCGGTGCCAAACTCCTTGTGATGGTTGGGCGCATTTGGGGCCCTTATGGATCGAGCACACCCGGGAAGAGGCCTAGGTTTGACTAAACCTAGGCTAAACTTTGGTGAGCTGACCAACCGTATAGTTGTGATCATGGTCCTTTGTGCGCCTCTATTGTTTGGGCCCAATTTTGAGTAAGTGAGGCCTTTTGTCCTTTATGTGTGTTTGGACAATTTCTCGTGTTGGTGAGAGTTAAACTTCTTTGCCAATTGCACACATATTCTATTTGTTTTGAGTTAAAGTGTACCTGCAACCAAATAACTTCAAGGATAGGTGTAAATAGTTTATTTGAACATAAATATGCATGTGAGTGATGCTAATTATCCATTGTTTCAAAGATAACTGATGATCAGATTTGGCACTTAATAACCATCAACAACAACACCAAGAGAGATAAAGCTTAGGGATTATAGGTTAGGTCTTGTTGGTACTTTGACATCACTGCTTCAACATTTGGTTATCCAACAGTCTCCTCCTTTTTTATCACTTGCTCTCATGCTTGCAACCGATGATTCACTTATTTAACCAGAAATCACTTTGCTTAGATGAAAGGCAAATGAGCTTTTTAGAAGGGATTGTCTTGTCCTCCCATAGGTTGCATCACTCGTGCTCCCTATCAAGGGATCACTCGCTCTTCTCCCTCTGGTTGGTGCTTAAGGAAAAGAAAATTCTAAACAATCTAAACTCTTTGAAGTTTGATTGATTCACTTAGGATGTGGCAACCATGCTCAAGTTCAAGTCTTGATTCAATGGTCCAATGCAGCACCATAGGATGCAACTTGGGAAGATGCTTCTTATGTACATTTTCCCACAATAGCTTTCAATTTTTAATACCCTTATTTGAAGGGTTGTTGGTAAGGCACTTTAAAGAGAGGTCCTTTTTATCCATTGCTTGGATGGATGAATCAAAGATCTAGATGTATAGAGCTTCTCAAATTATGTTTGACTACACATAAGTGTTTTTGGAGTTTGGTAATAAATCCACACCAAAATTATGGCCAAGTGTCCCATTGGCTTTGGTCTACACGCTGACTCCTCTCTACTAATTGCATCCTAGCAACACACCTCCTTGGTCTCTTTGTGAGTGAAAAATAGATACACTAGATAAAATCAAGATTTACATCTTGCTAATAATATTACTTGTTTTGTTTACCTAATATATAAACAAGATAAAGCCCTAGGTTTATGGGCCACTCAATTCAAGGCCCCACTTGAGTCACACTTGGACATTTGCTAGGACTACTGAAATCCCTACACTAGCACAATGTGTGGTCGTAATCCACCACTCCTAAAGGAATAACTCATAAGTTGTATTCTCCATAACTTATGTTGCATAGACCTTTTGATTCAAAATTAGTAAAATGGCTTAATCAACATAGGAGCCTTAAGTGCAGAATCTGGATGAAAAGTTCTAGCAACTAAATTTATAAGCTTATATTTGGAGTTTTTGTCAACATCTAACAATGTTCTATACTCAATTCAAAACCTACAAAAAAATCATAGAACTTTTGTGTAGTTCATCACTGAAGATTGTAGACATAAGATAAATTAAAATAGAATGCATCTAATAATGTTTAGAAGTTTGATAGGACAATTGTGCATGGCAATACCACCAAAACCATAGGGGTATAAATATTCCAAAAGAATGGTACTGTTGATGGTAGTTATCGTACATTATAAACCGCCAGCCTTTCTCACATAACACTTGAATATCATAAAACATAAGGTTATTACTAACAATTTCCATGTGTTTTGGTGAATTATCATTTTCCAGGGATTAATCTAGAAAGTACGAAAAAGGGATCTAAATGCATAGAAATGATGAAACTTATCGCCGACGAAAACATACGCTAGAGGACTCAGGAAGGATCCAAAAGACACTAGAAAAAAGGAGAGCCTGCGTGGCTGACATGTGGGGCCGACTGGCCCCATGATAAGGAGCGGCCAGATCTTCCGTGAGGTAACCGATAAATTCGATTGGTGGAGAACTCGACGTTGGCGATCCGGCTTCAAATCAAACACGATTCGAACCCTGCAACCGTTACACCACTGCTCCGTTAGTTATCAACCAAGCACAACTTGATTGACCTCGCCAATAAGGCTTTTCCTGCAAGCGAATCGAAGAACACAAGCAAGAGGGTATAAACACGTAATCTGAAACTGCAAATATGAATGATGCAAATATCAATAGAGGGTTCAGGAACTCAGTTCCAAAGGACTAATCGACACAGTGGAGGAGATCAAGAACGAGGGGCCCTGGATCACTATAAAAGGACTAATCGACATAGTTACAATGAACGATTCAGTTTCTCGATGGAAAACTAAACTCTAAAACAAAACCCGAGTCTCAATGGCGGCGGCTATGTGGAATATAATGGAGAGACGTCTTAGGGTTGGTGGCGACCAGGGGAGGCACCCCCAACTTGGGCTTAAGGCCCGACTCGCGATACATGGCCAAATTGGCCCAAAATAGGTGACGCAGCACAGGAACAGATTCTGGACGCTGACTTGTTTCGACGTTTTCCGATGCCTCAGAATGAATTTGGACCTCAAACCAACTCCATTGGTTTCCTTATGAAATTATCTTTTCATCCGTGTGTGAGTCATCGAAAACGGAGTCCGTATGCATCCTGGGCGTCCGTTTTACTCTTTGTTGGTCCTGGACTCCGAAACAAACTCGAAGTCGACGTGGCAGCTGAGTTGGAGGTGAGTTGCAACTTGGAAAAGATGATGACGTAGATGTGTCCAGCGTGGTGATGTCCTCATCACCCCACCTACAGGCCAGGCGATCCCCTATGAGGGGAACCCTCTCCCACCTTCTAGAGTGTCCTTGAACCGCCTTCGAGGATGCATCTTGGCCCTACGTGAGGTCGGTTTGATCCAACGGCTGACGTCCAACCCACCAAGCTATAAATAGAGCCCTATATCCCCCCCCTAAAGGAGGCTAGATCCAGAGCTGAAGATCCTGAAGCCCTAATTTCCTATCTAGTAGATCTAGGCAAGCAATCAAGAGAGATTAGTTCAATCTAGAGCTAGTTTTATTTAGAGATTAGAGATATAGAGTTGGAGAGTAGAGTTCTGTAGGAGTTCCAGCCTGTCGGTGCTTCTTCGTCGCTGTATTCTTCTGGATCAAGTCTTCTCGCCCGGGATTTGCATTGTGAGATACCCTGGTAGTCAACTTCTGGTTCAAGTAAGCAACATTGTTCATATTGTTCTTCATGTTTGCAACTCTTTTTTAGTACTTTGATCTTGATAGTTTCTTGATTGAGGTAGTATTTCATAGTGTAGGCGTGGTGCCTAGGCTAGGTTTACTTGTGAATGTCCTCTAATTTTACGGATAACGGTAGCTTGCGAAGGTGACTTTATAGCTTCGTTGATTCCGCTGTAGTCCATTTCCCGTAATAGGTTTGGCAAGCTTATAGGTGCTTGGTAGGAGAGAACTCTGTTTTCTGCTCTTATTTAAGTCATCGCCCCTGAAGATCGATAGAAGGCATAGCTTACCGGTGATCAGAATTAGATAGTCCTTGGTTTTTCTCTTTGTATCGTTAGTTTCTAGCTTCATTGTGCATTGGGTTAAGTTTATAGATTTAGTCTTTCTCATAACACCGTTCTTTGGGTTTGATATTAAAACTGGGTTACTCTCGGTGAAGTGCTACATCGGTATTATATCTATGCGCTTGCGGATAATTAACTTACTCGTGTGCATCTAATTTATACCAACAACTACTTAAGTTTACTACCAAAATATAACTTGTTTGTGTTATCACACAAAAACTGCTTTAACTAGGGCCTAACCCATGAGTGCATGATATAGAAAAACATTAGTGCTTACTTAAGAGGTTAGAGCCTAAATCCTACCACTAATCCATCATGTTGACTAAACCCTAGAATTTATTATTCTTAAAAATAGTGTAGAAAAGAGATATCTGACAGCCACAATGAGTATGATGGAGAGCCACAACAAATCTCCTTCCAATTTTCTCTATCTCATAGTGATCTGCGCTTCTACCCCTACACCACACATGGAATATTCATCATGAACAACAAGGGGAAGCATGAAACTAAGTATAAAATGGAAAATGCACAAGTTACCTAATTGGCTTTAGAGGAGGAACCAACTTGACTATGATAAAGTGATGAAGGGAAAACTTCTAAGTAGGGAAATGTACCTTGTGGCATCTATTAGCAAAGCACAACCACTATTCCACTTTGAAGCTCCACAAAGAATGTAATCTTGGTCAAAAAGCCTTCCTGTAAGCAAGGTCTCAGTTTTGCACTGAGATTCCTACTAAGAAAAACTCATGCGAGCTATATAGTAAGGCTGATCTTTGAGTTTTCCTATTTTCTTGATCACATTTGTGGCTTTTACTATAGAGTTTCTCCACCAAGGAAATGATCTCCTTATCCTTCGTACATGGTGCACCACCACTCCACACATAGTTTATAGGGTTGTCAAATACTATTGATGAGGCACCAAGACCCCAAGGCTCTGGCACAACAAGATTACTATGTCTAGGTGCATGTAGTGTCATCTCACAAACTCTCAACCTAACAGTCTATGCAATCTCTAGTGATCACTAATAAGAAAAGTAGAAAATCCTTAAATGAAATTAAGTAATTTGGTGGCTAGAGAACTCATCAAATGTATTTCGCTGCACTTCACATAGCTTCTGGTGCTCTAACACCCATGAAATGTTCATCTTGTCAATATTTATGAAGCAACATAAAAAATATCTATTTCCTAAGATGAATCAACACTATAGTCGCTGAAATGTTCGATGGGCACAAGTGCACATCAACAGACAATCCGCGGTGCAAGCGACCTTTGCTACTCCTATCTATTTCTACCTAGGCCACACCTCACCGAATGGTCTAGAAGGAATCTTCACTATTGGCATTGTATTTCCTATCAAAGAAACTATTGGCATTGTATTATCTAGTGCTCCTTTTCAACCCTTCTCAATCTCCCATGTGTTTTTCGTGTGGACCACTGTATCATATGGTACCCTCTCACACCTCCAAATTTCAATTTTAGGATGTGAATTGAAAACACTAAACAAAATAAATGATTTAATAATTTTCTAAATTTTTTATACCTTTAGTTTGCTTGTTATCAATTTTGTTAAATATAAATGTCTTTATAATTTTTTTTCTTATTTAATTTTCTCTAGGGTTGTTGCATTCATGCTAACTGCATAATTTAATTTTAGTGAAAAGTATATTTAAAAATTTCATTTATGCCTCAGATAAGTATTACCATCTTCAAAATTAAGGTATCAAATGTTTTTAAAAAAATTAGTTTTAAAATGAGTTCAAGTTTTAGTTTCAAAAGTCCTTAAATATATTTTAAATAAGTGCCAAAAGATGTTTGAAAATGGTTTTGGAATTCAAAAATGTTTAAAATGTATTTGAAAAAAAAGATAAATAATGATGTAGTTCCAAAATGGTTTCAAAATAGTTTATTTGGTTAAACTATTTTTTAGTAATGAATACATTTATCACAATTGAATAAAGACATCATACTATCTATTTTGTTAGAAAAATAACGAAGTGAAAAACATGCATATTACTACTTTTAGTATTTTTATTCGTCGTTATAGGAATATTACACTATAACTAATGCTTATGTGTTCTAAAAGTTTGTCCGTATTAGAGCATAGGTTGATGGACTAGTTTATCTAATCTGTTGGAGTGGCCAAATTATTCCGGCAGCGCCAAAATTTATTGAGCAACCAAACAGGTCGGTCTAATAATTATTGGAGCGCCCAAGATCGAGGTCACTCAAAGTTGGCTTGCTTCTTCCACGACGACGACGCGTGACAGTCGTTGATCGTTGAATCGGGTTCCTAGGACTGATATGATGTACTTTTCAGGACTCATAGTACAACGATCGAGTAGCATTTTCATCTTTTATTTATCCATTAAAATTGGTTCATCCGATCGACCAAGCTAGGTGAATCGGTCCCTGCTGGACACCGAATACGTACGTACGTATATACGAACGAGCAGACGACATGCATTCAGCTCGACCGATCACAGTCCAGAAATATAGCTGACTCCAGTGCCACCCAGCCACGCGTCACCCAAGATGAACTCCGCCACGGTGAACCTCACAGCATCCGACGTGGACATCGACGTGTGCACTCCGGGCCACGTCACTCGCCGGCTGGTCCGGGCACCAGGCCCGGAGTTCCCATACTCCCCATAGTAGAGCGTGGAGAGAGCGAACTGCCCGGACCACTCGAGCCACCCAGCCGGCGACACCGACCGGTCGAGGAAGCTGTCCATGACCACGGTCCGCGAGTACTTCTTCCACGGCCGGCCTAGGTACACGGGCGTGCCGCCGAGGTCCGGCGCGCCGGTGACCCTGCAGCGGTGGACGGAGATGCCGGTGTTCTGGTTCGGGTCCGTCCGGCCCTGCGCCGTCACCGTGTCCTCCTGCCCATGGCTCGGCCTCCGCGCCTCGATGTCGCAGCTCTGCAGCACCACCGCCGCGTTGCCGAAGATGAAGTCCACCGTGCCCGCGATGTCGTCGGCCGCGTAGAACTGCCGGCCGGAGTGGGCGTAGAGTGTGTCTTGGTACCCTTGGATGCTGCACTGGTATACCACCGAGAGGTCGCCGCCGACGCGCAGCGCCACCGCCTGGCCTTTCCTGGCCCCGCCGTGTTCAGGATTGTGAGACCCTTGGCGATGAAGCCTGACCCCATCGCAGCTGTGTACCACATACATACACGCAGAAGAGGTGCATTAAAGATGTTACGTACTGTGTGTTAGTGTTACTACTTACTACTAGTAGTAGAATGTGTAGTAGAAGCTGGACAACTAACAATGGGAGTGTACTGTCAAGCACAACACAAATAAAGGAGAAAAAAAGGGTGAAGAAGAGTGGGCGACATGGCAAGTGAGACGTCGCTGTCGACGCTGCATTTGACGTACGGTGCCCATGCAAGCATGTTCATGGTGCAAGTGTGCAACCACATGAACATTGGTGCTTCTTGCTTCGTCGTACAGTGTTGGTCACTCACTGCTACACTACACAGGTGTGTAGATGAGATGGCAAACAGAACAGAGAGCATGGAAGTGTGCATGCAACAAACGATCAAATCGAACCAACGCATCTTTCGCTTTGCTTTGCCCATGCATTTGCATATCTAGCTGTGTTACTGTGTATAGTGCAAACGATAGCTGTACGTAAACCCTACCATTCTAGGCCGAGTATAGCTAGGACCTAGGAGCTTAAGCTTTTTACAGTAGTGCAGACTGAAGATTAAATTCATTCCACACGTGAAAAAGGTTCCAGCTTTTGCAACTAGTAGCTAAGCGTACGATGGAGTAGCTTTTGTGCAAGAGAAGATGAATAATAAATTAATAATGCATGCAGATTGCAGACGTATAGTATAGCATCACGTGCGTACCGACGGTGGCGGAGGCGTAGGTGGTGTAGCCATCGCCGGCGCTCTTGTGTCCGACGATGATGCTCTTCCCCTTTCCCTCTCCCATCAACATCACGTTCTTCTGCTTGCTCGAGATGCTCACGCTCTCCTCGTACCGCCCGGCCTTCACGTGTATCACCTTCCTCCCGCCTCCGCCGCCGCCGTTCGCCGCGGTCGTCACGGCCGCGATCGCCTCGTTGATGCTATGATGCGTCCCGCTGCCGTCCAACGCCACCACTGCGTCCGCCACGATAGCGCCGCCACTCGCTTCCGCGTGGGACGACGACTCCAGGAGTTTCCTGTCCTGCTGGGTCACCCAGGACGGGAACGCCGCCGCTGCCGCTGGCGTCGGCGTCGTGGGCGGCGAGCCGCCGCCGCCGCTCGCGTTAGCCTTGACCTTGTTGACGTGCAGAGCCAGCGCGGTGGCGATGAACTGGGAAAGCGCGGACACGCGCGCGCGCACGGCCTCACGCCCCGCGGAGTCCGGGTCGGCCGCGAGGCTGTCGCCGCAGGTGGCCTGGTTCGTCAGCGCCGCGCTGAGCCACGTGGTGACCCCGTCCGCGTCGCCGCCCCCCGCGGCGAGCGCGTCGCCCAGATGGTCCAGGCTGATGTCGAGCAGCTCGGCGCAGTCCTGCACGCCCGGCGGCGGGTGACGAGCGGCGCCGCGGTGACGACGACGCGCGGCCGTGAGGTTCCGCGCCACCGCGCACGCCGACGCGGCCCGTGCCATCGCGAACTTCACGGACGCCGCAAACGGGTCGTCGCCGCCCCTACTGCTGGATGGTGGTGAGCCCGGCGCCCGCGACGACGAGAGCGCCGTCTCGCACGCGCTCGGGTATGGCGTTGACAGGCAGATCGCGGTGACGTTGTTCATGGTGGTCCTCGACGACGGTGCTGCGGTTGTGCTGCTGATCGGCGAGACGACGACGACGCCGTCAGTGTTGCCCCTTGAGCCAGCCGCGTCATCGTCGTCGTGCTTCGCTTCGGTGGCCGCAGCCACTACTCCCGTCGCGAAAGCTAGCACCACCACCATGGCAATGGCGCAGCAAGAGCAGGCAAGGACATCTAGCCTTCGCATCTCGCCTTCTCTCTAGCTTGAGCGTCGTGTGTAGGTGTGCTTTGCTGCACAATGCATGCAACAAGTCTTGTACACAGCACACTTGGGTCTTGGCTTGCTGATATATAGGAGGCTAGGCTTATGTATAGGAAACTTGGCACCAAATAACCGTTGCTAGCTTTTTGTGGGCAAATGCCCGTTTGCATTAGTGGTTCTTTTTCCTTTTTTTTTGAAACGTATTTGTATTAGTGTTTCACCAGTGTGCTAGAAAGGGGATGGAAAATCTAGCTACCAATAATGTGTGTCGTGTGACACCGTACCGTACGTTAAGGCATGTGTTTTTGGCAAATATAAAATTTTTACTTATACCGTATATGGTTTAGGGTTTATTACGCACAACCAAAATTCATAAGTTCACCTAGTGAAGTGGAGCTCTTCTTTAGTGCTTTGGTATTGAAAATTTATTATAAACTTTTTCTACTAAATACTTTCCATTGAGGATTTTCATGTACCATGACTAGTGATGGATAGTATTTTACAACTACTTAAAAGCACCCGGGACATGCATGCTTGGTAATTAAAGTTGTTTACAGTAAATAATCCTCCTCTACGCGCACACATGGAGGTGCATGGAGTGTTGCATTATGCATGGTGTGGAAGATGCATGGGCAAGTTCTGCTGCTCTGATAGGAGGAGCCATGCATGCCATGTGCAGACGTGGAGCAAGGAATGGTCCATGTACTATATGTCATTCATGCATGGATCAAAGGTGAGGAAAGTTCCATTCCTGCAACATGAATGGCGCACGCGCCGAACAAAGGTGAGAGTACCAACAAAAAAAAGGCACAACGGGTTTTGTAGCTGTTCTCTTGTCTTGTCTATAGCTCGTCGTACGTTCATGCACACTTTTGTTTCGTTGGTAACATGCACATGCCTTTAATTTCGAGATGAAAGTTCAACAATGTTTATATGTGGCGAGAGGGTCGGGAGATATATTATATATATATATATATATATATATATATATATATATATATATATATATATATATATATATATATATATATATATATATATATATATACTCAGATCCGGCTAAATTATCAAATCATGGTTCATGCGATGTCTATATAACCACCTGACACGACTTTGATTCAACGATGATTTTGACGTATGATCTCCATCAGTGCTAATAATCTAATGAGACCTTCTTGTGTATACATGCTAACCTATTATGGGTCAAGTGGTTATCACAGCTTTCTGTTGCTATTATCTATTAATTCCGAACCTGATGTGCACTAGAAAAGGTAAACACCAAATCACTCTACGTCAACAACTCGTCATGTCTGCATTTACTGCTGATTTGAAACGAGGATTGCAAGACATGCATGCATGAATCCCCTTGTCGTTTTGACACCTTAATAAACTTGGCAAACGCCTTTCATACGTCTTTGATTTTTACTGAGTGAAATACACCCAAACATTGGAGGCAAATTCATAAGTAATTAAAAGTATAAAACCGCTGGATGTGAAGGGCAATTGTTGTCGCCATACCTATCCGGTCTAGTTAGGTCACGGCAAGATCGGATCTAACGGCTATTATAAGATACACCGCCGATCAAGTTCACCTTGAAAGTTCAAGAACCTAAATGACACCGTCTGTCAAGTTTAACGACTTACAGACCACTTTAAAAGTTCAGGTTGTAAATTTTGCTCAATAGCTATTATCTCGCTCAATATCTAATTTTGATATGTGTGACTTCAAATCACAGCTAATCTGATGACTCGGCTATCTTTAATTTCTTGAGTTAGTTATAAGTCAGCGAATCCTTACGTCCTTAGAGCTTTCAATTCTCTAACCATGCTTAACTAGTTTCTAATTACTGATGTACAACTCATATCCTGTATGTCTCTGCCGCGTAGCATCTCCAGAGTCCAGGAAAGCCACACAATAACATCAGGATTATTGGAAACCAGTAAGGAACACACAGCACCCTTCCTACGACCCTCGGTGCCTAACGCACCAGAAATTAAAGGCGATACACCAAGCTAGGAAACTTCAACAGCTCATCATGCATGGCCAGATATGTCTACCTTTGCTTATGATTTGAAATCACTACTACAGAAACGGCAATCACTGTCGGTCCATCACTGCCGGTTGTGTTTGGGCGTCTCATCACTGCCGGTTCAGGCTCTGACAGGCCCCCATTTATTGGGGGCAGGGGCAGAACCGACAGTGAAACAATACATCATATCACTGCCGTTTCGTGGCTTCAATCGGCAGTGATATCTCTCTGCCGTATCACTGTCGGTTCGTGGCTTTCACTGTCGGTTCGTGGCTTGAATCGGCAGTGATACGGCAGGGTTTGTATTTAAGTGGGCACTGGCGCGCTCCGAAATATTCAGACGCGCGCCAGTGCCCACTCAGCCGCGGACGCCGTCGCCCATGCCTCTGCCCACGACGCCGCCGCCGCAGCACGCCGCCCTCCACGCCGCCGCAGCACGCAACACGCCAAGCAACGCCGTCGCCGCCGCAGCACGTAGCAGGCAGGAGGACGGCGCTCCACGCCGGCGTCCTCACCACGACGCCAAGTACTGCGGACCTCCCTCCACGACGCCAAGCACCACGGACCTCCGTTCACCTCCCTCCACGGTACCATGGTGTTTGACGAAATGCCTATTTGAAATGTTATTTGATATGTCTTAGTATATGTTAGATAGAGATATTGATAGATATGTAGAGAACGATAGATAGAGAGATAGAGAGATAGAGAGATGGATAGAGAGGGATAGATAATCTTAGTATATGTTATTTGATATGTGATATGAAATTTAATATAGATAATAGATAGATATGTAGAGAAAGATAGATAGAGATAGAGATAGAGAGGGATAGATAATCTTAGTATATGTTATTTGATATGTGATTTAATATCTAGATGGCTGGACGTCGTAATCTCCCACCACCGGAAGAAATTGGTTGGAATAGTTATTATACTTGGATGGGTTTCGATCTGGTATTGCCGGTAGTACCGCGGAATTATCCAAACATAGTAAGTTAATCAATATATGTTTCATATGTATGACTAGATCATCCAAGTTAATTAACATGTCTTATATATACTGTAGATGATTGATCCAATATATTGGCTTAAAGGAACACTTGCCTATTTTAGGGTTGACAATGTGGATGTTCAGATTAATCGTGTAAACAATGGTCCACAACTTCAATATCGTATTTCATTTTCAATTGCTGTTAGGATGGGTCATGGTCATGGTCGTGGTCGTGGCCGAGGTGGTGTTGGCGGGCGCAATGTGTTAGAAATCTCAGAGGTGGGAATACAGACACCCTAGCGTGATCTTGCTATTAAGTATGTTGTCTTTGCTTGTGCTGTCACGCTCTCAAGAAATGGGATCACACTTCCTACTCTGTCATCAGTGAAGATTGAAGCTATTAATCGCAACATGTATCATGATCTTCGGGGTTTCCGTGCACAAATGGCTCAGAACTCGCCAATGGTAAGTTTAAGACTCATAGCTTATACCTACATTTGTTGTTATATGTTATCAATATTGCTCTCATAATTAACCCTATACTTATAGGTAGAGGAGTATGACATGACCTATGCAGGGTGTAGTTTTGAAGCCATTCTGAATGAAGTAATGGATGCATTGGGTTATGACTGGCAATATGTTAATGAAGAGTCAACACTAACTACTGCAGTCTTTCAAGCAAAGTTGGTTGCGACTTAGAAGGGAGACCCACCAACTACTCGACCACCGTTAAACGTAGTTAGTACACCATGTGCTCGTAAGTGTGAAGCAACAGAGAGTGTACTATTTAATACGTTGTTGTTCATCGATGAGATTTTTGGTTACAAGATAGGTGACTTACACTTCTCCGAATTGGTAGTACTAAATCGTTGAACTATTGTATTGTACAATAAGATTGACACTTCTATGAATTTCTGTAATATAAATGTTGATGGTTTCTGTAATATAAATGTTGATGGTTTCTGTAATGTAAGTGTTGATGGTTTCTGTAATATAATGTTGATGGTAAAAATTGTAAAAATTGTAATTGTAATATAATGCAAATTGTAAAAATTAAATCACTGCCGGATCAATTAGAACCGGCAGTGATATAAAACATACACTGCCGGTTGGGCACACAAACCGACAGTGATGGCTCAAGCATCACTGCCGGTTTGTAACAACCGGCAGTGATGCTTGAGCCATCACTGCCGGTTTGGCATAACCGGCAGTGATGAGTCTCATCACTGACGAAGTGGTTGTGCCGGTTCAAAAGCCGCCACTGAAAGGGGGTTTTGAACCGGCACTGATTTGGGTTTCTGGAGTAGTGAATAAAGGTTTGTATGAACCGAAGTGCATGCAAGTAAGATGCCACGATGCGATGAGCAGTTGAGCACTGTAATACTTTACCTAAGAAGCAAATCACTAGAGCTGAATGTATTCTTTTTGTGAAGATGTGAAATGTCATGTATTCAAGGTGAGATCAAATGAATTTGGAATGAATGGTGTTCAAAATGCCAAAAAAAAAAGTCTCCTAAGAGCTCCAAAACCGATTCTAAATATTGTGACAAGTTTCACGAACTTTTACTCGATCGATTGGAAATGGATTTAGAGAATTTGACCAACGACAATGGGTAGGATGTTGCCTGAATCCCTGTCAAAGTCGGCTTAGCTGACTTGTAGGTCGCCTTAGCCAACTTTTACGAGTTCTATGCAGATTTTAGGAAATCAAGTAGAATTTGATGTAAACTCGGTTTCTTGTGGGATAAGACAACCACCACTCTATATAGAGAGGTTCCAACCGCCACTCTATAGCTAGCAAAAGTGCTTCATCTTTAAAGAATGAGGTTCCCTATTAGGAATTTCCATTCTCAATCACTTCTAATAATGTTTGTTTGGTTTCCTATTTCTCTAATTAAAGTTAGTTGTAGGATACGCACTAAAAATCTAGAAATATTCAGACAGATTCAAATTTTGAATGCCCAGTTTAACTTTGTATTTGAGAATATTCAGATTTGTATTTGTACTGTAATAACATATAGACGTATCAATATGAAGGATGGACTATCCATTTCCACTGCTCTATGTAGTGGGTCTCATCTTATGAGCTTCATGGGCTCTCAGCAAGATTAACTCATATTAGATGAGAGCATCCATCCCATTTTTTTTTACTTTGTCTCATTCAATAATGAAGAAAATCAATTAAATGAACTACTTTTTTATTTGATGGCACCCTTTGGAATGAATAGGGCTAATAGATAGCTAGTTTTTAGCTCTAGCTCATACAAATAGGAGCCTAATAGGTGGGCAAATTTTTTTAGCTAAACGTAACAACGTTATCCAATGGCTAACCACTACTAATTATTTGAGCTAATTTTTAGCCCTAGTTAATTACTAGTTCTAACTGATCCAAGCAGGCTCTAAACATAGAGGAATGATTAGATGAAATTAAATGTGACTATATACTATATTCTCACAATAAATAGACACTAGAGACCCACACATATAATATGTCTCTATTCTCTAAAAAAATGAAGCATATCCGGCCCCAGATATAGGAGTATTCAAATTTTCACTATATCGTACTTAATGATTTTAGCAACTTACTAATTAGCCATTATTATCGAACTTTGTGGGTGCATATATATTGCATTGCTACCTCTCTCTATATATGTCATATTGAACTTCCATTTGTGCATGCCGTAGTCCAACACACCAAGTCACCACACATTATATTAGATCACAAGTGATAGATTTTTATCGATCCTGCTAAGATGTTGCTCGAGAAAGTAGCTGCTCTACTGATCATCTGCGTAGTACTAGTAATGTATCCGCATCTAGCCATGGGTACATGTACCGAGAAGCACAAGGAGGCCATCCTGGAGCAGTGCAAGGAGTTCATTGGTCATGGACCGCCCCATCCGTTCCCTAGAGAACTTCATGGCGCCTGCTGCAAGGCCGCAAGAGATGTGCCTCAACTGAACATACATTGCATTGTCAGACTGCTCACACCCAAAGAGGAAGAGGAATACAGTGAAGACAAGGTCGTGCAGCTCAAACATTTCTGTCATCAGATGCGTCAACACCATGGTGGGAACAATTGAATTCTCTATGTGCAAGTGAAATGTTTTCTGCAGGTAATACTTTGATTTGTTCCTGCTAATTAGGTGCTAACACTGTTTCGGTTGTTTTCCTTGCCTAGGCCCTGTGGCGTAAACTGATTGCTGCATGCCATAGATGGCATCGGAGTACAGGGTTTGGAGTAAGGAGTTCCAACTTCTTCCAAAGAAGATAGACTGGCCGGCCGGCCGCTGGATAATAAAGTCGATCGAAGTGTCATCATATTGATATCAGCTAGGAGTTTATGTATTCGATAAATGAGAAATGGTTGATGAATAATAGTAGTATTTCTGATGCTGTTTGTTTTATGATAAGCATACCTCTGTTGAGTTGTGACTAATTGACCCAAAAAACACCTAAAACAACGAAAAATTGATAAAGGCAACAATTAGACAAAAAAACACTAAACGATGCACAGAGCCCATCGAGATCCGGTTGTTTGGGCTAGTCGACTTCATCGAAGTACTTTTGTTAGTAGCCCCGAACCCTGCATCACCATCACCTCTCGCTTAGATCTACTGCCTACCTTCTCTAGAAATCAGAGCGGGTATTTAGCCGTTTCTAGAAATTGATTTCTAAAGGCAACATGGATTTGGTCCGCCTCTACAAAGCAATTTAAAGAGACAACTTTAATCTCAGCTGTGGCATTGTTTCCTAGAATTTACAAATTGGGGACAAAAAAATAGTAAAAAAAACTATTTAATCTAGGAGAGGCCCACCAGCCAGCCTCACACTACAGTCAAGTGCCCCAAGTCATAAGTGGCTTGATTTTCCATGCGAATTATGCACGCATGTAGCCGCCGTGGATTTAACTCGAGTTCAGGCCACTCCAGGCCTCACATGTTGTTTCCTTAACCACTGTGCCTCAAAGTTCTGTGAAACAATTCCACCTCTTCCTTCATATTCCCAAACTCCCCATTTTCTTTTATCCTTCCTCCTCAAAAAAATCACACTATACGATCAATTTAGAAATATTATTGATGACAATATACCATAGATTCACATCAAAACCTAAAGACAAATGATGTCACCTACAAACATTTCCTCATTTTTATGGGGATAGAGGAGATGTATCGGGTAATCGCTAGAGACGCACTTATAAAGCAATGACACAGGAAATTGAGGATCACAATTTTCTTATACCCTGCATGGTTGCAGACATTTTTAGGAAATTTTTAGCCATACAAATTTGACATATTATAGCAATAATAATTAACTGACGTACACCAATGATCCCATTCAAGGAAAACAAATTGTTAAAACGAAACTGCAGCTGACATCAATAACCTGTACTAAAATCCAAATAAACTACTGACATAACCAACTAGAAAAGATAGTTGAAGCATCCCATTTTCAGCGTTTGTTCTTCCATTTAACATGCAGAAGGAAACATAATGCATATTCAGTAAATCTGTCCAGCCTTGCCCT
The DNA here is from genome assembly GCA_022036555.1 of Microstegium vimineum. Lineage (NCBI taxonomy): Eukaryota > Viridiplantae > Streptophyta > Magnoliopsida > Poales > Poaceae > Microstegium > Microstegium vimineum. The sequence goes on from CM039133.1 coordinate 41,049,238, forward strand.
AGAGCTTGAAGACCAAAGTTTCAAGATGGGTATGGAGTCCAGAAGCTCTCAGGGTGCAAGTATTAGAGCCAAGCTAACACGAAAGACATCAAGTTCGCAAAAGATGGCTTGGCATATTTTCAAGAGTTTTCGAGGTAAACATCATATGAAGTTGGCTTAACTATCTCTACCTTTACTTAATTTGATAATGGAACTCATCAGGAAGCACATGACAGGTTAGGCCTGACTGGAAGTGTTCTTGAATGTGCTGCCTACATGTCAGAAAAGCTGGTTAGAATATTATGTAATCAAACTGAAGATCACATGATTACAGAAGCTATGGCTATTTGATAAGAAATTAACTAGAAAGTTCAGCACATAGTTCTTGTTAGCAACGAGTCCAAGTTCTTAAGATACTAGTACGCTCTTAAACATCTATATCAGAAGCTACTATTAATACTACCAAGTCTGCCACACATACCTACCATTCATGGAGGAAAACAAAATGTGCTTTTATAAGATACTGAATATAGCAATTGTGTACTGTCAGTAATCTCCATGAAAACATGCATATCAATTGTAAATGCAGGAACATATTTAAATAATGAGGAATCTTACGATTGTGGTGATATATAGGCCCCCTCTAGGTTACCCATTTTCCCTCTTGCAGAGACCTCTCTTCTCCCTCTAAGGCTCTAATGTAAAGATCCAACAGAACTGAAGTGACAAGAACATCTAGCAATAAAACAAAGGTATATATATTAGTCATGAAATCGACCTGTCCACGACAAACATATTACTGCTAGTTGAATAGTGATCATGATATGTATCACATTGTTATTAATTTGAGAGAACTTGCCAATTTCCTTTGGTACTGAGCCAAGAAAATTGCCATCTTGACATATTGCTGCAAAATTCAATTTAAGGGTTTAATGAGTGCATAAAAAAATTATAAAGCACAGAAGTTTTGATGATTTAATTAAATAAAAACTATACTGCACAATTAGAAGTGTCCTTGACCTGCTAGAGTGGACTGATTGGCTATCCTCAAGAACTTGTTAGTACTGGCATGGCTACCTTCCCAGGATGGCAGAAGGGGAAAGCCTTTTTGGCCTTCTCAAACAATTCCTCAATCTCTGCTAGCTGATACCAAATTTATAACCATGTAATTCAGACAAATATATAAGAAAATTTATAACTAGAGATTTTGAATTTTATTAATTGTCTTTAGTGATGAGCATTATATTTCTAAAAAACAATTTACTCACCTTTGGTTTGATGATACTAATCGGATCAGAGAGTAGAAATTAAAGAGTTGTAAAATTAACTAAGCTTCAGAGATTAAATACTAAAAAGTTTAAACATTCACTAAGTTTTATCCAAACTAGCACTGGGTTGGCAAGGATGGACCAAATTCAGCTTACAAAACTATTTTCTACCCCCAACATATAATCAGGAGTTCAGGTTTCCTAATGCAGAGGATGATAAGCATAACTAGTATATCAAAATGGGAGCAATGTTGGGTCTCATCATCAGTCCAACACCATCCCAGAAGAGAGCAGGCACAAAAATTTTGATGACACTGAAATTACTGACAAAAATAAAGGTGCTTCAGTTCATCAAACTACTAGTGCCTTCCCTGCAGTGGAGACTTAAAAGACTAAACTAGTTCGAATGAATAAAACAGAGGCCTAATAATCTACAAGAAAGTGTGCAGCTCAAAGTAATACAGCCATTATTTGAACCCAAGCAGAAGTACCTATGAACCCAGCTCACCACAAAACCAAAATTATGATCAAGAGACATAAAAGTAAATGAATTAAGAGGGAGATGCTGTTAGGGGCAAAAATCTCACCTCAGGAATAGGCAAGGAGTGGACATTTGAGATACATTTTGAAGTTTCACTCGGAAATCACAATGTCATTTTGGCCGAATATGGCATCGGAAAAAAGGCATTTTCTCAGGGTTTACTCACAGAGTCACAGTATACATTGAAGGCTGGAGGTTCCTGTTTCTAATATTTTTGTTGCTCTGGTATGAAAATTACATCAAACACGTGTCCTCTGAAAATCCTGGAGGACATCAACAGATTTATAAAGGTTGGAAAACATGCTAGACGACATGGACAAAAATGGTCAGTGAGAAGGGAAGTACCACGCGTGTTAAGTTTATATAACTACAGATGAAACAATTTGACCATCAAAACTGCATGTTAGTACATATAATGGGAAATGATAAAGCTAACTAATATCAGAATTACACAAGTTTGCTACCTCATGATGGCTATTCTTTCCCTATCGGTTTACTGCGCTACGCCCGGCTGTCTTCTTGAGTTCCATCTCCTTCATGGCTCGTCTTATCCTTTCTGCATCTTCCAACATTCCAGCTTCGAAGTATATGTTTGACATGGAAGAGGTCCTTGGCAACAAATTCAGCTAGCTCCAGATTGCCGTGAAGCTTACAACCCCCAAGGAATGCACCCACACACACTTGTCTGGGCACAATGACATTCCCCTGATGATTTCATATGCTTCCACAAGTCTACCGGCTCGCCCTAGCATGTTAACCATGCAGGCATAGTGCTCCAGTGTAGGTGACATTTGGTAGTCAGAAAGGATGCTGTTAAAATGCTTCAGTCCTTCGTTAATAAGGCCTGAGTGGCCACACGCCACTAGAACTGCAGTGAATGTGAAAGAATTTGGTCTCACCCCTTCACTTTTCATCAGGGAGAAGAGCTTGAGAGCCTCCTCAGAATCCCCATGGTTGGCATATGCACTGATCATGGCACTCCAGGACACAACGCCACGCACATGCAAACAATCAAAGACTTTCCTTGCATCAGCAATCTCGCCACACTTTGCATACATGTCGACAAGAACATTGCCAATCCTTGCATCTGCGTCGAGCCCATGACTCCGGGCAAACTCATGCACCCATTTGCCAGTCTCCAGGGCTCCTGAGCGTGCACAGGCAGACAGAACACTGACCAAAGTCACACAATCAAAGCCCACCTTCTCGGTAAGCATCCTGCGGAAGAACTTGATTGCCTCAACCACGTCACCATGCTGTTCATAGATTGCAACCATTGTGTTCCAAGAGACCAGACTGCGTACCGCCATTCCCTCAAACAGAGCTTCTGCCATGGGAATGCTCCCGCACTTCCCATACATTGCGATGAGGGCATTAGCCAATGGAACGTTTGCATCAAACCCCAACTTGATCACGAACCCGTGAACCATTTCCCCAGCATCTAGCCATTCATGGCCCTGCAAGCAGGGCAGGAAACTGATCAGAGTGATCTCGTTCGGAAGTACACCCTCGGCAACCATGGTGGATGAGGACGACTGCGGCGGTAGGGGGTCGTGCTGGCATTTCGACATTTGGGCTCGTCAGGTTGGGTTGGGCTTTGTAATGACTTTCGAATACTGATTTGCCTTTTCTTTTTGTGAAAGATTGAAAATGTTCAATCGAAATGCAAAATTCTATTTTACTGATACTATATCCTACAATTGCATTTTCTCCTGCCAGCTGCGAGCTGACAAATTTATGCCATGTTCACAGAAACGTGCAACATAGTATCTTTACAGAATTTTGAAACGATTTCATGGCACACGGTACCCAAAACGCAAAGATCTTGTGAAATTCTCACATTTGAACGATTTCCCATTTGTTTCAGCAAATGCTCCCAGCACAGTTCATACTCTAAATTGCATTGCAACTCAGCTTATTCACGTAACTTATCAACTCAACTCAGTCATACTATAGTGTTTTTCTCTCAAAACAAAATACCAAAAAAATAACTTAAGTCGATTTATCAACCGCAGAAACCATATGTGTAATAGGCTCAGAAGCAACTTGAAAAATTGTGGCACGTAACGTAAAGTACTCTGATATTTGCAGCAGAAAAAGTTCATCCAGTCTTGTAATATTTCGATGCCTAAGCTGTAAGCTCAACAGAATTCAAAATGTCGACGATGTTGACATGCCAGGAGGCAATACGATACTGGTAAGAGCTCTGCATAGTTCTACCGAAGGATTTTTCCACTTAAAAGTGTGGACTTAAGCCGCAAATGTGAATATGAAACATTGTCAACTATATCTGGTTCATATACTAAACGTCAATAGTCCCACTAATTGATTTCTAGGGTGGACTTGATCTGCTCCACCACATGGGGGAGGACCCTGATGCTGTCATCGATAGATCTGTTGACACAGGATTCCAGTTCCTGAGTTGCATCTGTCTTTATCTTCTGGAGCTTGGCTGCTTCAAACTTGTCTTGACAGACCATCAATGACCGATTCAACCGTTGCTGAAGCAAGGGGCAATGATTAACAAAGATGTAGGTGGCATGCTAGTTTACACAGAGAAATACAAGCATAACTTAAATAGCAATAGGCCAAAACAAGGTTCCTATGAAGAAGATGAATAATAGTTAGGCAGCTACATTATTCATGCAGTTCTTTGCCTACAGAAGGACATAGTTTTCTGTTCCAAAGTAACAAGATGTGTAACATTGTGACTGTACATGATTTCAGATACTTGAGACAACCATCTTCAATGTTACTGAAAACCACTAATAATTATTTTACGATAAAATAACCAGGTAGAAACATGCACTGCAGGCCATCTTGTGAATAACAGTTGACATGCGAACCTCAACAGAGCAGATGAAGTAAAAGAGAAGGTTCTCAGGTTGTATGTCAGAAGTACGATGTACAGCAAAATCTAAATTGCTGCATGGGGAAACCTTATAAAACTCCTACTGTTATATCATTGAGATCATGAAAGCATATCCATCAAACAAAATAACTATAGCAACAAATATACTGCTCAGGAATCCTAAATTATATTCTGGGATGTTGACTTTCCCAAATGACAATTAATTGCATACATGATTGATTGCGCGAAACAAGTACAACATCACAGATAACCAACCACATACAGCATGCTTGTTGAGGAATTTGTGATGGTGACTGAACAACATTGAAACTATCATGAATACACAACGTGGAAAATTTGATAATTCATTTACACACAGCATTCGAGCGGTTGCAATGATCAATAAAATCAGAACGAAATGGAGCACACAAAACAAATATTAGTAACTTGTATAAAAACCAGAAAGATTCTGTAGTAAAAATTTACAGCTACGGAACTATCAACTTCACTGCATCAAAAGATAGCCAATCATAATTTCAATACTACATAAGCACAAAGGAACCAAGTTACTAAAAAAGGATGAACAAAAAAAAATCCTGACGCTATGTTTTATTTGGGAAAAAAATGATATTTGTACTGCAGGAAATTAGAAGTTAGAAGTACCTGAAACTTGGCCATCTCACTCTCAACAAGATCATTGGCGGCAACGGCAGGCACACTACAATTCTCCACACAGTTGTAGATCCCTTCCAGTGTACGACGCCGATCAAAGCACTCATATGCGCACTTGAAGTATGCTTGCTGATAATCAACCAGAATAAAACAGAAAAACAAACAATAGTTAGCACCCAAGTGTTTCGATATGGGAGCATGCCCTTTTCCCTCCGATAAAGATATCAATCATATCAGCATTTTTACTAATAAATTATCCTCAGTCCAATAATTACTACTATTAATCCAACCCCTTTTCCATCATCACAAGAATGGATGTCAACTGTCAAGGTAACTTCAACAGCTAGTCTAAAGTAATTTCCTCTCATATCTACAAACTGTGCGAAAAAAATAAACATAACAGTGAACAATTCCAGGAGTGGATGGATACTATACTAGTACTAGTTACTATAGTACAAAACAATAAGGTGACACTAGCAGATTTCTAACAGATGCCAGAAACAACATGCACCAAAAACTATATTCACGTATCTAAAAAAATTAGCATCAATTGTTCACTACTACTGCAATGCTGCTCTTCCAGCATCCCTACATCCTGCAGCAACACCCATCAAATTCGCGCACTGGCAAATAAACTTATTCTGGGACTTGTAATTGCATCAGAACAAAATAAACCACCCAATACTCGCACAACCGAGAACCTCCAATACTTGTATCAAACAAACGGGCCACACTACCCCGATCAGCATTCAGCAGGAACATCTAAACCCGGACAAATTTCAACCACAAGAGTAAGATTGTCGCCCCCCTCTACTCCACCCTACAATTCCCTGTCAGAATAGGGAGGGAACCCCAACATCCGACCAAAGCCCTACCCTCACCAATCCAAGATCACGAGGCCTACCAGGCTACCCGCAGCCATCTCGCGCCTCCCTCCCCCAACACTACCACCCTCGGAGGACAGGAAACCGAGGCGGCGGACACCAACCCCCCACCCCTCCACACCCCCCGTAACTCTTTACCTGCATGGTGAAGTTGACGTGGTCCCGGACGCCGGCGAGCTGCTGCTGCACGGTAGCGTTGACCTCATCCAGCTTCCGCTGGATCCGCTCCGTCACGACCTGCTCCTCCATCGCACCGCACGCCTGGTTGCTTCTGGTGGCCTCTGCGGCTTGTGGGAGGGGAAGAAGGGTAGAAACGGGGCGAATTCTTTTTCTTTCGTGCCGAGGAAGAGAGAAACGGCAGGTCGGAAGAGGAGGTGAGGTTTAACTAAGGCCACGGGCTAGGGTTTTATGGATCTCGCCCATGGGCCGAAACCGACCGACAAAGCAGTGCATCTCGGGGAAGTTCACATAAAACAACTGCCACAAGAAACAATATTTTTAGATAAGTTTTTTGTGCCAATTGTCTATGAAAATGTGTGGATTGTTATTTTTTACAACGAAAGAAGAATTATATTATATGAAACCTAGGTACATCAATACATTATAAACACTTTGTAATACGAGATAGTATCCACGCTGTGAATAGCACAACTCAAATCCTAACTTGTTAATCGTTTTACAGTGTAAATGACCGCACAGACAAACACTCGCCAAATGGCCTGAGAATAACTGCCCAACGAACGACGACCAACATTCCTGTAGGTGGAATTGAGAATCTTTTTCTTCTTGTTGGTGTCTTCCTTCTTTTTCTTTCTGCCACCGAAGAATGAGGAAGACTGAAAGATATTCTCCCTAGTCTTTTATCGTGGTCAGATCTAACCACAACAAAACGAAGAAAAGACCGGAGAAAATTATTCCATGGCGGCGACATCATCTCCGCCTTGATGCCGCTGTCCGGGAACAAAGATCTCCATGTCGTCATGTCGATGAAGATGGTGACGCCGAAGTTGTCGCCCTCGTCTTCAACGAAGCCGCCATGGAGAAGACGATTCCACTCTTCTCCTTCACCATTGCTGGAGAAGAGGAGAAGGAGGAGATAAAACTCCAATACCAAAAACTTTGGCATGGAAAAACCCTAACCCTAAGGACTCGATCTACTGGAGAAACTTGTTAAAAACAATAGATCCCCACTCCCTTCAGCCCCCGGCGAGATGTCGGAGGGGAAGGGAGTGGGACCAGTGGCGACGGCGGAGGGCGGCGGTGGCCTCGCAAGACTTGCGAGGAAAAAGAATCCCTTCGGGGCCTCCCCTAACTAACTCCGTGAATGTGAAACTCAAAAAATGTGTGGATTGTTAGGAAGGGTTAACTGCCCTTGAAAAGCTCCTATGAAAATAGCTGCTAAGAAAATAAATTCAAAAAAAAATCAAATGGAACCAAATAAAGATTAACTCTTTGGAAGCGGCTAATGCACAGCCGTGCATGCATTAGTCCCTCCGCACGCACATTCTAATTTTCCTTTTCTGGGTGCGCGCGGGCAGCAAACTTATGTCGGAGGCCCACCAGACTGTAGGCCCACGCGCTACGGCGCCCGCCCCCCAACACCCCTCCCAACTCCCTTGCCTGGAAGCTTCTTCACCTCTGTCCTGTTATGCTTTACCCAATCAACACGCAAAACAGGGTTCTCCAGCCGCCGCAAACCACCATTGGGCGATCGGCGGATCCAAAATCAGAAAAATAAACAGGTATGTACATGTATTCAGAAATTTGATACTCTATGTATACTCAACTTATATTCATACACTGAATTATCCAACAATTTAGCCAGATCTGTTTCTGGAAAAACATGTAGTGCAGTTCCTACTACAAAATCAGATTTCATCCTGCCTGATAGGCAATTCATTACTATTGTATAAGCAATTCAGTAGTAGTGCATAAGCAATTCAATTGTCTAACATCACAAAGAAGTGTACTGCAGTTTCGTGCTACATAATCAGACCTGTTTGTTGGCCTCATATGGTACTACTACATGAGCAGATCTGTTCTTCGTGACATGTTACTACCAGATCAGTTATTTCTGCACAATGATATTTGCATAATCCACCACTTCTGTAGATATACATCTGGCTGTACTGAACCTTGTCTCACACCCGGAATTAAAACATAGAAATAGTAAGAAAAAAGGATAAGCACAAAAAGATTTCTTCCTGTGAATGCTAGTTGTTTTCATGTGTATAACTGTGTTAACTGTGAAAACCTAATAGCCAGACCTATTATGAGCATTCCTAATACTGAAAAAACTTATAACATGTACTGAAACAAAAAATAAAACTGCATATGATGGTAGCCATTTTTGCCTAAATTAGTTGACTAAGTTGTCTACAGTAATAATATAATAACTCACTTATACTTGCTATTTGCGTTTAGGTCTAAGCTATGGATCTAAATGAGATACCAACAAATTTTGATGAAGATATCTTATTTGCATTTGATATGGGTTATGTGACCAACAACTCTACCTTCTGCACACAATTGTCTACGTTCCATGAAATTCCTCAACCTAACAATGAGCAAGAGAACCAACTAATTTTGCCTCATTTTTCTAAAGTTGGATATATAGTTTTAGTTGAGGTTCCTACAGAATTAGAATAAGTTGTTCCTACTATTTCTGACATTAGACTATCATTTGAACAAGCATGGTTAGAGGACAGGGGTGAAGGTTTTAATGCTGGTCCTGTAGTTTCTTAGAATGAACTAAATGTTGCTGCAAAAGAAAGCTTTATTGGTGATCCTGTAGTTGCTGATAATGAAATACATGGTGTTGGAAATGAAGAAGCAGTAGAGGAAGAAGAGGTCTGGTCCACTCCTAAAATGTCACACAATGGGATGACTTTTGCATCATTGGACGAAGCAAAGGAGTACTTCAACTCATATGCAAAGAGAACTTGTTTATCCATCAGGACTAACACGTCACATAGGTCAGCAATCACAAAGGAAATGCAAAAGGTGCAGTATGTGTGCAATAAAGAAGGATTTGGTAGGAAGAGACATGCTCAGCTTGTTGATACTGTCACCTGCTACTCTGACAATGATGAAGCTGAAGATGAGGAGGATAGCGGACAAGAGAAAGAGGATGAGCAACGGGAGAAGAGGAAAAAACTTGACGGGTGTAAGAAAAGAAAGAGGGAGAAAATGCTTTATACAAATTACAAGGCGAGGATGGTGGTCAAAATGATTGGCTCTAGCTGGCAAGTCATCTATTTTTTTGGCTGAGCACAACCATGATCTTGTGGTGAAGCCATCTCTCAAGAAATTTCTAAGGTCACACAAAGGGATACCAAGGCATGAAAAAGATTTCATTGTTTTGCTGCATGGATGCAACTTGAGCACCGGTAGAATCATGCAGCTCATGATTGAGTTCTATGGGTCTGCACAGCTGGTGCCATATGAGGCCAAGCAAGTTTCAAATTTTTGCTCCACCATTCACAGGGTTGAGGAGTTCAAAGATATGCAAGAAACTTTGGATGATTTCAGAGCTTTGAAAGAAGAAGACCCAGATTTCTTCTACAAGATAAAGCTAGATGACAACCATAAAGTTGAGAACCTCTTTTGGGTTGATTCAGCTGCAAGGCGTGCTTACAAAGAGGCATACAATGACTGTGTTTCATTTGATGCGACCTATATGACTAATATGTATGAGATGCCTTTCACACAATTCATAGGGATCAACAGACATTGCCAGACTTTTCAGCTAGGTTGTGCATTTATTAGAAATGAGAAGACAACTACCTATGAATGGTTGTTTCTGACCTTTCTAGAGGCAATGGATGGGAGAGCACCACTAAACATAATCACCGATCAAGACGTAGCAATGAGAGCTGCCATTTGCACTGTTTTGCCAAACACAACCCATAGGAACTGCAGATGGTACATAATGGACAAGTTTTCAGGCACAATAGGACCTATCCTTGCTAGAAATAAAGAGTTGGAGGAAGAATTTGTGGCCTGCTTGAACTACACTGCCAGTCCGGAAGAATTTGAGGCTACATGGATTGCTATGGTTCAGAAAAATGGATTTGATGAACGAGCATTTCCAACACCTATACAATATAAGGCAGAGCTTCGTACCAGCCTACTACATGCACAATTTCTTCCCATTCCTCCAGTCAACACAACGAAGCGAGGGTTTCAATGCTTTGCTCAAGAAATATGTGAACCCAAACTTGTTTGTACTACAATTTGTAAGACAATACCAAAAGATATAAGAAAAATGTATGGTTGCACAGGATGGGCAGGACTTTAGGACTGATGAAAACGAGCGAAAACGATGGTCAAGACATCCACTTGAGAGACATGCTTCCACTGTATACACAAAAAACATGTTCTATAAAGAGTTTGAAAAAACTGTAGAATATGATGTGAAGCCTGTTGGCTAGTTCCAGTATTGGTTGGAGCCCAGTAATAACTTTATTTATGGATATGGAAGAAGGAACTATCTTGTTACAGCAATAGAAGAGGAGGAAAGTTACTGTTGCGAGTGCAGCAAGTTTGACACGGATGGCATCATCTGTTGTCACATTATAAGGGTCATGGTCAGGTTGGGTGTGAAATATATTCCACAAAGGTACGTTCTTCAAAGGTGGACACAACAAGCAATTCCTATTGAAACAAACCAAATCCAAAATGTGCATGCACCGATTGATTTTGTAGCGCGTGGGATGCCATTGGCAAACAAGAAAATTTTGAGATTGACCAATGCATCAACTGCATTTGCAACATTAGCAGCTGAGGGGTGTACAAATGATGAGAAGTATGCTGTATTGGATAGACACATAAAGCAGATGCACTCTGAACTTGAAGAAATTAAGAAAAAGAAGAAGCTGAACCAGCAGAGTAAAGGCAACAAGGAGAGTGGTGGTACAACAACCAACCAGAACATTCAACCTGGTCTTATAGTTGTGACAAATGGACTTACTCCTAGTGCTCCAAACACCGGTGGTAGAAGCGGTACAAAAGATGGTCCCGGTGCCTCTGATCCAACAAAAACTCCAATTGGAACAACAGGTTTACACAAAAACAAACTCCCCCCACTTGTTATGCTGTGCTTCATTGTTGAAGTTATTCTTCCTTAGTTGCTTATATTGCATTTTAACCTGTAGGCACAGTGGCTGATCCTAGTCATCAAATGTGAAGAACCCCCCAAAATCAAAGGCCAAAGGGCATAGGAAGGAGAAAAGGGCAAAAAAAGGGATGAATGGTCAAGCCAAAAGGAAGAATAAGTGCAGCGTTTGCAAATCAACTGAACACAATGCAGCAAGGTGTCCAACCAAGCCTGGGAGAGAAGTTCAAGATCAAGGAATAGCTTAAAATGAACAATTTGGATGTTGTAGCCTAAAAGGAAAAATATTGTTATTTATTTGGAATAGATTGTGTTTGTGTTAATTTTTTGTTGGCAGACCAATTAAATGCCTTTTAATTTTTGTTGGAAGGTCCACTAGTGGCCATTTATTAGCCCCAAAATACTGCCTAACTTAAGGTAGTAGTGGATATAGCAATAGCAGGTGCGCTAGACATGGTTAGAAAACTTTTTAATCAATTCATATCTGTCTTAATATCATTGTTGTCTTCCTTAGAACACGGACTGATGGAAGTTAGTGGCTTCTTGGCTGCTGTCTACTGGAAACAAAATTAGTTGAGCCTCTGTTTCAAAACTTAACATGACTGATAATGCCATGTGGTGCAGCCCCTCTTTTGTAGGGTCTGCTTATTGAATGCAGCCAAAAAAGCAAAAAAAAAAGAAGCAGATAAGCTGAGACACTGCCTGATCAGCTGATCAGCTGGGCATGCATCCTACATCTTTGAGGCATATTTATGTTGTTGCCTTTACACATAGTTGCTGGAAAAAAACTAAAAACTTGTCTTACGAATGGTATTAAATTGCTTAACAGAATACAAATAAACTGCCTAGTTAATAAGTTGACAGTGTGTTGTTGATATCGTACTGGTAGTAGAAGCAGATTTGTTTGAATGTGTTTGAAATATACATTGCAGGAAAGAGAACAAAAAACAAAGTGTATTGAAACCTTTTACCTATTTTAAATGTAGCCTCTCAATCCAATTCTTAACATCATTATCTTTGTGAGTTAGCCACTTATGTAGTAGAAGCTTGCGTATGTTAGGCATGCCACTCTCCTTAAAATATTCCATTGAACGTCCATCCCAATGTTCAGCATGCATCATCATGTGGAACACACAATCATGACTCCATGGACAGAAAACAAAAATGTGGGCATAAGGATAACAAAAAAATCTGACTATGTGGAAAAAAGAGAGACACCATTAATTAGAAAAAGGGAAAAACTACATACTTGTTGGATTGGATTGGAACACCAATATCAACGAGTTCAGAATTGTGTATGGGCTTCGTTGACTCATAATCATATTTGATCTAGAGTTCTTTGATTGCAACTATCAAGGTGTTGCAACACTTGAATAGTGCTTCATCTGCCAGTGTTCTCATTGAGTCTAACACTTCAAATCTTTGGTTACGTAGGTTGAGGACAAGCAAGAAGTAATGTCCCACTTGACCTTCATATTTTCTACTTGCAATCATTTGAAGTACAGGGAACATCACCTATATTTTGTTTTGTTAGCAAATGTATGTTAATGATAAAAAGAAAAAGGAAGTTATGTATGATGGAAGCAGAGCAAAAATACGTGACCATATGAACTAACCATATGACGATGGTCAAGATGATGTTCTTTCTTGTGAAAAACAAGTGAGATCTCATTCTTAGTTAGCTTGCCATCTTGCATGAAAGTCTGCAAAAAAAAACATCAAAAACTGCCTTAACAAAAATAATAAAAATGGTAACAAAAAACACAAAAAATAACTTGATACTGAAACAAAAGTTGCTCCAAGTGTATATGACAAGTTAATAACAATGTTTGTGTGTTGTATTCAGGTTTGTTTTGGCCTGGCTAGAACTTTCTCTATATACTGCATATGTAGTATACCACGTATGTATTATAGTGCCTCCTATTACTGATTAAAGAAATATGGTAATGAAAACAAGAATTATTGATTACAGTAAAACTAACGGAAATTCGTAAAGGTAGAACACATTTTTAGACTTTCTGGTGGTGTTGTCAATTGCATGGATTGCAATTTCAGCGACTGGACTCATTAGTTTACCACCGGGCTTAACAGATAGAGCGAGATGATCTAGTATCACATAAAAGCTCCAGAAATTGATTATGACCATACTGCAAAAACATTAACAAAAAAATAAGAGCAAAGCAGAAAATCATTAATGATGTGATGATTAGTTTTTTTAAAATAATAAAGGAAAGACATAGTTATGAGCTGTATACATACTTTTGAGCTTTTGTGGATCTACTAGACCTTACTGATCCATATGCGCACACAACAGTACAGACATCCTTGCTGCAAGTGAAAGTCCGTTTTGTATCAAAATGAATATAAGGTGACCGCAAAGTAGCTGGTTTTTTGTGAATTCTTTTTGGGGAGGCACAAAGACAGGTGAAACTGAGGAATTGCCACTAGCAGGCTCCTTTAGTCTAGATGCAGGTGTAACTACATCCACCTTAGATGTGGATGGATGTTGTACAGGGTCACAAGATGGAGCTGCATCGATAGTGACTAATGCTTTACCATTTCTATTCTCAATCTCCATACGAGCCTCAGTTTCCATCTTAACAAAGACCTCTTCTGGTATATTTGATAGTGACCAATGAGACCCATTTGATGTTGAAGGGACTTCCTGTGATGTACAAGGAACATCTGTCGGCTTGCTGGGTTCGTCCTGTGTATCTATAAAGCTCATGATATTGATTTCAGGGGGTGTGAAATCTAGAGGGCTTCTCATGGTACGATGTGAGGTACCTATGTTATGTTTCTTGTCAGTCTAAGCAATAAATGAAAACAATAAAAGAAGGGATATGCACGTGTATACTAGCTGCACTGTGCTGAAAACATAAGAGATAAGCCCCTGAAAAAAACACAAAAGCAAAAAAAAAGACGTTCTGTATCGCTCTCGGTCACAGCTTCCATTCTCACTAAAATAGACTAATGCAAGCTAGACAGAAAAATCAAAAATAAACTTCATAATAGTAGCTCAAATACATGGCAGGTTAGCGTTTGCGACTGGGATATTTCAGGTTAGCAAAGCTGGGCATCCATTACTAAAACTGACCCCATGGTAGAATCTGCAGGCAGTGGTGACAATCCCCAACATGGCAAGTATTTGTATGTTGAAGAAATAAAATAAATGTCAAAATGTGAAATTACCTGGGAGTCTAAGCTTTTCCCTCATTCTTTGTGTATTGGACTTGGGGTTAGCAACAAAATCTGGAGGAACAATCTCTAATGGTTGAGGTTCAGTAGAAGTTGATGTATCATCCTTCTTAACTTTAGCTTCGAAATCTTGCAACCTTCCAAGTCGAACTTTCAGTGACACATGATCTTCGCTACCATCAAGTTCAGCTTCAGCTGACTGTGCAGGTACTGCATGACACAGATTGTCAGCTTTAGCTTCTTCCAAAGAAACATTGGCAGCCTTGTCTTGCTTGTCAATGCATTCATCTTCATCCTCCAAAACAGGAGACAAATTTCCAATGTCGTGATCATCAAATGCACTCTCATGATCTGAGTCATAATCTTCATCCTCAAAATCCTTAAAATCTTCATCTTGATCAGTGTCGTCTTCTTTGTTTTCATCACTTAACAAATCCTCTTCAAATTCTTCACACAAAGATTTGTACTCATCATCATCTGATTTTCTGCACATTGACCTTATGTGTCTTTTTTAACAGGAAGGTATGTCATGATTTGATTTGGAACACTTCGGTCTGCTCTGTACAGAGCAAGGTTCACCTTCAGAGGTGTTTACCCTTGCACGCTTGGAGCAAGGTTCACCTTCGGAGACATTTGCCCTTGCACGCTTGGAACTTTCCGTACGCTGTGATATAGGAGCTCCATCTTTAGAAACTTTCTCCAAAAATGTCCCAAGAAGCTTTGTGAAACTAGAGTAGAACTGGCTGACAGCTGTGCTGAGCATGTTTTTTTTTCTGCAATCAAGCATAGAGAAAAGAGGGGAAAACAGGAGTAAGTGATCATAGGAGAAACACAGCTGAAAAAAAGAAAAAGGAAACTGAGTAGTCACAATAACATTATTATAGAATAGACATTGTACAAACCTGGTCTGAAATGCCACTAGGGGCCTTGGAGCAAACAAATTTTCTTATATCATCCATGTGGAATAATGAAGGTTGTGGAATAGAATAATTTGATCCTTTCAACTGAACACATAAACATGGACGAAAAAAATGAGAAAAAAGGTTATAAATATGGGCATGGGGAAAAATTAACGCAAACAAAAAAAGCAAAAAAAATGGACATTGAGCTATTGGTACATACCTTGAGCTTCCCAAATCAGCCATCCCGGTTGGTATCTAGCTTTATGATTTGATCTAACAGTTTCCTTGACCATGCAGCAATTCAAGGCATTGAGGAAGGGATTTGTACATTCTCTACCACAGGCGAATCTACGTATAGAATCTGAAAAAAATGATTGAGGTGATTATGATGATCAACTTAATACATACAATATGGCGCTGCAAAAAAAATATTGGGTGCTCCAAACAGGGATGGTGCCTTCTACAGGTACACATATGCCCCCATAATGATTACCAAAAGTAGTGATCATGGTTGACATAACAAAAAAGCATTTTGTTATGTCAAAAAACAGATGGGTCTGCTACAGAGTGCACAAAAAAGACTTGTTGAAATGCAGTCAAAGGAATAAACAGATGGGCTGCTAGTTCACTGCCTGGTCAGCTGAACAGCTGGGTGTGCCCTCCCCTTTTTGTGAATGCATCATAAATCTTTGAGGCATATTTTTGTTGTTGCCTTTACACATAGTTACTACCAAAAACTAATAACTTGACGGACAAATTATACTAAATTGCCTCAAGACCAACATTCAGAAAAAGTAGTGCGATGCCGATTCAGTGG
Source organism: Microstegium vimineum (assembly GCA_022036555.1). NCBI lineage: Eukaryota > Viridiplantae > Streptophyta > Magnoliopsida > Poales > Poaceae > Microstegium > Microstegium vimineum. Next base: position 41,065,466 of record CM039133.1, read on the forward strand.
TCCAAAAATTATGTTGCTGTATTACAGGCACAAAGCAATTTCCTTGACAAAAAAAATCTCAGGGTACCTCTCTCCATAAAAAAAACTAACCCGAAACCAACTCCAGCCTCTCATTGACAAACAATTGCAAAAAACAGCTCCCAAATGGTGCTAGACTGATTTATTAAACCAAGCATGGAGGGCCATCCCTAGTTCAACATGTCACCACTGCTGCAATGACGAAAAATATTCGCCAACAAATTTGTTTAGCAAGGAAGGGGTATGCCAAATGGGGGGGGGGGCACTGTCTACTAGCATGACCCAAAGGTTTAGAAAGGCAAAAAAATGAGTTCAGGAGACTGGGTGTACTAAATCTACAACGCTTTAGATAGTTGACATAACAAAAAAAAACATTGACGGTGTCAGTTTGGTGCACAGTACAAAGGAATTGATGAACAAGACATAGCTGGCTGAACATTGCAGTCATGAACTAACACTTAACAAAAACATTGCAGTGTGTGTGTATATATATAAAGCAACTTACCACAAGGACAACAAGGCAACCTTTGAAAGATTTTCGTTTGCCCATTTTGGAAGCTGCACCTTTAAGCTGATCAACAACAAACTGACACCAATGCAACTTCTTGACTTTGGAAAGATCCACAATAGATGAGTAGCACCTTGGGCTGATAGATAAGCCAGTTGGAGGACACAAGAAAGTTGAAACTGCTATCATCAACCATGACCTTAGGAAATCATCATTGCTGGTCCTATTCTTCTTCAACCTTTCCAATATAGAGTCAATGTTAGGTGTTGTCCCTTCATCAATACCGCAATTCTCATGGATGAAGTTAATAGCATCAACATCTAGCTCGTATTTTACTTCATCACCACTGTTTGGGAGACCAAAAACACTACAGACTGCATCAGCATTTACTGAAACTCTTCCCCTCCCAGGAAACACCAGCTCCAATGAATCAGAGTCATAGCACTCAACCAACAACCAGTTTGCAAAATCTGCGGGTAGTCTTACAAGCAATCTTCAGAAGACCACCAAAATTTATTGAATTTATCCTTTTCCTCTGAGGTTGAGTCAAGTCCTTGTATAACTTCACAAGCCTCGATGGGGACGCCCGTTGTCTTTGGGCTGAGGATTAGAAGAAGGATTGCAAAAAAAAAGGTTAGAAAAATAGCGACAACTAAAATGTGCATGAACAAAGAAAGTATATGTGAATACAAAGATTAATACCTAGCAGATTGGGTGGACATACCTTAGGAACAGTTGAAGATGACGAAGCAACATTTTGATTTTGTTGTCCTCTGCCCATTGCTTAGCACAAAAAATCAGAACCTAGGAAAAAAAAGAAAAAAAGGACACCTTAGATCTGGGTCAAGCTCATTATGCATAAATGTAGGTAAATCAACAGCATATACAAAAAAAAGCAATTCAATAACTTCACAACAGCAGATCAGCGCCATGAAGATTGAATACTTCAATGCATGAACAAAATTAATGCATATTACATGAAGATGCTAGCTGCACAATGCTCAAACATGTGCGGTACACAACAATGAGAGGGGCACCCTAAAAAACACAAACAAAGAAAGAAAAAAAATGACGCTCTGTATTGCGCTCATTCGACATCTCCATTTTCACTAAAAATACTAATGGAAGCTATATAACACCTAGACAAACAAAAAAAAATCAATAACTTAACAACAGTAGTTCGACACATGGAGATTTGATGCTTCAAATACATGAAAACATGTCAAATAAACACTGACAGTGGGCTCTGAAAAAAACACAAAACACAATAGAGAAATCACGTTCTATATCGAGATCGTTCAACAACTCCATTCTCACTAATATGCTAATCAAAGCTATATAGCAACTACGCCTTTGCGACTGGACTATCCTGATTAGCAATGATATACACGGCTTACTAAACCTGGCCCCCCTATGGCAGAATCCTGCATGCTGTGGTGAGCATCCAACATATCCAATACTGTATGATGCCGCCACGACAGTTTAAATCGGCAAAAATAGCACGTACACACATCCAACGCAGAGAGAGATAAAAACGGCGCAGATCCAGACCTCGTGCGTGAACAGGAACGGAAGCAGACGCCTATGCACAGGGTCAGTGAGATGGGGTGTACAACTCGGACATAGCCTACCACCGCTGGCATGTGAGGGGGTGTCGGATCTGGAGGCCGCAGGACTGGGATGCTCTGAAACCTTCAGATCCAGTAAATCCAACACAAAATCAGTCAGAACCATTAGATGTCTCGCACAAAAAATCGCGCAAACAAGGGCGAAAAAACCGTGTAGCTATGAACCGGTGCTCACCTTCCTTGTCGCTCCCCTAATCGTTCCCTTGTCGCTCCCCTAATCGTTCGAACAGAGCATGGCGAATCCTAGGCTCCATCCACCAGACGAAGCGCATGGCGAAACACATGGAATCAGAGAGTGTTGGGGATATCACGTTATGGGCCTACCGACCATACCAGAAGACGGCCTAGCCCGCGAGACCTTGCGGCACGCGGCCAGCCCGTCGTGCTCGCCGAGGACTCTGAAGAAGTCTTGCTCGCCAAGTAAGATCCTAGTAGATAGGCTCGGATCCCTTGTCTTAAGGGACCGATTTTAATCTGTTAGGATATAGAAATTGTAACCCTGCTCCTCGGCTATATAAGGCGAGCAGGGACCCCCTCCAAAATCTCTCTCATACGCTCCTTCAGATTATCTACGGATCTTGTAACCTAGTACTCAGATCAATCCAGCCACCAGAACACAGGACGTAGGGTATTACGGTGATTTGCCGGCCCGAACCTATCTAAATCGCCGTGTCTACGCTCTCTGTGTTACGCTTGACCGCCGTCGCCACACCTCCGCCTACAATCTACCACCGTAGGGTACCCCTAGGTAGACTGCGACACATATTTCGTCGACAGTTAGCGCGCAGGTAGGAGGTGTGTGCATCGACTTCATGGCTCGTCAAGCGTTTACTTTCCCGGATTCGATGGTCCTCCCGGTGACCAGCACCGTTCTTCATATCGGATCTATGTCCTGGACCGTCGGATCTACTCCACGCGGCGCAGACGCGCCGCCGCCCGTGCGTCATTCCGATGTGCCAATATGCCACCCGCGAAAGAAGATCGACATCGACGACCTGGTCGACGCCATCGATCGCTCCAGCAACGGCATCATGGATTGCCTCGACCTCGTGCAGGCGGCACGACGCCGATTGTCCAACCACCACGGCCGCCGACCACGCCGCCGCTGGTCCCCGCCGAAGACGATGGCCGCGACGATCAGGGACACTCGCCCTCTTCCGATGATGCCTCATGGACTCAGCAACCAGGCGGTAGTTTTCCAGCGCCAAATGCACCGAGCGATCTCCGACCAGATCCCGGCAGCTCCGATCGTGAACACCGTCGTCATCTCCACGGTCCCCAGTGACTCCGACCAGGCAGTTTCCCTCGACGACACGATATCTTCGGATTCCGCTGACGCCGCAGGGACGGAGGTCGCTGATTCCTCCGGATCGACCGACAGTTTGCCGGAATTCCCTCTAGGCTTCGGAGGATTAGTTTTTCAAGTCTCCGCAGACTGCGTCGCCCCCGACAACGAGACGGACGCCGAACACATCGCAAGAGAGCAACACAACGCCGAGCATGCGCGGAGGCATGAATTGGAGCGCCGCGAGCAAGAGAAGCGCGACGAGGAGCGCCGCGAGCAGGAGCGACTCGCACGAGAACAACGTGAGCTGGAGCAGAGGAATCGTGATCGCCCGCCATGGCGCAACCTCCAGCAGGACTTCGACAAGGTGGGTGACGTTCCGGTCTACCCGACGCCCAGCGCCAATCTAGCAGTAGCCGCCTACGAGCTGTCCAAGCTCCCTCCCACCTGATCGAGAAGATAGAAGCCCACATCATGGCGGCGGTGGTCCAGGTCAACAAAGCGGGTCCTCCGCCCGAATTCTTCGCCCAGTCCCACAGCAGAGACCACCCCCGAATCCCGCCGAGGGAGCCCAGGCGAGGATCCCCATCCCTCGACGATGAAGAACTCGACGGACCCCGGCGCGATCGAGCACCCGCACTACCGCGCCAAAGCCCTCCGAGGGAGCAAAGGCGAGGATCACCACCTCACAACGACGGCAAGTGTGAAAGACCCCGGCGTGACAGGTCACCACCTTCGGCACGCCGAAGGCCCCCGAGGGAACGTCGAAACAGATCCCCATGGTACAATGATGACAACCTCCGCCGTGGTCGGACACGGCCACCAGCGCAAAGACCAATCGGGGGATTGCGTCCCCTCTCCGCACGTCTCCGCACCGTCGAATGGCCCCCGAACTTCAGAGTTACGTCATTGGAAAAGTATGACGGCAAGGCAAATCCAGAGCAATGGGTGTCCACCTACGAGATAGCCGTCTACGCCGCCGGAGGAAATCAAGACGTAATGGCTAACTACCTTCCGGTGATGTTGTCGACCTCCACCAACAGCTGGCTCCAGAAGATCCTAGAAGGCACCATCGACACCTGGGAAGAACTCAAGAAAATTTTCATCAAGACGTACAAGGCCACATGTGTTCAGCCCGGGACGAGGTACGACTTAGAGAGTGTCCGCCAGAGGAGCAACGAGAGCCTCCGGGAATATATCAGGCGTTTCTCCGACAAGCGGGTGAACATTGCAGAGATCTCCGACCTAGAGTCCATCGCCATCTTCTCCAACGGCCTGCGGACGGACGGCCTCCGAAACAAACTGGCATGAAAAAGCATAACAACCATAGAAGAGCTCACGACGATCGCGAATCCTTACGCCAATCAAGACGACGCCACCCGCAGCAGGGAGAACAGGCGGCGCTACTCTCGATCTCTAGAACGTACAAGGGATAACGATCGCCGACCAGACCACCGTAGCGAAGGAAGGGCCGGCGACTACCGGGACTACCGATTGAACAACTCCGAGCGCTACTCGCAGAGGTATGATTATAGGCGCGACAACCGCTATGTCGCCAACACGAACGCCCGACCAAAGAAGAGCTACGACGCCAGCTACGAGAAGATCCTCGACGGCCTGTGCCCTATACACAAAAACTCCAAACACTCCATGCGCAATTGCGAGCTCCTTGAGTCCGTAGTGAAGGCAAGAAGTGACAAGAGAGCGAAGAAAGATGACTCCGACAGGGACAAGGACCAAGAACCACCAGCCCCGGAGTTCCGACCAGCTTAAATGACGTACTCCATCTTCGGGGGCAGCGTGGTTGTGGAAGGAGAGAGGAGACGTCGTTAGGTTTGTAAGGATGTCTACTCGATCTCAGCAACAGGAGGTGATTCAACCAATGCTCATTACCTAGACTGGTCTGAGCAACCTATTAGCTTCTCCAGAGATGATGAGTGGACGGACTACAGATACCCTGGCCACTTCCCACTCATCATCGATCCCACCATCGCCACGTGCCGCTTCAGGAAGGTGCTGGTCGACGGCGGCAGCGCGCTTAATATCATCTTCGCCGACGCATTCCGCCAGCTCGACTACTCGAAGAAGGACCTCCTATCGGCGAACTTTCCATTCTAGGGTATCATCCCAGACAAGGCATCTACACCGATCGGACAGATTACACTCCCTATGCAGTTTGGCGACCAGAACCACTTCAGGGTCGAGAACATCAACTTCATCATCGCCGACTTCAAAACAGCCTACCATGCGATCCTCGGTCGCCCGACGCTCGCCAAACTCATGGCAGTCCCACACTACACGTACATGGTGCTGAAGATCCCGACGCAACAAGTCATCCTCAGTCTTCGCACTGACCTGAAAGTCGCATACGAATGCGAGCAGCAGACAATCAACGCCGTCGGGAAAACCCGTACCCAGGACAAGTACGACTCCAGCACTCACGACAAGCCTGCCACCAAGAGGCCCAAAGAAGCACAAGCAACTACGACCGACATCGACCCCTCCAGCAACTACGCGTAAAGACTTTCGGACCCAGCAACGCGAACATCTTGAAAAGTGTAGAGTGCCTCAAGGAATTTTGTACTATTTACACCTCAATAATAAATAAAGTGCTACATTTTTTATACCTCGTATACAATTCAACTTCTACAAAACGTTCACGGCGTTCGGCGACCAACATGGAAGGCCCACGACATTCGGCGACCTCTCCAAAACACTCCCATAGTGTTCAACGACCTCTCCAAAACGCATTACGGTGTTGTCTCCAAACAGCATGGCCATAACCGGAAGCCTTCGTATCTGGCCTACCAATTTCATAGCGTATAGAAGTAGCTACCCTATACGCTATGATCACATTGAAAGACCTCCCAGATGATACCTCTCCATCAACCAAGAGATATCACCTAGACAGAAGGCTGCGAGGTTATGCGCCCAGAATCTATATACGACCACGGTACGGTCGAGGACTCTACAAGCAGCATGGCTTTGCCCCCAGCGTCTGCAGGAACGATCTCCACAGGCCCTAGTCATGCCACGATTGAGCCTCTTGGAAAAAGGTTCTGTCCCTGACATCTCCCTAAGCATGCATGAGTTGTTCGCCCTCTGCGCCGCGGGTTGCCAACAGCCTACCTCCCTGGTAATCCCTATGGCACCTACGCATGCAGAAGTTCTGGGCTCTACGATCTGGGCAATAGGGAACCCAGGGCCAAACGATTCATCGCTACGGCTTACGACTTAGCAGGCACGACAGGACATACAAGTGAAACAAAAGCTCACCGCCTGGATATTTAACAGCTTTGTAGTTTTCACTTACACGTCCGAATTCTTGTATCTGGGATACAAACTATTGCTCTTCAGCAGCAAACAGATTGACATCCTTAACTACAATCTCCGCGATGTGATCAGCATCTGCCTCCAGACGGCCTGCATCCCCATCCGACGTCCCTGATGCAAACCCGATCGCTACCCGACCAAGCTCAAGCTTCGGGTAGTGCGATTTCAATATAGCCAGGCCATGAGCAGCCACACTTTGCGCCGCTGAAGTTGTAAAGGACCAAAGTCTGACCCAGAGACCGCGAACCCCTGTTAGCACATTTTCCATGGTTGCTTGATTAGCAGCCTCAGGAATGAGCACCCGACCATCAACACACCCCACCACAGGGGCAATCTCCCGCACCAGCAACCAAAAGTTATCATAGTAAGAATCCACCTTCGCCTGCAGGTCTGCAAATTGAAGTCGAACATTGCCCCGGTAAGCTGCGGAAACAGCAAAACACCAAGCAAGGAAGCCTTACAAGCAAAGCGAAAGGTAGTAAAACGCTACCTTCGTACATCGCTCGCATCTTGTAAATCTCTCATTCGGCAGCATCGGTCTTCTCCTCCGCAAAACGTTTCGCCTCTTCAACATTGAGCAGTTCTACACAACAAGCAGGAAAAGCTATCATAAGGCTAGGGCAATAAGCCTAACAACAAGAGAATAACAAGGACTTACGAGCGGAAAGCTTGTCGACTTTCTCAACGTGCGACTGAAGCTCCGCGACTTCACGCTCCCGCTCTCAGATTGCGGCTTGTAACACTTGTGCACGCTGGTGTGCTGCCTCCAAGCTTTCCTCCAGACCTGCAAACTGACCCTCAACACGAGCGACGTCACCACGAAGACGCTCGTTCTCAGCAGTTAACTTCACAAGCTGGTCGTCCATCGCCTTACACTCCCTTCCGGACTTAAAAGGCCCCTACAACCACGCGACGACACCTTAACAAAGGAGACACGGAGGTGATACCAAAAACTGTAGAGGTATCACAGTTACCTTGACTCGCCCGAACAGGTTGCTCGTATCATTAAGGAAGGCCGCTGCCTCCTCCTCGGCCTTGTCATCCTCGACAACAACGAAGTCCTCACCGGCACGACGAAAAGTCCGGACCGACGTCGGCTTTGGCTCGCCTCCTACACGAGGAATTTCCTCCACTAACTCTGGCTCCTCAAGCAACACCGCCGCCCTCTTCCTTTTCTCCGACCTTAGACTTGGCGCTGAGGTTGCCAACAGATTCGGCACATCATCACGCACCGGTTCGGCGGGAGCATCCTCCGTCGCAGAACGAGAAGCAGTATCAACAAACGCCGCCCCACCACCCGCAGTCTTAACAAGAACGGGATTCCCCTCACAAGTTGAGGAATCCTCAGGCATAGGGAAGCTACATCCTCTCGATCCAAATTCAGCATGGACATCCCCAGCGATGCTCGGCACGTCAACATGAGGTACTAGCAGATCCTCGGAGTCCGGCGCTCTACCAAAAACCACATCATAAGCAAGGCTACCAAGACCCAAACAAAATCAAGGATGAAATACTTACAAGTCTGACTTTCGGTGCACCCTCACGAACCTCCGACCAGGAAGATCCCCCATAGAACTCGACGGCATATTCGTAGGCGGATGCTCCACCGATGGGGCAGACCGTTCCTCCACAAAGGCACTCCCGGCGGCCACCGATGGGCATGGTGGAACAGGGGACGTCTTCCGCACTTTGGCACTCGAGCCGGAGCACCCCTCTCTATCCAGGGTCATGGCCGGCGCATCATCTTCATCTGACCCCTCTTCAGTCCAACCAGATATCGACGACGGAGGCCGAGCGGCGTCCTCGTTGATAACGAACCTGCCCCCGGTACCAACTGACGACTTCACCTTCTTCTGGGGAGGATCAACTGGGCGCTTCCCCAACCTGTCACCACGCACCCGACACTTCTCAACAAGGGGCTCACGAACTACTCGCTCGCTAGAAGACTCGCGACCACCTTCACCTGATATAGTTTGCATCCTCCTTGCCCGATCGACGCCAGGAGGCCACAACGTCAAAGGAACTTGGGAAACAAAGATGACACGGTCCTGAAAAAGAAGATTAGCGTAAAAGGAAGCCAAAACACAAAAGCTATAAGATCGCTAGAAAAGCAAGGCCAGAACTAACTAGTGGTGGGGTACGCCAGCATGGAACGAATCCCGCGGATTCTCCATATACGGAAGACTAAGATCAAAGATGGCAGCAAGTCGATCAAACCCTTCTTCCGACTCCATTCCACGCGGCGTCTCCCGGGTCGGGTCGCGACGACCAGTATAAAGAAAGGCAGGATGAACCCTGTCCTTGCAAAACGAAGTTCCAACCAACCGAAACCGCATCAAGTGATGACCGGTCCACAAGTGCTAGCAGCTCCTCCACTTGTTCCATTGCCGTTAACGAAGGAGTCTCCGACCAGCTAGGCTTCGACACTGGAATTTCCGCCGGATCGCCGCACGCGTACGGTTTCTCCTGAGGAATGTAGAACCAGCGGGATTTTTATTCCGCTCCCTTGGAAGGCAGCGGAGTGGCAAGATACACATCCGCCATACCCTCCCGGAGCTGAAGATACACAAAATCTACAACCCGGGATGTGGCGGTTGCATTCGGCTTGAGGCGGAAGAAATAGCGAAACAACTCGAAATGCCGCTCAATCCCCAAATACGCCTCGCAAAAATGTACAAAAACTGCGATGCGCAGTACCGAATTGGGGTGGAGGTTGCACAACGCAATCTCATAAAACTCCAAGAGGCCACGAAGAAAGGGGTGAACGGGAACCCCGAACCCGCACCAGAAGAAAGGCTCAAAGACGACGAGCTCACCGGTGTTAGGAGTCGGGAACTCCTCTCCGGTCGCCGGCCTCCAGTCCACAAGCGACTTATCCTGAAGAATACCAGCGGTGACAAGAAGTTGGATATCCTCCTCCTTCAGAGTACATTTGACCCAAGATTTGGTCCAATCTGGTAGAACATCCACCATCCGCGAGGACTTTCCCCCTTCTTTGTTGACGAGCGAGTATTTGGTTTCCTCCAAGGAGCCATCGCCAGGTTAGGACGGAAAAGAAGCAAGATTCGCGGTGGCGCACAGAGCAGGAAGCAAAGCAGATCGAAGAATGCAAGACACTACAGTGCAAATGCGAAGATGTGAAACCGCCGCTGCTTTCCCTTTATACCAAACGGCGTGACGCTTACCCTTCCAGGGTTTTTGGGAATTCGCAAAGATCAAATGAGGAACGGCCACGCCCACCTTCTGCGCCGCGACTTGGGCCGCTAACTGCGTGCTTAATTTGGCCCATTTAATTCCTTTCTGTTCTCCCTTACATATTTACTTCTAGATATTTACCTCAATTTACGGCTAATGATTTTTTGAATATCACTAACGCTACAGTCCCGGGGACTGGCCGCGTAATCTTGTTACAGTCTATTTTTGTGCAGCCACAGTAACATGGCTACAGTAGCTCTGGTCGGTAAGACCCATAAAGCTTGCGATATAACCAAACTCGGGGACTCCGTCAATAGCAACCATGACTCGGTTGCCTAGTTGCATCCTCGACCAGGCTCGGGGACTTGGCCGAAAGTCATACCGAGGAAGGCTCGGGGACTGCGGCCACGGCACTGAAGGACAATACCCGGGGACAGACGCCCGGGGACTGCGAATCAAGCAACATGATCTCGATGCAAGAGCCTCCTCAGCTCTTTACATTAGGATTGGGTACTACGGGTATTCGCAGTTGTTTCTCATTAAACTCATAATTCAGTATTTCAATTTTCAAATATGTGGTGGCGGGACGTGAGAAGTCGGGGCGACCCCGCGATTCGGAAGACGTGCCTGCACTACAGCCTAGGCCAACGTCCCGCCACCCTACGTGAGCCAAAACCTCCACCTCCAAAGACAACAGGACCATGGGCATCGAGGGGCAAGGACGCGACCAAAGTCAAAAACTAATGGAGCAACCGAAGAATGACCCCTTTACCCCTATCTAGGAGAGAGCTCAAGGAGATGAGGTCGCCAGTCCCCGGATGATGACATTGCACTCCTCAAAAGATAAGAATAAGGCTCCGAAGCCATAGCAGATCATACACCCCGAGTAATCCGGGGCACAGGATAACGTTCTGATCCCTGCCCAATTGGTGTAGGTCGCGTTCCCAATCGAGGGACAGGCCAGGGCTAGATTCTTGGACAAAAAGGAATCTTACCCTCCGCAGGGCGAAGTCAGTCTCAAGTGACTCCGGCCCTGTTGACGGTGAAAATGTCATAATTTTATATGCTCAAAATCATCGTCAACAGCCTCATAATGAAGGGACATAAACATATCATGAGTATATTTTATCCAATAAATAGTTCCACATGTCCATGGAGTATTTCTTGCAGGACTACAGAAAATGGAGAGAAATGAGCTAGTGGGACCCACCATAGTGGTGTTGGCCGACCATCCTATGGGGCCCACCAGTCTCCCCAAGCACCCCACATGATAGAGGGCCCACCTATCATAGTAAGGGGGTCACTATCCCCTTTGTGCAGATCAGCCGACCTAGAAATGGCCACCACCAAAGATTCTAACCACTCCATGACATGTGGGCCATGCTTCTAGAAGGTTTGGAGTGGTCCCACATGTCATAGGGGGGGGGTCGGCCGACACGCCCAAGGTGGCTTGGCGGCTACTTATCTCTCCCAACCGCCATTTGCATGACGCCATGCAAAGATGCACATGCTGAATTCTCTTGCACCATTGATCTAAAGGCGGTTAGGATCCAAGGGCTCTCATCATCCATCACGTGGATTGATGATGTGGCGGTGGAGTAGCCCCTACTCCACCTCTCCACTATAAATACACCACAAGGAGGAGCTCTCCACTCTCTCTCAAGATGTAGCACTTGTAGTAGTGTTAGTGTTGTTAGGAGTTAGAGTGAGCCTTTGGTCTTCAGCTATAGTCTTCCAGGAGGTCTGGTATGCTTCTAGTATGTATTTCTCTCTTTGTAATACTTGAGTTATTTTATATAGTTATCTCCTCTACTTTTCCTTAGTACTTTACTTTATTGCAGCATGACTAGTTATGTTGTATTGGTTGTTAGCATAGTCATGGTTGTTTGATAGTAAGATAATGGTAGTATACCTTTGCACTGGTTCACCGCCCTTAACCCGGTGCTCTAATCAATTTCACCGGATATCGGATTAGAGTAGTGAGATATAGTGTAGACATGGTGTCTAGACTATACGCTTACGTGTGTCTACGGCTTGTCCAACGGTTTGTTTGTGGTACCTAGTAGGGTGACAGACCTATCTAGGCTTTGATCCCACCACGTTCGGCCAAGTTCTTAAAGCGTAGGCCTTCTTGTGCTAGGCGGTTTAGCACCCTCCTATTGTTAAGTGGCTTAGTGGCCCGAAGTGCAATTGTGTATGAATATTGTTCTTGCTTGATATGACTTGTCTTGCTAAGTTTGAACCATGCAAGTAGAGATAGATATTTGGAAACCTTATGCTCGCTCGCTGTCCTCCTTGCTCACTAAACTACTCTTTATCATTGGAACTTCTCTTGTGTGTCATTACACTTATCATATATATCATTTACCCCTATCATAGTTTAGTTGGTATATTAGTTAGTGGATCATCATGGTTAGCTATCATATTCTTTAACCATTGCTTCCCTGAGGATAAATATGATACACTTGAATACTCCTGGGTGAAATGCTACAATGGTATTTCTGTGTGCTTGCGGAATATTCTACATGAGCATAATAAATACCAACATGCCCCTACCAAAATCCACCGAATGGGAAGTACATCGGGTATAGGGAGTCGGGAGAACGGGCGCACGCTGACCAGCTAGGGAGGGAATCCAGCTATCAACAAGAACAAAAAAAACTAAAAGGCAGTACAACGGTGTACCCACGAACGAACGACCATGACCCGGCCCCTACCACCGACGGTACAACAGATGGCCATACTTCCCCAGGGATGCAGGTATGACCGGACCCCCACTCCGGCAATGCAAGGAGGGGTCGACACGATACCAGGAGGATACCAGATCCCCGACCACGCACGGCAAAGTCCAAAAGCAATAGGAATAGAATACTCGAATTGTCTACCTCTGTTCCCAAGAAAGACAGGGATAAGGCACGACATCCCACACAGATCTCTCCGGTCCTCACTTGTAACCGTCTTCATCCCCCTTACAACTATAAAAGGAGGCCGAAGACGGGCGACGAAGACAGACGGAGATAGACAAGCTAGAACACACCCATTTGCCAAAACACTTAGAGACTTGGGACTCGCACTCCCTCTCTCAACCAAGATTGTAAACCCCCTCCAAGCAGATATAAGGAACACGAGCAGCCTCACCCTGTGAGGACCGGAGAGATCTGTGTGGGATGTTGTGCCTTATCCCTGTCTTTCTTGGGAACGGAGGTAGACAATTTGAGTATTCTATTCCTATTGCTTTTGGACTTTGCCACGCGTGGTTGGGGATCTGGTATCCACCTGGTATCATGTCGACCCCTCCTTGCGTTGCTGGAGTGGGGGTCCGGTCTGAAGGACCGAGAACGACGACCAGAGGGGGGGGGGGCGGTGAATGGGAGCCTCAAATTTCTCTCGAAATATTCGGACCACTCTTCCCAAAAACAACCCCAGCAAGCAAGCTTACTCCACCAGCAAGATCACGACCCTAGATAGGTTAGATACCTTTGGTGATGACCAAGAGGTACAACGGATCTTCTGGAAACCAAAGACTCAAAACCGTGACACCGAAAGTGAGTCTCTCAAACCCTAGAGAGAAGAGGGTTCACCAAACAATACTTATGAGAACTGGTCTCACAAGTGCTTCATCAAGTTCCCTACGTGATTACGAAACCAACGCAACAAACGGAACTCAATTCGGAGTCCGGACGAGGGAGAAACGAGCTTAGGACTACTTCTGTCAGGACCACATGACCATTGGAAGTGGTCCGAAGCTATGGTCCTAAGCACCTCAGGACTAGTCCGGAGCACCTCAGGACCAATGGAAGTGGTCCGAAGCTATGGTCCGAAGGGTGGTCCGAAGCTTGGTCCGACGAAAAATCAGCCAACACAGAATGCACCCTAGCTTAGGACACATGGTCCGACGGTACCGTAGGACTATGCAGAGTGGTCCGGCGGTATGGTCCGGAGCTAGGGGCTGTTCGGCTGGCTCCTGGCAAGATCACCAGACAAATGCCCTATGGTCCAGAGCCTATACAAGGTGGTCCGGAGGATGGTCCGGAGGTCCCGAACAGAGCGCAGAAAACCTGCGAAAATCAATTTCACTCCGCGAAATCTTCCCAAAACTCAACCAAATGAACTCCAACTGCAACCAAACTTTGTAGGCATGATCCTTGTACAGTTGGGGAGCTATCCCGAAGAAATCATCGCTCAATTTGGCTTAGAGAAACGGGGGGAGAAGAGATTTGGGGAAAAGCTCAAGAACGAAGAACACCGCAAAGAATTTGCCCGATCTACGTACTCGTTAGGTTTGAGGAGAAACCCTTCGGTGCAAAGATGCTCCTCATGATTACGAACAACTTGGTTGAAATGGTTTTGCAAGAACTACTCCATAGGGAAAAATCTCAACTCGGGATCAAAGGAGAGCAAAAAGCAAAACGCGAAGAAAACAAGCAAACCGGAGACTCGATCACGAAATCAAAGCCACCATGGCTTACGGAGGGTAGGGCCTCCGATTCCCACAGAAAACAAAGTGCAAATCCTTACAATGGTTGGAGAGATCAACCTAGGGACCTCATGAACTAGAGAGAGGTTAGAGAGAGAGAGAGTTGGGGCAAATGATTAGGGTTCAAGAGGTGGGATGAGGGATACCCCTTCACCCCCTACTTATCGGGCTTTGGCTATTTCCCAAAGACCCCCTAGATACAATGAGTGAACTACCTAGCCTAAGCATTGTAGTCCAAGCTCCGGAAAATATTTCCCGCATTTTGAATGGATGGCCCCGCTTCCTGCCTGGAGTTGCCGTCACCTCGACGCAACCTCCAGGATTCCGCCACGTGCCATCCCCGCTTCCTCGGAAGCTCCGCCTGGGTTTTGAGGCCTAAACCCGCGAAACCTGCCACCGGTAGCTTTCGGCTCAACTACCGAACCCCGAGTTTTGAGGCCTAAACTCGGAAACCGCCCTCGGATGGTTTTGAGGCCCAAACCACCAAACTGCTCGACTCGAGCCACCTTGTCCTCGCCCGGTTGGACTCCGAGTCCCATGAGCCTCCGCTCGATCCGCTCGTCCGCCGTCTTGACTTGGTCAACTTGGTCTATCTCCATGTCTTCTCACACTCGCCAGTGCCAAGTACTAGCCACAACAGCTAGTCCGCCGGCGTCCATGGTCCCTCAGTCCGAGCCCCACTTCCGCCCTTCACCGCTCTCAGTCCATCGGCACGGCAAGCCTCTACTCGACCTTCTCCACGCCATTGACCACTGTCACTAGGCATAGCACCTGCACACCACAAGCTGATAGACAAGCACACATTTGCTTTAGCAAAGGGTTAGTGTAAGCCACTCAATCTGAAACACTCATGTGTTGGTCAATCACTCATCATCAAAACTGAACATTCATGGGTACTTATCTACCATGTGTTCGCAATCTCCCCCTTGATGAGTGCATTGTCAACACAAGTGCATTTTAGATTTGAGCCACAAGGTAAAGCTCTCCAAATGACCAACAAGCTAAGAAAGCCAAAACGGGGTCACTTGAGAGAAGCAAAGCAATTCCAAAACTTGGTTCCCAAATACATGGGCAACAGCTCGATGCAACCAAGCAAAACAAAGCTAGCCCTCAAGAAGAGGCAGAGAATGGGCTCAACATCGCTAGCAAAGCATGATACCAATCGAAACCTATCAAAACTCAAGAAGCCAACAGAGATGCCAAATTTGCCTTAAGGCCAAGAGACTTTTCAAGATACCAATTGGAAGACCTAAAAGGCTCACAACGCACAATTTCTCTCCCTTGATTAGTGCAAGTATGAAGTGCATCAAAAACTCCCCCTTGGATGAATATGAGGATGAAATGCACACCTTTCTCCCCCTTGTTGACACATGAAGCTCATCAAAACCCACAAACTCAAGAGTTGTGCCACAAAAGCCATGAAATGCAAAATGAGTGCAAAAAGCTTCATACTTAGAGCTAACACAATGACAAGATGCTCTAAGTGATGTAATCCTGTGAGAATAGGAAAAGCTCTACATGCCTAACATAGACTCAAGTTGAGCTTAAGATCACTTTAGAAGCTATTTTAGAGAGCATTGCATGTGAGAGCAGGGAAAGGGTATCACCTCCTAGAGACAACTAGGCAAGGCAAACAAGATAGGATCTATCTCAAATCTATCTCATGTATAGCAAGTAGAACTATCCCTAGCAAAGTTCATACAACAAGCCAATGACCCAACTGAATGAGTTTTTCAAGTTTTAGAGTTTTGCAGCCAAATTTCAGTTTTAGGCACATTACAAGTTGTATGCGAGTGGTTGTAAGCAAAGTGATGCCACTTACCAACCGGGCGAAGCCAAAGAGCTTGACACACCAGTTTCGGTCATACACGACACTGCTGAAGTTCAACCCTTATGGGAAGCAGTCTCAAACACACGGTGAAGTGCTCACAATGCAAACCAACTCGATCTTTTCAATTCACAATTTAGAGAGCAATTTCATTTTAGATCAAATTTAATCATGGTGCTCAATGGAAGTGAATGAAACAATGAAGAGCCATAGTTACAAGCTATATACAAAACAGCCAAGAAGGATCTTCAAAAGCCTACACATGCTAGTGCCATTTCAGAGGTGACATGGGGAATTAAGTTCAGCTTTAAAGCTTTTCTAACTTAGCTCTATTGCATATCATGAGATCAAAGAGAGTCTAAGTTAGGCAACACCATAGACACATAAAGCACCTCAAACAGAGCATAGTTTCATTATGTTGGCTATAGGTATGAAGCTTGAAATGAACTATGTTACAAATGCAATGACACCAATTGAAAGCTAAACACACCAAAAGAAAGAAAAATAAAAGTCAAATAAGAACAAAAAAGAACTATGATACACAAAGCTTTCCTCCTCTAGAAGGGAAAGCAAACACCCAACTCGCCCCGAAGGCGAGAAAACGCAGCTTGTTCCAAAGGCTTTGTGAGAATATCTATGAGCTGGTTTTGGGTATCGACATGCTGGAGGCCAATGTCGCCCTTCTCGTAGTGATCTCTCAGAAAATGAAAGCGCACGTCAATGTGCTTGGTCTTAGAATGAAGCACGGGGTTTTTGGCCACACTAATGGCACTCGTGCTATCACAACGCAGAGACACTTTAGTAAGCTCAAGACCAAAATCCTTCAAAGTCGCAATCATCCAAATCAACTGCGAGCAACAGCTAGCGGCTACCACATACTCAGCCTCCGTGGTAGACTGAGCAACGCTAGACTGTTTGCGGGAAGACCAAGACACAAGAGAGGATCCGAGAAACTGACAAGTCCCCGACGTGGACTTCCGATCAAGACGACAACCAGCAAAATCGGCATTGGAATAGCCGCAAAGACCAAGAGAGGAGGAGGTGGAAAACCAAAGACCAAATTCAGGAGTGAAGCGCAAGTACCTCATGATGCGTTTCACCACCTGCTTGTGCGAAGTGCGCGGCGATGCCTGAAAGCGCGCACACAAGCAGACGGCGAACTGAATGTCCGGCCGAGTCGCTGTCAGGTACAGGAGCGACCCGATCATGCTTCGGTACTCCGTCTGATCCACCGCTTCTCCTTCCTCGTCCGCATCCAAGGCTGTCATAGTCGACAGGGTGTTGAAAGAGGCTTTGCCTCACCCATGTCAAACTTCTTCAGAATATCCTTCGTGTACTTGCCTTGGTGCACAAACGTCCCTTCCCGGGTTTGCTTGATTTGCAACCCGAGAAAGAAGGTCAACTCTCCCATCATGCTCATATCAAATTCCCTGCTCATAAGATCTGCAAACTTGGCAATAATAGCATGAGAAGAACCACTAAAGATGATATCATCCAAGTAAATTTGGACTAGGAGAGTGTCTTTGCCTTGCTTGAGGAGAAAAAGCGTCTTATCTACCGATCCCATTTGAAAACCCTTAGCAAGCAAAAATGTTTTCAACCTATCATACCATGCTCTAGGGGCTTGTTTCAAACCATACAAAGCTTTGTGGAGTTTAAAAACATGGTTTGGAAACTTGGGATTTTCGAAACTAGGAGGTTATCTAACATACACTTCCTCCTCTATGTAGCCGTTTAGGAAAGCACTTTTAACGTCCATTTGAAAAAGCTTAAAACCCTTAGAAGGCACAAAAGCTAGAAGGTTTCTAATGGCTTCTAAATGAGCTATGGGAGCAAAGGTTTCCTCATAGTCTATTCCCTCCTTTTGACAAAAGCCTCGCGCAACCAACCTTGCCTTGTTTCGCACTACCACACCATCCTCACTTTGTTTGTTTTTGAAAACCCACTTGGTTCCTATAGGGTGGACCCTTGATGGTGGTGGCACTAAGACCCAAATGCAGTTTCGCTCAAAGTTTTCAAGCTCCTCATGCATGGCATTAACCCAATCTAGATCCATCAAAGCATGTCAAACATCCCGGGGCTCAAAAGACGTGACAAAAGCCGAATGAGCAAAGTGAGAGAGATAAGACCTCCCCATGTGACTCGACGGTCAATGTCACCGATGATGTTCTCCGGCGGATGCTGCTTCTGGATGTAGCGGGGGGCTTGCCTGGAAGAAGTAGCCTCCCCCTCAACAGCAGCAAGAGTTCCCTCAGGTGCAACGGGCACCGACTGAGGAAGCTGCTCGAACGAGCCCCATGTAGAGGAAGTATACAGGTCAGGACCGTGAGCCAAAGTGGACATCACAGGGTCGACGGGGACAACCGGTGGAGTCGGCTCGGGATCACCCCAATCGGCATCGTCCTGCTCCTCCTCCACAAAGATGCTAGTGTTCACCTCATCATCACCTGCAAGCTCAAAAGCAGTGGAACTACAAGGCATGGTTTCATCGAAAGTAATCTCACAAGTCTCCATCACTCGGTTAGTTTCAAGGTTAAGAGCACGATAAGCACGAGAGTGAGTAGAATAACCAAGAAATATACCGTTAGAAGACCGAGACTCAAATTTGTCCAATTTACCGCCTTTCTTGAGGATGAAACACTTGCACCCAAACACCCGTAGGTGACTTACCTTGGGTGGTCTCCCAAATCGCAACTCATAAGAGGTCTTTTTCTTGAAAGCTCGGAGAAAAATGCGATTGGAAACATAGCAAGCAGAATTGATCGCTTCGGCCTAATACCTCCTAGGAGTCCTATGCTCATCGAGCATCTTCCTAGCCATCTCAACAAGGGTCCAATTCTTGCGTTCAACAACACCATTCTGCTGGGAGTGTAAGGAGAGGAAAACTGGTGGTCGAGACCCAAAGAAGAGCAAAGAGATGCAAATTGAGCATTCTTGAATTCTGTGCCATTGTCACTGCGTATCGCTCTCATGGCATGCTTGGGTAGCTCATTTTGCAATCTCAAAATCAGATCTCGAACATGCAAAAAAGCCTCATCCTTATTCTCCAAAAAGAACACCCAAGAGTACCTCGAGTAGTCATCAACGACTACAACCACATATGACTTCCCTCCTTCTGACCTAACCCGAGCTGGACCAACTGTGTCCATGTGTAAGAGCTCGCTGGGTCGAGTGGTCATGATCTGAGTCACAGGAGGATGGGAAGCCACAACCATCTTGCCATGCCTGCAAGGATGGCAAACCAAATCCTTCTCGAACTTTAGCTTTGGCAATCCTTGGATAAGGTCCATTGAGCTAAGCCTTGCAAGCAAGTCAAAACTCAAATGTCCCAATCTCCTATGCCACTTCTAAAGCTCGGAGGAAGAACCGGCAAGAAGACAACGAGAAGGTCCGGAAGAGATAGAAAAATCCGCACGAAAAACCTTCCCGAAAGGCAAAATCCGGCAAACAAGCTCACCCCGAGAGTCCAAATCTGAGAGAGGTTGGGCTTAAAGCTGACCTCAAAACCATCATCAAGGAGTTGTGAAACTGAGAGAAGATTAAAATGCAAATTCGCAACCAAAGCAACATCCTTGAGGACAAAAGACGAATTGACTCGGATCAACCCTCGGGACACAACCTTACCTTTACTCTTATCCCCAAATGTGTTGTACTTGGTGTGGCGCACGGGGTCGAGGCTAGAGAACCACTTGGCACATCCGGTCATATGGCGTGACCATCCGGAATCCACAAGCCAAGTCTCCTCCAGTCCTTCTTCCTACATCAATAAAAAGACATAGGGTGAGCAAATGGCGCAACACTGAGGTTAGTAAACTGTGAAGGATACCAGTGTTGTCCCATTTGCCCAAAGAAAGGGTTAGGAGGCATATAAAATATCTCCCTTCCCATAGAGGGGTAGCGATCACCACCATAGGAAAAAGGTGGTCCGCTAAAGGTGTGGGGAGAGAAGCCACCGCCACGAGGCCCGTAGTCGTATGGGTCACGACCGGTACCCCACTGGGTACGACCACCGCGTGGTCTCGCCTCCTGAGGCCAGCCACCTTGAGGCATTGCACCTCTAGGCCTAGTAGTATGCCTCTGAACTTCCGGTTCACGCACCCCAACTGGTGGGTGGTACATGTCCCGGTTGTTCAACTCAGCCTGCCTCCGATCATCTCTCTTCCTCCTATAGCAAAACTCAGCCAAGTGCCCATACCACTCACAATACTCACAGTGGTACCTCACCGCACTCTTTGTAGGCACTCTCTTGTTGGGTTGGGTGGCTCTCACTTTCTTAGGAAGGGGATCACTAGAGATGTCGGACAAGGTGTCAAGTGGGTTCCGAAGGTGGTTCGGTTTTGGAATCCACAGTTGCTTCTGTGGAGTGGTTTTGGGTGGCTCTTCAAACACTCCATCTCTCACGGGTAACTCAGTGGGGTTGGTAGGCTTAGGTGGGATGATCTTGGTAAACTTGGGAGTTGTGGTGGGTTTTTCACTCTCGCTCAACCCACTGCACTCCCCGATCTTACCGAGCATGCTATCGTCCTTCCCACCTATAGCAAAGCCTACTCCCGTGCTTCCAGCCCGCTTGCATTGGCTAAGCATCATCCCCAACTGCGGCTCTCAGCATGACACCCAACTCAAGATGGACCGAAGGTATGTGTTTTCCTCCTTGGTACACATCTTTTCGTGCCTGTACGATGCGATCTCAAGCTCCAAAGCCTCAAAGCGATCCGACTCTCTAGTGCTATCTGAGCTGACCTTCTCTAACACATCGATGCTAGCATCCTTCTGTGCCAGCTCAGAACGCAAGCCTAAGCAAGACTTGCATGCACCAAGTAAGCTAGGCCTAGCCTTCAGCTCACTAATCTCCTCAAGTAGAGTGCCATACTTGTCCTGGAGTGTGACAAGATCAAACATGTGGATGGCACAAGCATCACACTCTACCTCCTCGGTAACCACCACTTGTGCCTTAGCAAACTCTAGGTCATGAAGCATGCTAAGGTACTTCGCCTTGAAATTGTTCCTCTCACAAGCGGCACGCTTGAGCAAAGCATCCTGACTAAGCAAGGTGTCGTTCAGAGACTCAAGCTTGAGAGAGAGGGATTCGATGGTGGGTGATACCTCGGGTATGTCGGAGTCGTAGCCGGAGTCATCCTTGCGCTTGCCGACCTTGCCTTCTTCAATCGCCATGGTGCAAAAGCCACCGTGCTTGGCGTCGGCATAGAAGCAGAGGCCGTTGAGCTTGTCCTCAACCTTTCCCTTCAACTCATCGTCGCTCGAAGAAGAACCTCCGTTGGAGGAGGCATCGATGTCGCTGAGGGAGGCGAGGAAGGCTCGGTGCTTGGCCTTCACCTTGTCAATCACCTTCTTCGAGGATCTCCGGTTGTAGCCGCCCCTGGCCTTGTGCTTGTCCTCGAAGTGGTGCTCACGCTTGTCCTTGCGCTTGGTGAAGTCACCTGTAGCTTTCTTGGGACAGTTTGTGATGAAGTGATCCTCATCACCGCAACGGTAGCACCCCTTGGCCGTGCCACAACGTCGTCGGTTCAAACAGTTGTTGTGAAATCGTGAGAACTTAGTGATGACCAAGGCCAGCTCATCATCTCCAAGCGCCTCCACTTGTTCCTCTGTCACAGAGATCAAAGACAAAGCGAACGAAGAGTGTGAAGGGTTAGATGAAGAAGAAGACACACCACCAGGGCCGGAAACCAATGCCATGGATGGGTTCGACGGGTTCTCAAGCTTGGCCCGGGTCTGGTGGTCAATCTCCGAGGACTTGAGCTTGCTGAACAGCTCGTCCACGGCCAAGGCATCATAGCTCGGTGTCTCCTGAATGGAAGCCACCTTCATCTCCCACACCCTCCGATCAAGAGCATGCAAAAGCTTGATAGCCATCTCATGATCATCATAGGGCAAGTTGGCTCGATTAGCACGCATCTTGTTGACGATAGATTGGAAGCGAGTGAACATCCCATCAACAGATTCACCGCCCAACAGAACGAAGTTCTCGTACTCCCTATGGTACATGTCGAAGAGTCTGGACTTGATCTGAGGGTTGCCCTCATGATATCGCACAAGTGTTTGCCAGATCTCTCGTGCCATAGTGAGACTTGAAACCCGCTCAAACTTAGGAAGAGACAAACTCGAGAAGAGGATGCTACGGGCTCTTGCGTTTGACGCATGTTGCATGATTTGAAGCTCATTGATCCGAGCACCAAGAACCACATAGTCCACATTCTCACAAATCTCCCATATCTTTGAATCAAGCCCTTGAAGGTAAGCGGACATGCACACCTTCCAATAGGCAAAATTTGATCCATCAAAAAATGGTGGTTTTCCAACACCTCGCTCCATGTCGCCTTCGTAGATCAAGAACCGTGTAAGGTGGATTGATCCTTAACCGGCTCGGATACCAATTGAAGGACCAAGAACGGCAACCAGAGGGGGGGGGGGGTGAATGGGAGCCTCAAATTTCTCTCGAAGTATTCGGGCCACTCTTCCCAAAAACAACCCCATCAAGCAAGCTTACTCCACCAGCAAGATCATGACCCTAGAGAGGGTAGATACCTTTGGTGATGACCAAGAGGTACAACGGATCTTCCGGAAACCAAAAACTCAAAACCGAGACACCGAAAGTGAGGCTCTCAAACCCTAGAGAGAAGAGAAGAGGAATCACCCAAAAATACTTATGAGAACTGGTCTCATAAGTGCTTCATCAAGTTCCCTACATGATTATGAAACCAACGCAACAAACAGAACTCAATTCGGAGTCCGGACGAGGGAGAAACGAGCTTAGGACTACTTCTGTCAGGACCACATGACCATTGGAAGTGGTCCGAAGCTATAGTCCTAAGCACCTCAGGACTAGTCCGGAGCACCTCAGGACCAATGGAAGTGGTCTGAAGTTATGGTCCGGAGGGTGGTTCGAAGCTTGGTCCGACGAAAAATCAGCCAACACAAAATGCACCCTAGTTTAGGACACTTGGTCCAACGGTACCGTAGGACTATGCAGAGTGGTCCGACGGTATGGTCCGGAGCTAGGGGCTGTTCGGCTGGCTCCTGGCAAGACCACCGGACCAATGGCCTATGGTTCGGAGCCTGTACAAGGTGGTCCGGAGGTCCCGAACAGAGCGCAGAAAACCCGCAAAAATCGATTTCACTCCGCCAAATCTTCCCAAAACCCAACCAAATGAACTCCAACTGCAACCAAACTTTGTAGGCATGATCCTTGTACAGTTGCGGAGCTATCCCGAAGAAATCATCTCTCAATTTGGCCTAGAGCAACGGGGGGAGAAGTGATTTGTGGAAAAGCTCAAGAACGAAGAACACCGCAAAGAATTCACCCGATCTACGTACTCGTGAGGTTTGAGGAGAAACCCTTCGGTGCAAAGATGCTCCTCACGATTACTAACAACTTGGTTCAAACGGTTTTGCAAGAACTACTCAATAGAGAAAAATCTCAAGTCGGGATCAAAGGAGAGCAAAAAGCAAAACGCGAAGAACACAAGCAAACTGGAGACTCGATCACGAAATCAAAGCCACCATGGCTTACGGAGGGTAAGGCCTCCGATTCCCACCGAAAACAAAGTGCAAATCCTTATAAAGGTTGGAGAGATCAACCTAGGGACCTCATGAACTAGAGAGAGGTTAAAGAGAGAGAGAGTTGGGGCAAATGATTAGGGTTCAAGAGGTGGGATGAGGGATACCCCTTCACCCCCTACTTATCGGGCTTTGGCTATTTCCCAAAGACCCCCCTAGATACAATGAGTGAACTACCTAGCCTAAGCATTGTAGTCCAAGCTCCGGAAAATATCTCCTGCATTTTGAATGGACGACCCTGCTTCCTGCCAGGAGTTGCCGTCGCCTCGACGCAACCTCCAGAATTCCGCCACGTGCCATCCCCACTTCCTCGGAAGCTCCGCCCGGGTTTTGAGCCCCAAACCCACGAAACGTGCCACCGGTAGCTTTCGGCTCAACTACCGAACCCCGAGTTTTGAGGCCCAAACTTGGAAACCGTCCTTGGATGGTTTTGAGGCCCAAACCACCAAACCGCTCGACTCGAGCCACCTTGTCCTCGCCCGGTTGGACTCTGAGTCCCATGAGCCTCCGCTCGACCCGCTTGTCCGCCATCTTGACATGGTCAACTCGGTCTATCTCCATGTCTTCTCGCACTCGCCGGTGCCAAGTACTAGCCACCACAGCTAGTCCGCCGTTGCCCATGGTCCCTCAGTCCGAGCCCTGCTTCTGCCCTTCACTGCTCTCAGTACGTCGGCACGGCAAGCTTCTACTCAACCTTATCCACGCCATTGACCACTGTCACTAGGCATAGCACCTGCACACCACATGCCGATAGACAAGCACACATTTGCTTTCGCAAAAGGTTAGTGTCAGCCATTCAAACTAAAACACTCACGTGTTGGTCAATCACTCATCATCAAATCTGAACATTCATGGGTACTTATCTACGATGTGTTCGCACGGTCATACCTGCATCCCTGGGGAAGTATGGCCGTCTGCTGTACCGTCGATGGTAGGGGCCGGGTGGTCGGGGATCTAGTATCCTCCTGGTATCCTTGACGCCTTGCGTGCTCGACACGACGAGCTCGAAGAGGCCCGACATCATATCGAATCTGAGCCCGCTCATCTCAAGTAGCAGCTGGACCCCAACTGGCGGCCGGCCCCCGAGCTCGGGCGCGGGACATGCAACGACGCATCGTTGAGGATGACCGCTCTCTGTCAACGTTCGCAAGGGCGCAACAGAAGATAGCTGCCGCCGCCATGCTCGTACGACAGTTCCCCGTGGCCACAACGCTTGAAGAAAATAAGCTTCACGAGGAACTACATGCTCTCCTTGATCGCGCGGTGGTCGAACAGGCAGAGAGTTCAGCGCGCTAGAGGGTGGGAGCCCTCTCCTACGCCCCTGATACACCACCACCTACAAACTCTGTCCGCTAGAGGCTAAGGCCAACTCCTGGGAAGGACCGAGCTCCAGTCAGACGCCCCCCCGGCTGCGGGACACGCTTCGCGAGCGACGACCGCAGATAGAGTGATAGCGATGATGATGACAGACGACATGGGCAACACCCTCGTTGGGGAGGACGACACGACCCCAACGAGGACCGAGATCATATAGGAAAGAGAGGTCGTATAGGAGTTTTGATCATTTGCCATGTTTCCACACACTTGCACATCTTGATCTAAGAGTATGACATTTCTCTCCTTGGATCCGGAATTTGACTTTACAATATATGCAAGGTAAGTTTGCTACATCTTTTATCCCTACCTATAATTCCACATAAGCCTTTAGAGTAGGATGAAAAAGAAGGCAAACTTTGATTTGTGCCTTGGTGAGGAATCATACACCTTATGAGAGACTCGAGAGTACCATTTGAGGAACACTAAGTTTTCATTTACAAAACATTGCAAAACCTCCGATATGAAACTTGTGAAAGAATGAGAAAACTAGTGCTCAAGTCAAGTTGTTCTATCTCTCAACCACTCAAGACAAAGGATAAATCCATAAGCCCCATGAAGGACTAAGGTAATATGGGTGAGTCTTTATTGCTAATTTTTCCATTCAAAAGAGAAGTATGTTTGTTGTAGATATAGTACTCTTGAAACATGAAGCATAGTAGCAACTCCTGATCCACCGAGGCTAAGTTTGATTATTTGCTCGGGACGAGCAAAGGTTAAGCTTGGGGGATCTTGTTGGCACCAAGAATAGCACACTTGTACATAACTAAAATTCTGCCAACAACCTCAGGATCAAGGATAAAATAATCACATCATGAGCATACTTTATAAAATAACAAGTTCCACATGTCCATGAGTATTTGATTGCAGGATTAAAGAAATGGAACAAAGGAGAGCCGACCTCCTATAGGGCCCATCAGCTCTCTGTCGAGGGGATATCCTATAGGGTACCCATGGTCCGGCTTACCTAAGCTTTGGGCCTCCTTTCCTCAGCCCGCAAAGGAAGACGGACAGAAGAAACCGAATTCTACTCGGTAAAGACGACAAGACCGAAGCACAGCTTAGGACTCTAAGTTTGTAACCGAGTAGGATTAAAGCAACCCTCAACCAGTTCCTGTACTATAAAGGGCTGGTGAGGGTATCACCCGAAAAACAATCCCTACATACTATGCAACACCCGTTACACAGAGCGACACACAACACCTTGTATTGCGATCAAGAGCAATAACAGACGACTCAACTGGACGTAAGGTTATTTCTCGACCTTATCGAGGGCCTGAACCAGTATAAACCGTGTGTCCCTGCGTGTCCAACCACCAAGGTTTCACTATTCACCGAGGCACGAACTACTGTATCGGGTAACCCCGTGACAGGCTATCAGTGGTAAAACATCGACAGCTGGCGCGCCAGGTAGGGGCTTTCAGCGAATTTTTTCTCGAAAGCTTGGTGGACCACGACCTCAAGATGACAAAGTCGACGGAAACAAACATTGATCTTCGGATCATGGATCTGCAAGATCAACGACGATGGAAAGATTCAAGGCCGACTCCGAGAAGAAGGAGTTGATAAAGATCTTCAAGGACTGATTCAAAAGATGTGAAATCTCACGATTTCAAAACCAACCAGACCAGCAGACGAGGAGGGATACGAAACAGACTCAGAAAAGGAGACATCAACATATGACAATTCCGAGATCAACACGAAAAGGCTGATCACAAATCAAGTCGGAACACATAACCGAACTCCAGTCAAAGACAAGAACAACTCGGAAGCAATCAAGAACTCGAGTTTATATGGGTTACACAATTCTGCATATACATATGGGAATTTTCTTTGGAAAAAGATGACAAGAAGCATAATTTTGAAAGGCGCCCAAGAGTGAATGATCATGTCAACAACTCCAGAAGGATGTATCGTGCATTGGCCAAACCAATCCTCAAG
Source organism: Microstegium vimineum (assembly GCA_022036555.1). Classification (NCBI taxonomy): domain Eukaryota; kingdom Viridiplantae; phylum Streptophyta; class Magnoliopsida; order Poales; family Poaceae; genus Microstegium; species Microstegium vimineum. Next base: position 41,092,631 of record CM039133.1, read on the forward strand.
GATGAAAGACCAAGATACAGAACTACCGTTTCAAGTAGGAAAAGAACTCAGACTTTACCGAGGACCATCATACAAGACAAGAAGCCAACAAGCGAGAAGAACTCAGAAGACACATACCATATACATGGCGGAACTAGAACCTTATCTAGAACCACCACAAATACCCGACTTGAAATCATCGGATGAATCAGAAGGGGATATCTCAGACGACGAAGAAGGCGATGACAATGAAACCAACGATCACAAGACTACAAGGCTAAAAAAGAACAAAGCTAGAGCAGGAAGGAGAAATTGAGCTGCTCAGAGAAAACAAGTCTGGATCAAGTACAAGGCGGAATTGACAGAATACAACAAGAAGAAGGCAGAAAGAGAATCCACGAGGAATACAAAGAGAGAAAGAATTGAAGAATTGACGAAAGAACTAAACATTCTTACTAAAGAGGAAAGAATCACAGACGAACCAATCAAGGAAGACGGAGACCCCAATAAACAACCTGGCGATGACACACCTCAAGGTGGACAAGAAGAGAAGCAAGAACAACCGCCCAAGAAGTCGATATTCCACAGACTAGGGAAGTCAGGGATACCACAACCATCGGAGAGATAGGAACAACATCTCAGATTGGTAAAACAAAACAACCTGGATTGGGATCAACGCTATCCAGAAGACTATGGTGAATCCGAATACATGGGGGACAGGGACTATTACCGAAGAGATTGGTCATCAGACTTCAACAGAGCAGAACAATATGACAGATTTCCATGCTTTGCAGGAAGACTACAAACTTTGAAATTACCACACAAATTCAAGCCAGCAAATCACTCCAAGTACAATGGAAAAGTGGAACCCAGACAATGGATAAGAGTATATTCTCAATCCATTGAACTCGCAGGAGGGAACAATGACATCAAGGCCCTATACTTTCCAATGGCACTCGAAGCCATGCCTTTACAATGGTTCGATAAGCTAAAGCCAAGGTCAATCAAATATTAGGAGGATTTGCAAGAGGCGTTCTGCAACAACTTTGTGGGAATAATAACACATCCCATGACGACGGTAGAATTGAAGAACGTAAAGTAAAGAAGAGGAAACCCTGAGGGAATATTACAGGAGATTCGGAGAACTCAGAGCTCAAATACATGACATTACCGACAGAGAAGTAATAGAAACATTTGCAGATGGAATCTTAGCAAATTGGCAGTTCAAAGACTACTTTAACGAAAATCCGAGATCCAATGAAGACTTCAAAAGAGCTGTCGAAAAGATGATATCATCGGAAGAAAGAACTCGGCATAGATTCACCCGAGATTTTCATGAAAATAAAAGACCAGATTTCAGACCCAATGACAAAAGACCGAGACAAGACAACATAGTAGCAGCAACGGACAACAAAAGAAGATTCAATGACAATGACAAAGGAGGGTACAACAACAACTACAACAACAACAGAAACGTAAACCAGAATAACAAGTACTCGAATAACAACTACCAAGGCAACAACTACACAAAAAGTCCAACAAAAAGGATAGAAGACCTACCCTGCTACATACATCCTAACGCAAGCCACAAGCTAGTTGAATGTGACGTATTCCAACGAAGATTCACAAAGAAAGAGGACACACGAGCAAACAACTTAGAACAAAGAACATAAGGATCAGGGAAGGATACCAAGAAAGTAGAGGGGAATTATCAAGAACCCCAATGACAAATAGCAGTAATCTTTTCTGGAGCATCATACACGAGAAATAAAAGTCAGGAAAAGCTAGCACACAGAACCATCATGGCAGCAGAACCAGCTACCCCAAGATATCTGGACTGGTTAGAGTACCCAATTCAATTCACAAGAGAGGATCAATGGACAAGCGTAGCAAATGCGGGCTACTATCCCCTAGTAATGGGACCAACAATAGCAGGAGTGACAGTCTCCAAAGTACTCATTGATAGAGGAGCAGGATTAAACATAATCTTCGCAGACACCCTAAGGAAGATGAACTTGGACTATGAAGGCATGATCACACCAACGAGTATCCCTTTTTATGGAATAGTACCCGAAAAAGCTTCCATACCATTGGGACAAATCACTTTACCAGTCACCTTTGGAACACCCAACAAATATCGGACCAAGTTCATCAAATTCGAAGTGGCCGACTTCGAATCATGTTATCATGCAATCCTTGGAAGACCAGCATTAACAAGATACATGGCAATACCTCACTACCCATATCTACTGCTCAAGATTCCGACAACAAAAGGAGTTCTTTCATTAAAAGGAGATCTAAAGAGAGCATATGATTGTGATGTACAAGCCGCACAAATATCAGAAAAACTACAAGACTACCAGGAAAAAGAAGACATTGCGAAGAAAGTTGAGAAAATGAACCCGGATGAAATCCAAATACCGGCAAAGAAGCCAAGCACCTTCACACCTCCTAAAGAAGCAACCAAAAGATGATTGATCTATTAACTGGAGATCCAGAAAAAACAGCAATAATCAGCCTGAGTTTGGATCCGAAATAGGAATTCGCGCTCACTAACTTTCTAAGGGACAATAAAGACATATTTGCATGGAAGCCAGCGGATATGCCAGGAGTCCCAAAGGAGTTGGCTGAGCACAAAATTGACACAAATAAAGGCTCAAGACCAATAAAACAGAAGCTATGCAGATTTGCACCAGACAGGAAAGCAACAATCAAAAAGGAAATTACAAAATTACTGGCAGCAGGGTTCATCAGAGAAATAATCAACCCGGATTGGTTGGCTAATCCAGTTTTTGTGGAGAAGAAGAACTCAAAAGAATGGCTTATGTGTGTGGACTACACAGACCTCAACAAACACTGTTCAAAAGACCCATATGGGCCACCAAGAATTGATCAAGTCATAGACTCAACAGCAGGATCATCGCTACTATCATTTCTCGACTGCTACTCAGGATACCATCAAATATCATTAAGAGAGGGAGATCAAAGCAAAACATCTTTTATAACACCTTTAGGGGCATACTATTACAAGTCAATGTCGTTCGGATTGAAAAATGCAGGAGCAACATATCAAAGAGCAATACAAACTTGCCTAGGAGATCAAATTGGAAGAAACGCTGAAGCATACATCGACGACGTAGTAGTCAAAACAAAAGAACCTGAATCACTGTTGGAAGACTTAGAAGAGACCTTCAGGAATCTAAAAGCATGGAAGTGGAAGCTCAATCCAACAAAGTGCGTTTTTGGTGTACCATCAGGACAACTACTCGGTTTCCTAGTCAGCAACAGAGGAATTGAAGCAAGCACAAAACAAGTCAAAGAAATAATGGATATGAAGACACCAAAAAATATCAAGGACATACAAAAACTCACAGGATGTATGGCAGCTCTCAACAGATTCATATCGAAATTGGGAGAAAAAGGACTACCCTTCTTTAAACTCCTAAAGAGAAGAGAGAACTTTGAATGGACAGAAGAAGCAAATCAGGCTTTCATCAAATTGAAAGAATACTTATCATCATCTCTAGTAATGACACCGCTAAGAAATAAGGAGGACATGACGCTATACATCACAGCAACAAAAAACGTAGTAAGTGCAGCAATCATCGTGGAAAGAGAAGAACCTGGACATATCTACAAAGTGCAAAGACCAGTATACTACATCAGCGAAGTACTCACAGAATCAAAAGTCAGATACCCACACATACAGAAACTACTATATGCAGTACTCATATCATCAAGAAAGTTGAGGCATTATTTCCACGAACACAAAGTAACAGTAGCAACCAACTTTCCGCTATAAGACATACTTAGAAACAAAGATGCCACAGGTCGAATATCAAAATGGGCAGTGGAACTTGGATCTCTAAACTTGGACTTCAAACCAAGGACAACAATCAAGTCGCAGATACTACCCGACTTCATTGCAGAATGGATGGAAATTGCACAAAAAGAACCCGAGCCAATACGGGACCATTGGAAGATGTACTTTGATGGTTCTTTAAAGATTGGAGTGGCAGGAGCAGGTGTGCTACTAATCTCCCCAGAAGGAAGACAATTAAAATACGTACTATAGATATTATGTCAAGCAACAAATAATGAAGCAAAATATGAAGCACTAATACACGGATTAAAAGTAGCAGCCACCATGGGAATCAAAAGAGTTCTCACTTATGGAGATTCAATAGTAGTAATAAATCAAGTAAACAAAGAATGTGATTGTTCAAAAAACAACATGGATGCATACTGTGCAGAAGTAAGGAAACTCGAAAAGAACTTCGAAGGATTAGAAATCCACCACGTCTTGAGTGATTCAAATGTGGCAGTAGATATCTTGTCAAAATTGGGATCAGACAGAGCAAAAGTACCACCGGGAATATTTGTAGAATAACTTGCAAAGCCATCAATCCAAGAAATCAGTAAATAAAAAGAAGACCCAATGGACATAGACAAGATAAAAGAACCCGACACCTCAAGGCAGATCCTCAACATAGAAAGCGATTGGAGACAACCATTCATCGATTATAAGAATGAAAACAAACAACCCAGAGACAAAGCAGAATCAACAAGGGTTATAAGAAAAAGCAAAGCTTACGTCCTCGTAAAGGATAAATTATACAAAAAAGTAGCATCTTCTAGAGTATTATTGAAATGCGTATCTATGCAGGAAGGAAAAGAGATATTGGATGAAATCCACTCGGGCTGCTGTGGAAATCATGCAACATCCAGAACATTAATCGGCAAGGCATTCAGAAGCGGATTCTATTGGCCAACAACACTCAAGGATGCAGAACAATTAGTCAAAACATGCAAGAATTGTCAAATGTTTGCAAGACAATCCCATGTTCCAGCACACAATCTAATTTGCATACCACCAGCCTGGCCTTTTTCATGCTGGGGGCTAGATCAAGTCGGACCTATCAAAAAGGCAAAAGGAGGATTTGAATACATACTTGTGGCAATAGACAAATTCACCAAGTGGATTGAATACAAGCCACTTGTAAAATACAGCGCAGAAAAAGCAACAAAGTTCATACAAGACATCATGCACAGATTTGGGATGCCCAACAGAATAATCACAGATCTTGGATCACCATTTATAGCAAAAGAATTCCAATATTGGGCAAAAGATTGCGGAATAGAGATAGATTATGCATCAGTAGCTCACCCTCAGGCAAACTGACAAGTTGAAAGAGCCAATGGGCTATTATTCCAAGGCCTAAAGCCAAGATTATACGAAGACCTAAAAGACTACGGAAGAAAGTGGATAGAAGAACTACCAAAAGTGGTATGGGGCTTAAGAACCCAAATCAGCAGAGCAACAAGATATTCAGCTTTCTTCCTAGTATACGGATCAGAAGTCGTATTACCAATTGACTTGATATGGCAATCACCAAGAATCGAACAATACGATGAAGGAGAAGCCGAAGAAACAAGACGACTAGAGATAGACTCAATCGAAGAAATAAGAGACAATGCACTAATACAAAATGCAAGGTACTTACAAGGCTTGCGAAGATACTACGACAGAAATACGCATCCAAGGACGTTAAAACTAGGAGATCTAGTACTACGACTGATTCAAAAGAAAGACGGAAGACACAAACTACTTAGCCCATGGGAGGGTCCTTTCATAATCAAAACAACAATACAACCCGGAACTTATGAACTAATGACAGAAGATGGAATTCAACTGAGCAACACTTGGCATATCACCCAGCTCAAGAAATTCTACAACTAAAAGCACAAGAGACAAGACGTCAAGAACAAACTGGCAGTTGCACAATGAGAGGCACTGTCTGGAGTCGAGTTGTTTCGTGAGGCAACTTGACAAACCGACTGCTTTGCACCATGAGCGGTACAGTCTGGTTCACATATATAAAGTCTACCATTTCGAGAAGCGGCATGACAAACTGGCAGTTGCACAATGAGAGGCACTGTCTGGAGTCGAGTTGTTTCATGAGGCAACTTGACAAACCGACTGCTTTGCACCATGAGCGGCACAGTCTGGTTCACATATATAAAATCTACCGGTAGTTTGCACAATGAGAGGCACTGTCCGGAGTTAGTTGTTTCATGAGGCAACTTGGCTAACCAATTGCTTTGCACCATGAGCGGCACAGTCTGGTTCATATATCTACAAGTCTACCGTTTCGTGAGGCGGCATGACATCAAAACTACTTGACGCAACAAAAAGCATCAATCTACATCGATGACAAACCGACTGCTTTGCACCATGAGCGGTACAGTCTAGTTCATATATCTACAAGTCTACCATTTCGTGAGGCGGCATGACATCAAAACTTCTCGGCGCAACAAAAAGCATCAGTCTACATCGACGACAAACCGACTGCTTTGTACCATGAGCAGCACAGTCTGGTTCATACATCTACAAGTCTACCGTTTTAAGAGGCGGCATAACAAATACCAAACTACTCGGCACAATCCACCTCGACGACATCAAAGATAATCACTTACAAAAAGTGACTCAACATTCCTGCTTGAAGAGCAGCGCAAACTCGACACAACAAAGATAGCAAGCCAAATTCTATTACGTCAGAAAGCGATATCTACTACTCCAGCATCAGAAACTACTCGTCCAAAATAACAAGACTACTTTGAAACTACTCGGAAGTTATCAAAAGCAACGATAAAGATCCTCAAAGCCTAACTCAGAGGCACAAGGCATTCTATTGATAAGAATATCCCTAGTATAGTCATCAAGGCACGATAGCCAATACTATTACCCAGAAGAAACCCAAGAATTCGGAAGCATCTACAAAGCCTAATGTAGATGCACAATACTACAAGTATCAATCAAAAGAATTTGACATGGCTTACAAATATCAAGAAAATGAGGTATTCACCAGAAAGACAAGCAAATCAATTAGAGAACAACTTATAGATAAAGCAAGACAAAAGCATTACAATATCAGGACGAAGCCTGACAATTATATAAGCAAAAACATCATTCAGAATATATTACAAGACCATCAAGGAAAAATAAATGTTATCAAGGAGAAGACGACAACACTTTCATCTGACTAAATATTTGGCGACAAAGCTCCTGAACCTTGGGCTTCGATTGTTCCCACCTTGTCAAGAGATCGGCGTCCATCGGATCTTCGAGAATTCGGTCCAAAGGCACATCAGGAGCAAGGGCTCGAACAAAAGAGAAAACATTGTTTATACAACGCTCAAAGCCATTCTCAACAAATTCTTTAAACCGAAGAGGCAGTGCGGGGATCAGGGTCTTCAGGCCTTCCTTAGCGTCCTCTTTATGACAAACAACAGCCACAACAGGCCTCACAGTAGCATACAAAATCTTGTATCGGTCATGAACCTCCGAAAGCTGAGTCTTCAAAGATCCTTCCGATTTCAATAACTGAAGAAAGCAAAGGAGTCAGAAAGACTAAAAGAAAAACAACAAGAAAATCAGAAGACAAAAATAGTTAACTTACAGTTTCAGCTCTCTTCTCCGATGATTCAAGACGAAGAGATAAATCTTTTTTCTCCTGATTCCAAGCAATGGAAGCCTGGTCAGCAACTACAAGAAAAGCAAATATGTCAGATATCAAACAAGAAAACCACGACAAAGGAAAAAATAGATAGTTATCAGCCATCTTTTCTTTCAAATCAGACAAGGAAGCATCAGCAACTCCTCGGAGAGTCTTTTCTTGCTCCAAAGCAGCACGAGCCTGAGACAACTCAAGTTGAACCCTATCAAGTTCAGCTTGAAGAGTACTAGTCGATCTAATTTCCGAAGAAGAAGCAATCAATTCCTGACAGACTCCCTGGAAGAGATAAAAGATCAAAACAAAAGTACAAACAGACAGATAAAAGAAGAAAAAAGCAGGACCAAATACCTTTAGTTCAGCACCGAAGGACACTGATAAATCATTCCAGGAGGAAACAAGCCTTTGAACTCGCTCAACTTGACTAAGTCCAATTTCTAGCCCTTTAAGAAGAAAGGGAACCACCAAAGAAGAAATCGGAGCCTTGCCAGAGAGACTCAACTCAGGAACCTAAAGTAGAGGCACACCATCAGGAGGACAAGCACCAAAAAATTCGGAGGTACCGGCAACGATGGCAGCATCAGAAGCACAAAGTCCTACAAGCAACAAAACAAGAAAAGTTAAGAGAAAAATAAAAGGCAAGAATCTTCGTCAACAGGATAAAAGAACCCTACCGCCCTGATATGAAGCTGGAACATTAGAAGAAGGCCTAAGGAAAGCAAAAACAAGAATATTAGGCAAAGACAACTAAGACCTAAACACTGTAAAGAAAGGCTTGACTTACTTGACCGACTTGCTGAAAGAAGCGGCAACAGAAGCAAAGGAAAACCTTGGGGATGTCGAAAGTGAAATCATCATCAAGCAATGACGAAGAAGAAATCGGAATAGCTGAAGGAATCGGAGCAGCCTCACTAGAAGACTGACCAGCAGATGATGTACGACTGAATAAAACTCGCAATAAAGGAAGGATCTCTAGACAGAAATTACAAAGACATCAAGAAAACAACTCACGGAGGATGAGTGAGAGGAGGATCATCATCTGAATATTCCTCATCAAGAGGGACGGACTAGCCATCTGAAAAAGAACAAAATAGAAGAATAAAGAAGAGTTGTATACAAAACAACTCGGATGACAAACACAACGCTCACCTACAATAATGTTACCTGTGGGAGGAGGCGGCCGAGGAGACCGACGACGAGTAGCTAGAGCAAGTGAAGAAGGTTGAGCAGAAGACTCAAGCTTCCTTTTCCTAGAAAACATTACAAGTTGAGCAATCCGAGGATCAGGAGTATACGACACATACCCATCAGTAATACAAAATCCAGGGAGCAACTTGGAAGAAGAACTCGAAGCCATAGTGACTTCAGTTGCGGTCTCCTCAAGAACAAAGGCCTCAGGCCCAAAAGGAAAATCTAGCCTAAAAGAATGACCATGATCCTGAAATACAAATCAAATCATCAAAACAAGAACTCAGAGGAAAGAAATCAAAACAAACCAATAAGTCACTAACCTGAGGAGGAGGATTTCCAGCATGATACTCAGCAATTTGGGGAGGAATGGCAGACACACCACTCAGGACTCTCCCCAAACGATCAAACATATCATCTTCAGACAACTCAGACTTAGGGATGATCCGAGAGGGATCAGAAGAACCGGTATATTCAAAGCCAAGGTTTTCCCTCTGCATGAGAGGCTGAACCCGACGATGATAGAAACTAGCAATCAACCCATTGCCAGTCAACCCGGATTGTTTCAGGTAACTTATCCAAGTCAGCAGAGGCTTAATAGCCAAGGACTCAGAAGAAGACAGAGGATTATTCCAACAAGGAAGAGGAGTCGGAAGAGCAGCAAGATCAGAAGAGAAATAAGCATCAAGTTTTGAAATATAAAACCACTTATCCACCCAGTCTTTAACAGACTCATAAAGGGTAAAGGCGAAATAAGTAGCCTTCATACCCTGACGAAACTGAACGGCGCAACAGCCAAAAGAGCAACTGGGCTTATTCTCATGATATGGAAGATGAAAGAAATGACAAAAGAGAAGAAGACAAGGAGGGATGCCAATAAACGCTTCGCACAACTGCGCAAACAAAGAAAGAAAAAGAATGCCGTTAGGAGGCAGATGATGAAGCTGAACGCCATTGAAACGAAGGAACTCCATCAAGAAATCTGATGGAGGGAAGCAGAGTCCGGCACGGACAAAGGGAACAAAGAGCACAGTCTGATCAGGGGAGGGACTTGGGATGACGTGCTCACCAGGAAGAGAATACTTAGAAAAAATCTGCGCCTGAAGCAGACCATGAGAAACTAACAGATCCAAATCTGCATCTTGAGTCGTAGGCTTGGGAGACCGCTTCATCTGGCGAGACATCTCGACGTACTCAGGATTCTCTATATGATCCAAGACAGTATCTTCGTCCACAAATTCCACCTTGTTCTTGTTCCTGTTCTTGTTCTTCTTCACCATCCGGCGGATCAAGGACAACCAGAGCGGCGGTGGCAGTTAGGGTTTTGCAAGTAAAGGGAAGAGTTTTTTACCGCAAGGTAAAAAAGAAGAAATAATAAAAGGGCAGATTTATAAGGAAGCGTTACCTACAGCGGAAAGTACAGTAACGGAAAAATGCCATCAATTACGGAGTGGAACCTAAAGCAGTTAGACAACACCGCTTCTTCAGAATACACAGACAGCTTGCAAAAGAACCCAGTCATCACAAGCAAGACAGATACAATAACTCGGAAGATTGAGACAATAATTCTTTGATTCCTCATTTCTCAAATACAAGTCTCAGGTACAGACTAAATATAAATTTACAAACAGATAACTGCCGAAAGGAGCTAGTACAAGTCGGCAACTAAGAACCAGGTCGAATTTGAGGTTAGGACAACCCGAACCAAGAATCAATATTAACAGACAAAGCCAAACAACTCGGATTTGTGCAATACCCAACAGAACACTACACACCCAAGCTGTCAAAGGTAGCAGAAGCAGAACCCGGAAGCCATTCAAGATTAGTAGCGAGAGATGCAGTAAAACAGTAGTGACCAAATTCAAGTCATACAGATCAGCATCAGTGTGCGCCAAAATGACACTGCACAGGCCCGACCAAGGAATACTTCTTCAACCAAGGCCGCGAGATCAGCCAGAGACATGGCACTAGGACGCTGGAAGATGAGGCAGCACAACATGCGGCAGCCTCATCACAAGAACTATACCATCTGCCTCAAAGCCTCCTTCAGCTTGGTACTACCTTGAAACTAGCTATCTGCTAGTTTCTATCACAAGAACTACACCATTCACAAGATTACAACTCAGGGAGAAGAGGAAGAAGCCCGGGGGCTCGTCAAGCTCGCCAACAACAATATCCATAATACAACAAGGACCTTTACAAAGGGAAACAGAAGTGATTCAGCAAAGGAATTATACTACAGCTATTTATAGAAGAATAACAGGTGCACATACACCAAGTCCATGAAGAAAAGGTTACAACAGCAACAATACAGAAAGGGAGCAGTAAAAGCAAAAGATTTTACAAGGACTACATTGATGAGAGAAGAACGACTACAATAAAGACAGTACTTCAGAGTACCATACAAAATATCCGGAAGGATATTCCAAGGACAACCATACAACCACCAACAGCTCTGCGAGGTATGAAAAACAACTCGGCCGATAATTTTACAACAACCAGAGAAGACCAAGCTAAGCCACATCTACAACAGAAGACCAAAAGTGACAAAATATAAAGGCCATAGCTAGGATTATACCAGATCTACCACCAAAGAAGGTCCGATAACTGAATAGACACCTTAAAAGTCAAAACAACCCGGAATCCTCACAGAGCGTGAAGAAATGCCGGATCATAGGTAGAAAACCACTCCCAACAAATGAGATTGGATAGCTCCAGCTCTAGGCTTTCCAGCAAGAGTGCGGTGCAAGCATAAACAACCAGGAAGATGGAGCGTACAACTTCAACCAACTCAGGAGCGACAACGGTTACAGCCCGGAGTCCAGCAGACAGATAGAGAAGACATGGAAGCCACATCACAAGACTTCTTCTACCTGCTACACCAAACTTCACAGGAAAATCTAACCGAGGAGTTAGTTTACCTCCAACTCCATTCACAAGAATTCTTCTACCCAACCGACTACCAGAAGGCGGGCATAAGCCCGGGGGCTGCTCAATTTCTTTCAACAGCATGATCATCGAACCCTGAGGATCGAGCTATCAGTGCAAGCATAACGCAATATATAGCCAGGAAGAGCCACCAAAAGCCAAAAGTCACGAGAAAGAAAAGCAAGAAAACAACAAAAGCTGACCAAAGCAAACAGTGAAAGCAAGATTCCACACAACCGTGAAAGCACAGTACCTACCTGTGAACAGAATCAGACAGAAGCAGAGTATTTCAGACCCTTCTGCCGAGTTCTTTTTCAAAAGAACTCGGAGAAGGCTCGGGGGCTGGAAATACATACCACACAAAGTTTTTCTTGGATCCTCCGAATTCTTGTACCGAGTACTCAGAGCGCTTGGGGGCTACACTCAATGAGTGCACCAAAGGTGCATAAACCATACAAAACCTTTTTCTCAGATCCTCCGAATACTTGTGCCAAGTATCCAAAGGCTCAGGGGATACACTCAATGAGTGCACCAAAGGTGCATAAATATCACAAGACGAAGAACACAGAAGATCATTTCACGATTTTGCTTCAAAAAGAACTCGGCTCACTTTCAAAAGCAACTCGACATATTGAAGAAAAATCATGAGATGCTCGGGGGCTTGTCGATGGGATAACCTATAGGGTACCCATGGACCGGCTTACTTAAGCTTTGGGCCTCCTTTCCTCAGCCCGCAAAGGAAGACGGACAGAAGAAACCGAATTCTACTCGGTAAAGACGACAAGACCGAAGCACAGCTTAGGACTCTAAGTTTGTAACCGAGTAGGATTAGAGCAACCCTCAACCAGTTCCTGGACTATAAAGGGTTGGTGAGGGTATCACCCGAAAAACAATCCCTACATACTACACAACACCCAATACATAGAGCGACACACAACACCATGTATTACGATCAAGAGCAATAACATACGACTCAACTGGACGTAAGGTTATTACTCAACCTTGCCGAGGGCCTGAACTAGTATAAATCGTGTGTCCCTACATGTCCAACCACCAAGGTTTCACTATTCACCGAGGCACGAACTACTGTCTCGGGCAACCCTGTGGCAGGATATCGGTGGTAAAACATCGACACTCTCCCCCCTGGCCATGATCCAGGAGAAGCACCTCTGAGTGGATCTCAACCCTCAGATCACACTTTGTTTTCTCCCAACGGCTGACATGCAACTCACATGGATCCATGGGCCCACATCAAGAAGATCAACATGACAAAATAACTCAGAAGAACCAACCCAACCACATGACAAGTGGGGCCAGCATCTAGAAGGCCAAGGTGGGCCAGAGACCCTAAGGAGGGGTCGGACGACCTCCCACATGGACCACCAGCCCCTCACTTGGTCCCTGACTAGTGGGGCTGGTTTTAGAAGATGAAGGCAGGGCCCATAGGCCATAGGGGGGGGGGGGTTCGGCCGACCTCCCCTAGGTCGGTGCAGCTCCTGGTAACCGCCACACTCATTTAGCACATGTTAAAGATCAAGACCACACACTCTAAGTCGGTTTAGAGGCGGTGGATCCAAGTGTGGAGAATTGAAGCCTCCTGGATCGATGATGTGGCGCTGGAGTAGCCCCTACTCCACCTCCCACTATAAATAGAGGCTCATACCCCCTCTCTAGTCATGATGTAATCCATACAAGCCACTCTTGTTCTCAAGTGGAGATTAGTCTAGTGGTGTTCTCTAGTGTGGGAGTTAGAGTTGAGTTGAGCTTCGCTCGGGATTTCTGGATATTGTCTTCCTAGAGAATCTGATATAAGCTCTTGTATCTTTTCTCTTTTGTAAGACTTTACATATTTAATGCAATATTCCTTCTTTACTTTACTTAGTCTTTACTTTGTGCAATATTATACTTGTTATAGTATTGTTGTGGTTTATCTTGTCATTTAATTGTGATAAACTAGATTGAGATCCTTGTGGCCATTCCTGCGATCATCGCCTGTCATAGGGTGCTCTAGTTGTTGTATACACGATTAGAGTAGTGAGAATAGGTGTAAGAGTGGTGCTTATACTTAATCTAGCCTTTGGTTATCGCTTGTTGCACGGATTGTTTGTGGTAGCTAGCAAGAGAGTGACAACCTTGTCTAGTCTTTGTATTCCACCACGTGTTCTTAGGCAAGTTCTTAAAAGATAAGGCCCCTGTAAAAAGAGAGCGCGGTCCGGTAGGAGTTTTGTCCTCCTACTGATCTATCCTCTCGCCTAGCATACTTGTTTTGAGGAATCATAGGAGTCCTTTTTACTCTCTCGTTGTCCTCCCACATAGTTGCCCACTAGTTAACTCTTATTTATCATTATCTGGTTTGTTACATCATCACCTTCCTATCATTATTCGATTACCCCCTTACACTAGTTGATACTAAATTGAGGTGATCTCTAGGATCTCTCTTTTATTATTATTTCTAGCTCTGCTTTCCCTTGGGAGAATATAAATTACGATACCCCGGAATACTCTTGGGTGAAGTGCTACAACGGTATAATCTGTGCGCTTGCGGATTTATCCAATAGTCATAAGAAATCCAACAGATGCCACTCTCCTACACTCAGCCAAGTACTAATAGCCATTACGACGCTACCACGACCAACGTGTTTGACCAAGGGATTTCTAGCCAGGGGACTTGGTGCTCCGAAGAATCCAGAGAAACAAGGTGCGAACCCATGGTGGATAAGTACCCATGCAGTTCAGTTTTGTGATGAGTGATTGCCCAACACTTGAGCGTTTCAGTTTGAGTGGCTTAATTCTAACCCTTTGTGAAAGCAAATGTGTGCCTGTCTATCGGCTTGTGGTGTGCAGGTGCTATGCCTAGTGACAGTGGTCAATGGCGTGGAGAAGGTCGAGTAGAGGCTTGCCGTGCCGATGGACTGAGAGTGGTGAAGGGTGGAAGCGGGGCTCGGACCGAGGGACCATGGGCGCCGGCGGACTAGCTGTGGTGGCTAGTGCATGGCACCGGCGAGTGCGAGAAGACATGGAGGTGACCGAGTTGACCAAGTCAAGACAGCGGACGAGCGGGTCGAGCGGAGGATCATGGGACTTGGAGTCCGATCGGGCGAGGACAAGGTGGCTCGAGTCAAGCGGTTTGGTGGTTTGGGCCTCAAAACCATCGGAGGATGGTTTTCGAGTTTGGGCCTCAAAACTCGGGGTTCGGTAGTTGAGCCGAAAGCTACCGGTGGGAGGTTTCGCGGGTTTGGGCCTCAAAACCCGGGCGGAGCTTCCGAGGAAGCGGGGATGGCACGTGGCGGAATCCTGGAGGTTGCGTCGAGGCGACGGCAACTTCTGGCAGGAAGCGGGGCCGTCCATTCAAAATGCGAGAGATATTTTCCGGAGCTTGGACTGCAATGCTTAGGCTAGGTAGTTCACTCATGTATCTAGGGGGTCTTTGGGAAATAGCCAAAGCCCGATAAATAAGGGGTGAAGGGGTATCCCTCATCCCATCTCTTGAACCCTAATCATTTGCCCCAACTCTCTCTCTCTACTCTCTCTCTAGTTCATGAGATCCCTAGGTTGATTTCACCAACCTCTGTAAGAACTTGAGTTTGTTGCAAGGAATCGGAGGCCGTAACCTCCGTAAGCTATGGTGGCTTCGATTTCTTGATTGTGTCCCCGTTTTGCTTGTGTTCTTTGCGTTTTGCTTTTGCCCCCTCTTTGTTCCCGAGATGATTTCTCTTTGTAAGGAGTAGCTTTGCAAAATACATTTGAACCAAGTTGTTCGTATTTGTGAGGAGCATCTTTGCACTGAAGGAATTCTCCTGAAACCTCACGAGTGCGTAGATCGGGTGATTTCTTTGCGGCGTTCTTCATTTTGCCTTTTCTCCCTCAAATCCGAGTGTTCCCGGTTATTCTCTCCAAATTGAGTGATGATTTCTTTGGGATAGCTCCCCAACTGCACAAGGATCATGCCTACAAAGTTTGGTTGCAGTTGGAGTTCATTTGGTTGAGTTTTGGGAAGATTTCGCGGAGTGAAATCGGTTTTCGTGGGTTTTCTGTGCGCAGTTCTTGAGCTCCGGACCATCCTCCGGACCACTTTGGACAAGGCTCCGGACCATAGGCGAGTGGTCCTGTGGTCTGGCCGAAAGTCTGCAGAGCATCCCCTAGCTCCGGACTAGTCCTGTGGTACCGTCGGACCACTAGTCCGGAGGTTGGGAGCTCACGGCGTTGGCTGATTTTGAGAAGAAAAAGCGTCGGACCACCCATCGGACCACCCCCGGACCATAGCACCGGACCATAGCGAGTGGTCCTGTGGTATGGCTGAATTTCTGCAGGGAAGCACCTAGCTCCGGACCTTAGCTTCGGACCATACCACCAGACCATAGCGAGTGGTCCTGTGGTCACTGTTGATCGCTGTTTTGGGTGTTTCTCACTCGTCCGGACTCCGAATTGAGTTCTGTTTGTTGCGTTGGTTTCGTAATCACATAGGGAACTTGATGAAGCACTTGTGGGACCAGTTCTCATAAGTATTTTTGGGTGAGCCCTCTTCTCTTCTCTCTAGGGTTGCGCGCTTCACTTTCGGTGTCTCGGTTTTGAGTTTTTTGGTTTCCGGAAGATCCGCTGTACCTCTTGGTCATCACCAATGGTATCCACCCTATATAGGGTCGTGATCTTGCTGGTGGAGTAAGATTTCTTGCTAGGGTTGTTTTTGGGAAGAGTGGCCCGAATATTTCGAGAGAAATTTGAGGCTCCCATTCACCCCCCCTCTGGTCACCGTTCTCGGTCCTTCAATTGGTATTAGAGCCGGTTAAGGATCATTCCACCTTATACGATTCTTGATCCGCGAAGGAGACATGGAGCGAGGTATTGGCAAACCTCCGTTTTTTGATGGAACGAACTTCTCCTACTGGAAGGTGTGCATGTCCGCCTATCTACAAGGAGTTGATTCGAACACATGGGAGATTTTTGAGAATGAGGGCTATTGTGATCTTGCGGCTCGTGTTGACCAACTCCAAATCACTCAACACAACGCAAACAGTAGAGCACGTAGCATCCTCTTCTCGAGTTTGTCACTTTCTGAGTTTGAGCAAGTCTCGAACCTCACTACGACGCGAGAGATCTGGCAAACAATTGTGCGATATCATGAGGGCAATCCTCAGATCAAGTCTAGACTCTTCAACACGTACCGTAGGGAGTACGAGAACTTTGTTCAGTTGGGCGGCAAATCTGTTGACGGGATGTTCACTCGCTTCCAATCTATCATCAACAAGATGCCTGCTAATCGAGCTAACTTGCCCTATGATGATCATGAGATGGCTATCAAGCTTTTACATGCTCTTGATCGGAGGGTGTGGGAGATGAAGGTGGCTGCCATTCAGGAGTCACCAGGATATGATGCCCTAACCGTGGACGAGCTGTTGAGCAAGCTCAAGTCCTCGGTGATTGACCACCAGACTCGGGCCAAGCTTGAGAACCTATCGAACCCATCCATGGCGTTGGTTTCCGGCCCCGGCGGTGTGTCTTCTTCTTCCTCTAACCCTTCACACTCTTCATTCGCTTTGTCTTTGATCTCTGTGACATAGGAACAAATGGAGGCGCTTAGAGATGATGAGCTGGCTTTGGTCATCACTAAGTTCTCACAGTTTCACAACAACCGTTTGAACCGACGACGTGGTGGCGCGGCCAAGGGGTGCTACTGTTGCGGTGATGAGGATCACTTCATCGCAAACTGCCCCAAGAAAGCACAAGGAGAAGCGCGAGCACCACTTCGAGGACAAGCACAAAGCCAAGGGTGGCTACAATCGAAGGTCCTCCAAGAAGGTGATCAACAAGGTGAAGTCCAAGCACCGAGCCTTCCTCGCCTCCCTCAGCGACATCAACGCCTCCTCCGACGGACAATTATGGCATTCTACTTGAGGAGATCAGTGAGATGAAGGCTAGGCTTAGCTTACTTGGTGCGTGCAAGTCTTGCTTAGGCTTGCGTTCTGAGCTGGCACAGAAGGATGCTAGGATCGCTGTGTTAGAGAAAGTCAGCTCAGATAGCACTAGAGAGTCGGATCGCTTTGAGGCTTTGGAGCTTGATATCGCATCGTGCAGACACGACAAGATGCATACTGAGGAAGAAAACACATACCTTTTGTCCATCTTGAGCTGGGTGTCTTGCCGATAGCCGCAGTTGGGGATGATGATTAGCCAATGCAAAAGGGCTGGCAGCACGGGAGTAGGCTTTGCTATAGGTGGGAAGGACGATAGCATGTTCGGTAAGATCGGTGAGTGCAGTGGTTTGAGCGAGAGTGAGAAACCCACCACAACTCCCAATCTTACCAAGATCACTCCACCTAAGCCTACCAACCCCTCTGAGTTTCCTGTGAGAGATGGTGTGTTTGAAGAGCCACCCAAAACCACTCCACAGAAGCAAGTGTGGATTGCCAAACCGAATCATCTCCGCAACCCACTTGACACACTGCCAGACATCTCTAGTGATCCCCTTCCTAAGAAAGCTAGAGCCACCCAACCCACCAAGAGAGTTCCTACCAAGAGTGTGGTGAGGTACCATTGTGAGTATTGTGAGCGAGATGGGCACTTGGCTAAGTTTTTCTATAGGAGGAAGAGAGATGATCGGAGGCAGGTTGAGTTGAACAACCGGGATATGTACCACCCAGGAGTTGGGGTGCGTGAACTAGAAGTTCAGAGGCACACTTCTAGGCCTAGAGGTACAATGCCTCAACATGCTAGGCCTCAGGAGGCGAGACCACACGGTGGTCATGCTCGGCGAGGCACCATCATGACCCATACGACTACGAGCCTCGTGGCGGTGGCTTTACTCCACCCTTCGTTAGCGGACCACGTTTTCCCTATCATGGTGATCTCTATTCCCCCGTGGGGCAGGAGATGTTTGGTTTTTCTCCTAACCCATTCTTTGGGCAAGTGGGACAACACTGGTATCCTTCACAGTTTACTAACCCCAGTGTTGGTCCATTTGCTCACCCTATGTCTTTTTATTGATGTAGGAAGGAGGACTGGAGGAGACTTGGCTTGTGGATTCTGGATGTTCACGCCATATGACTGGAAGTGCCAAGTGGTTCTCCAGCTTCGATCCTGTGCACCACTGTTGA